>CM021107.1:514784924-515006632 GCA_007115665.2 Sequoiadendron giganteum | reverse complement strand
TCTAAGTGACAAGTAAGACTTCTAGAAATATTCCTAGGGCATAAGTACACTTACCATATAAATATGACCCACTAATTAACTAGTTAGGTAAAATATGTATTTGCACAAATGCACCTACCTCTAATGTAGCCAACCAAACTTGAGGGGGAAAATATGTAAGCACCCAAAACTATATGATTCAATACAATAAGTGTGTATAATTTATTTGTTCATCTCACAACTCAAATAGTGTTCTCACATCTCACAACTTTATATATCTTGATGGAATTCCCTTTGGTAGCTTTGGAACATGCTCCGATGTTTTTTCCATCCTTACTAGTTGCATAAATAACTTGTGCATCACTTTATTCCTTTTAAAATAGCATTATGCTCCTCTACTTATAGTGGTGTGCCCAAAGGACCATCTGGTTTCTTAGGAAAACCATGTTAGAGTCCCCTAGGAAACTAGTCCTAATAAATTAGGGATCGACCTTTCAAAAGGGGCGATCCTATCATGTTTAGTTAATGCATGAATATTCTAGTTATATAAATATATCTTCTATTTTACCTCTAATTAATAATCATCTTGAACCTTGATCACACAATTCACTCTTCCTACCTATTGATCTTCTCCTCTTAGATATTTTCATCTCCCTTGTGATTTATAGTTCATCCTCCTATATAAAACACTTAGTTGACTCTCATTCATTTAAGACCTAGTTTTTTAAGAATTAATTGTTATTTTTGTGAAATAAAAAATCAATAGCCTTATGAAGGAATTTTTTTTCCTCTAAAAAAATAGAAGCAATATATCATTTTCACTAGGAATATGACCACCATTAGAAATTTTCATGTCACTTTGTAAAGCTAATTACCAGATCTATTATTTCAAGGATCTTGCCTCTCAACACAACATCAAGAAACTCATAAATCTTCTACCTTTTTCCAAGCAATCTTCAATCTTAGGTTTTTCATTCCATTAAGTAGAACAATCCAAGGTTGAAAAGGATAAAATAAAAAGTAAAGTTAGCTCCTTTGAGGAGAAGTTTTGCTAAAGCTTTGGACAAGTTTTCTTATCTTAAATTTCATTGAAGATTTTTTTTGCACATTATCTTATAAGTAATAATGAGATAATAAAAATTTATCCTAAGAATAGTAATACTCAACTCTTATATTTTATTATTACTTCATTAGATTAAAATCAAATTTAGATTGCATCTTGAATTCATTCTAAGATTCGCTCAATAACAACATGAGGCAATTCAATCCATTGATTTAGCATATTCAAAACAAAATTTTAAAAAATAAAAACATAGTTCAAATTGCATTCAAATCATATAAATTAATTAGTTTTGTAAGAAGATAATTAGATAACATTTTATTTTGGTAAAATATGAAAAGATAGATTAGATTTATTTTTCCATTCATTTCTACATTAATAGTTTTAGAAATTTAAACATATAAAAAATATAATGTAAAAAAAAGCCCTTAATAACATCGAAAGGAACCCAATGAACATGAAAAAACATAAATAGCATAAGAGTAATCAAAGAAAACTCAACAAAAATTAAATAAAACATCAAAACAAAGCAAATCAAAAATGCACACAAACATACCAAAGCTACTTCATCGAGTCTCCCATTCCCCACTTAGATTTTTATGCCTAATGTTTCTTGGAATTAAGGAGGACTAGATTGAGGATATATTAGACAAGATTAGATAAAACTTTCCCATACAAAAACCTTTATTAGAAGAACAAGCTACAAAACAAGAAAAAATACAAATAAATTCAAGAAGTTAATCATACAAGGCATGGGTAAGAAGAATTTTGTGCAAGAGAACCCAGTCTCTTAGATAAATTGATTGAGATAGAAGAGTAAGGATGAAAGCCTCACACTTCTTTGCAAAAAATAGACTTAATATGATTAGAGCTAATGATTCTCCTAGTCGTGCATTAGAATCACAACAAAGGTTTGCACACAACACCCCACAACTCCAAATTTGATAAATAACATATTCCACAATCATGTGCTCCTCTAGGAGGCGAGTGAACCAATTGGTGTGACCCCTACTCAGAAAGAATCACTACTAATCACTAGACTCTCCTCCTTTGTGAAGAGAGTAGTTAGTTAGATATTATTATACTTATAGATTTTACAATGAGAACATGAGTAGTTTGATCCATGGCATCAACAAAGGTACATTGCATGTGTCATTCATAATCCACCTTATCCTTATTTGTGTTGAGATAATTTAGAATATTACTATTTAGAAAAATGAGTATTAGGAAAAAAAATAAGATAAAGTTTCATAGATTATCAAGATTAATTTGAAACACAAGTACAATTATATGGTTATGAATTAGTCCTAGATAATTATAAGATATTATTTTTGGGATTTTATAACAACACAATTTTCAAAACCTTATCCATTTGATGTTAGTCAACTATTTAGCTAAATATTTTAATTTTCTATTCACTCTCTAAAACTCTAATTAATTAGTTTAGGTTATATTATGCTTATGTGCATGCATTTTATTGGATTCACTTAAGATCCAAAGGAAACCATATTTTATTTATTTAAGAGCTACAATTTAGATGTGACTTTTTGAGGATTTCAACTTAATTCTCCAACATGAAAATCTATTATCTTGTCATTTGAGCCAAACCCCTTGAATATTTTTTTAACTATTTATCCTACAATAGTTTTATTTTATTTTCTTTAATTTATTTTCTTAATATTTATTTTAAACTTATAAAAATAAAATTGAATAGTTATGTTTCACTTTTAATTATTTATTTATTTTTTGATATAGTTAAAATAGAAATTAAACAACAAGCACATTACAAGTAATCGATGACAAGAATAATTACACACATTGTAGGGATTTTCATAGTTTTCTTCAAACATTTAGTAATATTGTAAGGTTGTAATAATATTTTATTCAAATATATGGTCAGTTATAATACTTTCTAAAATATAAGGAAGATCAAAATAGGCATCATATTAATATTATGATATGAGTTTGTAATTTTCAGATTTAATGTTTTTCTAGTATCTTAGCAATTATTTGAAAAGAAAAAAATATGCATTCACTACAAATACATTCAACAATTAAAGTGTTACAATAGAAATCTTATGTAGTTTTGAGGAAAAAAGTATTGAACATAATGATGAGCCAATAAGTATTGTGAACCCATGAATGTACAACACTAAGAGGTTGAAACATTTAATCTTACATTGAACATGAAGAAAAATATTTCACACTTTTTCATGAACCAAAGACTATTAAAAATTTTAAAGATATTTCCTTTCTTCGTAGAAGTATAGGAAATTATCTATTATAGGTAGGTCCTTCCCAAAAGCATGTGTAGTGGATTAGAGAATTACAAAAGTTAAATTATATAGAGTCTTGACTTAGCATAAAAAAATTAACCTATGTAAGATAATATATTGAGTGACTCGGTCACCAACAATATTGCCTTCAGTAAGGCATACATGCCAAGAAATCATCGTAAGCAAAAATAGATTCCTATAGACAAAGTTATATATTAATAATAATAAAAGGATTTCATTATTCAATTTAAAAGTACTACAAATAATGTATAATTGATAGATAGAATAGCTAATGATAATTTGTCTAGAAAACCAAATACTACTTTCCTTTTAAATTTTAGCATTTTATTATTTGAATTATAATAAAAACTTAAAATACAACAATTTTTTTTTATAATTTACCTCTTACATGTCAATGAATTGTAGATTCATCCCTTCATAGTGTCAGGTTCTTCATCCATGGAAACAAAGACTTTAGGATTGCATCAACTTTATTGAAGTATTTCCTATTCCAACTCATTTTTATGAAGATCAATAGAATTATCCCTCCAAAAGCTACTCCATATGACAATCCCAATGATATCTCATACCATGGAAATTTAGTTCTTTTTTTTTCTTTGTTTATTGAAAATGGATGAGTAGGAACAAATTGTGGCCAAGAACAATTTTTGGGCAAGGGACAACCCCATAAATTAGGATTCCCTGAATAGGAGGATTCTCCAAATGTGCTAGTGATATGCCGCCCTTGTGGTATACTTCCCGAAAGGTTGTTGCTTGATAAATTGAATGAACCTAAATAGCTTAGAGCTTCAAGTGCTGCAGGGACTTGTCCCGAAAAATGATTTCTAGAAAGGTCTAATGACTCCAACTAACTCATTTCTCCCAAACTATTTGGAATTTTCCCATTCAAATTGTTCATGGAAAGGTTTAGAAGCCTCAACCCCTTCAATTTCCCCAAATTTGGAGGAACTTGTCCTTCCAATTCATTGTTTGAGAGATCTATAGATGTGAGAGTGGAAAGAATGTATGGGTAGTGTTGATCTTTGCCTTTTAAAGTCATATCCAATCCATCTTGATAAGAAACTTGTGAAGAAGACAATATAAAACCGTCTTGACTTTCTATTTCCATTGCTTGCAATGATACAATTGTGTGTGGAATTAAACCTGAGATGTGATTGGAAGAAAGTAGCAAGATTTGGAGGTTCACTAGTTGGCCAATCTCTAAAGGAATATTTCCTGTAAAATTGTTCTCCTTCATCACCAGTACTCTTAGGTTTAAAAGATTTGTAACTGATGCTGGTATTTCACCTCCAAACAAGTTGTTTCCAATATCAAGAACCTGTAGCTTTGAACACTCTGCTATTGAGGAAGGGAATGATCCATTCAACTTATTTTTGTGAACAACTAATGAATATAATTCACTTAGCTCATTGAACTCATGTGGTAAGCTTCCCACTAAATTGTTATTTCCCAAATTTAGGACAATGAGGAGAGAGCAATTGGACAAGGTCGCAGGGATCACTCCGGTTATTTTGTTGTTTGCAAGATTTAACATCCGGAGTTCAAATAATTTTCCCAGGCTTGAAGGAATATTGCCAGTGAGCAAATTATCATTGAGCAGCAATATTGAAATATGTGAAGGCCACATTGATGGGATGCACCCACTCAATCCATTTCTAGACACATCTAGCTCTTCTAGGTGCATCCCTATTGAAGTATTTGAGGATAGGCTTCCTTCCAGATGATTTCCTGAAAGATTTAGATAATTCAACATAGGACTAGTTTCCCATAGCCAAGAGGGAATTACGCCTTTAAGACTGGCATTAGTTAATTGCAAGTATTGAAGTGAGAATTGTGTTGAAATCCAAGGTGGAAATTCACCATCAATCATACATGACTCTAAATATATTTCAGATAAATTGAAGGGTGGAATCCAGGTTGTGCTAATATTTAGCGCACAATCGGATAAATACAAATAATTTAGGCTTGTAAGGTTATGAAAGAAAGTTTCTGAAATCGACTGGTAATGGTTTAGTGACAGGCGTAGATGAACTAAAGAAGGTGGAAGTGACAGAGAAGAAGGGATGGTTTCATTGAAACGATTGCCATCAGCCTCCAAGCTAATGAGGTAGGAAAGGTGAGCAAATGAAGAGGGAATGGTCCCACTTAGTTGGTTATCATCAATCCACAAGACCTCAAGTAAAGGGAGATTGCCCAAGGAATCTGGAATTTTACCGCTCAGTTGGTTGCCATCAAGGTAAAGGTGAGTTAAAGAAGAAAGATTGCCGAGACAGGAAGGTATGCTTCCATTGAAGTTATTCCATGAAAGATCAAGAGATGTAAGGCGGGTGAGCAAACAAATGGAAGGGGGAATCATCCCACTAAAGCTATTTTCAGATAAATCTAAATACTGAATATAAGAGAGATTTCCCAAAGAGGGAGGAACGGTAGTACCTGATATTCCAGATATAGTGAGTGATGTATGGAAATAATGGAAACCATTGTCTATTGATGCATCAAGAGAGACAACGTGGTTGGTGTGATTGTCGCAGGATATGCCATGCCAGTGGGTGCAACAGTCTGTTCCATTTACCCACGAACTGAAATCACCATCGGAGTCATTGAAGGCCGCTTTGAAGCGAAGCAAAGCTTCGGATTCGTAGGAAGGACACCTATTGGACAGTAATCGATGGGACACAGAAGAGTCGAAGAAAAAGAGAAGAAAGAGTGAAATGAAAAGTATGGAGGAGAGGCTGTGTAAAGAGATGGAGATGGCCATTCTATTTGAGATGCACAAGGGAAATACCTAGTTGTCATTTGTAAATACCTGGACATATTTATGCATATATTCATATGTATTTTATTGGATTAGGGCCTACACAACATTAAGGACATATTTTTTTTGTTCATTTATGATGAAGGTCTATTTAATTCTACATATCCAATCCTTCTTAGTGTTTTGAATTACCTTAGGGTTCTTAGATCTACACATTTCTAAGATTGCATCTATTTTTCTAATCAATAGTTCTATTTTACATCACTGTGCTTTATTAATTTATCTCTCTCCTAGGTTTTGGTGTGCATATCCACATCTTCTATATTATACCCACCTTGGATTAGTCTTAATGTTTATATTTTATGCACATTTTAGATTTAATTTAGGACCGGCGTTATGATATAAACCTAATTATACATAATTTGTATACCATTCCTTTACTGTAATTAGAGGAATGAACCATTATTACATAGTCATGTGAGCTCTATTTTTTATATATAGATCTAGATCTCTATTTCCAAATTATATATTCCCATCACCTTCTATCCCTACCTTATTTTTCCACTACCTCAATCATCATAATATGTTTTTATTATACTTTCTCAACAATACAAAATATAGATAGCGACAGATGGTTAGATAAGGAAAGAGATAGAGAGAGGAATAAAAGAGAGGAAGAAGTGATAAAGAGGAGACATCAAGGGAGAGATTGAGATAGAGAGAGCTACAAATACAAAAAAATAGATCTAGGTAGAGGGAGGAGGGAGAGAGGTAGAGAGGAACAAAGAGAGAGGGTGGAGAAAGAGTTAGAGAGGAAAAGTTAAGTGGAAGAGAAAAGGGGGAGAGGGAAGTGACAAAGAGAGATGGGGAAATGAATAAAGAGACATATATAGAGAGGTGCACTAATAGAAGAAGAGAGAATAATATAGAGATATTTACAAAGAGAAGAAGAGAGAGATAGAGAGAAAGAGAGAAAAGAGAGTGAGAGAGACAATGATAGAGGAAGAAAGAGAAAGAGAGAATGAGAGATTTATAAAAAAGAGAGGAGAGTGAGTTAAAAAATATGGATTATATATATAGAGATCTAGAGATAAAAAGATAAAGAGAGAGAGTGGTAGAGTGATAAAGAAAAATAGAGAGATAGAAAGGAAGACAAAGAAATGTAGAGAGAGGTAGGGAGATTTTCATGTGTAACTTTCCCATTGTCTTCAAAACCAAGCTAAAAATAAATTATAACAATGCTTATGCAATGTTCTTGTACTTATGTATGATGAGACATAAAAAATTTCAACCCATTGATGGATTTAGAAGATTAATACCTACCTATCTCTAAATCCAACCTATGAAGAAGAATCCATCAAATTTTCTTCTCTTCAGTTGGAAGGGACGTATCCCATAAATGATGGTACCATGATATGGTGACATAAGGGAATAGTCTCATTATTAATTTTGAAGAATTTAACTAAATATGGGCTGATAAATTTGATATGGTTGATCAAAAAATCCACTTTCGATAATTAGCATAGCTAAAAAACCTATGGATCATTGGAGCACTACATCTAGGATAATTTCAAAGGATAGGTATCAATTTTTTTGATGTATCTAAGAAGAGGATTATAATTCTATTCATAAAAGGATTGGTAAAGCCACTTAAGGGTTTTTTCAAAGAATTAGAGCTTTCCACTCTTCAAGAGAAAATCAAAAGAGCTCTCACCTTGGAGTCTTCCTTGCCCCCAAAATAAATCTTATTTTAATGATCATCCTATAAACAAGAAGTTACAAAAAAAAGTTTCAAACACATAATATTTTTCTACCATTAAAAAGAGATGAAGATATAAAAAATAGACTAAGAAGACGAAAACTCTATTTCAATTGCAAAGAAACTTGGGAGAAAAGACACAAATGCATTTGCAAAGGTAAAGTGTACTATATTGAATTCATTTCCAATGAGGAAGTATAAGAAACTAAGTTTGAGAAGTAAAATGAATAATATAATAAAGAAGAAGAAGGTGAAGGTGAAGGAACTCTCATGGATCTATCTATAACTTAAAGGAACTGTGAATGCGAGATATAACTAGGCTAAACATGAACAAAACACACAAGGATTAGTCATATTAGCACATATAAATTACATTCCCTATGAGATTCTTGAAAGTATGAAGAAATGAAAACATGAAATAAAGCATGAAATAACAAGCAAATGAAAGCATGGAGTCCTATCTAGATAGCCCAAACCTCATCCCATAGGGGGATTGGTGACAATTTGGTGTGGAAAATGGCCCTTTCCCAATCCCTTGTTGGACAAGCTCCGAGATTTTTAGCCAAATGATGAAAATTGATGGAGTATGATAGTGGATTCAAGCTAAGTGATGAAAAAATGAATGTGATTGTAGATGAAAATGGATAGCATAACTTTACTTTGAATCATCGATCCCTTCTTCATAAATGTACCTTCTATTTATAGGAAGCAAGGGTTGGAAGAAGGGTGAAAACTAAGCAATGTGGGACTAAATGGAGGATAATTAGCCTTGTGATATGTGCTAAGCTAAGGAATGGAGATATGTGCTCACACATGTGAGCACATTTTTGGAAGATGGATGTAAGAGGGAGTTAAGGAATTTAAGAGAAGAATTTAAGGATTATGGGTGAGGATGTAAGGACATGTAAGAAAAGTAAATGCCCTTGTAAGAGACAAGAAGGCTCTTCTAAGAGGCAATAAAGGCCTTTGTAAGAGCCTTAAAGAATTGGAGTGCAGAGGAAGGAAGAGGGAATATTCCTTTGTGAGGAGAAATAGCCCATTTAATTAATTTGTATAAATTAATTACTTGTGCAAGTTGTAAGGGGAAAGAATAATCCTTTGGAATATTCCCTTGTGAGAAAAATAGGCTATTAATTAATTTGTAAAAATTAATTATTGGTGCAAGTGGGGTAAAATAAACCATAGGTTTATTTAACCTTGGTGGGGTTAAAAGCTAGAGGATTGGCTAATGAAGATTAGTAGGTGGTTTAAGGTTTTGAGTAATCCAGAATTAACTAACTTAGGAGGGTTAGGGGATTTAGATAAATATGACATTTAATTAGATTTATTTAATCAAATGGGAAGACATAGGGGGTTTAATTAAATGATTTGCATTATTTAATTAAATGGGATGAAAATTAGTAAGAAGAGGATTAATTAATCTGATAGAATTAATTGTTTGATTTATAGGGGAAAATAATGAATTTAATTAAACAATATAGATTATTTAATTAAATAGTTAGTCAGAGGATATTTAGGATGAAATGATGTTAATAATCAAATTCAAATTTGTAATATCGATCAATATGATTTGAAGTGTCTACATTTTTCCCCTCTTTGAAGTGAGGTACCTATTGCATTGGTTCAAAGACTGACGCCTTTTAGATTTAAATTATTTCTCAGATCATTTTAAAAAAAAAAAATTTGGATGCCCCAGTATTTCCCCAATGGGAGGAATTACATTGCTACACTGCCCCCTCGAGAGATCGAGTGGAAATTTCAATTTTTAGGTCGAGCTCGTGACAAAGATTCAACAAAGGTTCAACTATAGAAAATAGGCTACAAGATGCGAAAATAGGCTAAAAATGCTTCAAAATAGACTTCATGGCCTAAAAAATGGATAAACAAGATCAAAATTCTAGTTTCCCACCTCAATTAGGGAAAAAAATTCTAATTTCCATGCTTAAATATGAAAGGAGGGGGTGATTTTCAATTCATTTGCACATTCACACTTGGAGATTTCTTGCATTTTGTGATCCAACCCCCTAATGAAATGGCTCGTTGTGTGCTTCCACCACATATTGCAGACATAGTTCAAGAGAACCAATAGACTTGAGGTGTAGGACCCCCAATACACAAATCAAAACTTTTCTTATTTTCACTTTTTCCATCCATTTATTAGGCGTTAAAATTAGGGTAGGGTTAGCATCATTGTATGGTGACTCATGTGTGTCATTTCAACGATGCATTTGTAAATATAGCGACACTATTGCACGAATAAATACTTCTCAAGATTTGGGTTTAGGGTCGCACTTTAATTTTGGTGATGTAGTTGTACATAGCAATGCTCACAGGGATTTGGATCTAGCAATGTTGGAAAATTTCAGTGACACTAATGCATATAGTGATGCTTGAAGGGATTTGAATGGGGTGATGCATCAAAATACCAATGCGAAATTGAATTATAGCGACAAATTAAAATGGTGGCGCTATTGCTAAAGGGTTATGGTGATGCTATTGCTAATCAGGGGTTCAAAAACTTGTAATGTTATCAATTTTTAACCAAATTTTGACATTATTTGCTTTGTGTATGTTGGAGGTTTTCTAGCCACTCATGTCCTATGAGCACCAGATAGGGCTTTTGTCAAAGCTAAAGTATTTTGACATTGAGTAGTAAGAGATCCTTTGGATGGTCAGGTTTGGTTTTGTGGCATATATGCACAAGATTAGGACTCATCTGTCCATGATGATAGCATTGGTTAAGCGATGGCATAGTGAGACATCGTCATTCCATCTCCCTATCGATGAGGCTATGGTTATCTTGGAGGACGTGTGGAGGATACTGTGGCTTCCCATTCATGGGGAGTGAGTGATCTACGATGCAGACTCTGGGATGGAAACATGCCATGAGGTCCTACATCATGAGGATATTATTCTAGTAAGCTCTCAAATAGATTTGGACATGTATCAAGGATAGGTATTGATATTCAGATTAGTGCTCAAAGCCCTGATTCCCATGGTTGTTACACCAGACACGTGAGGGAGATTATTCAATCTTGGTTGGGTCTTGCATGGCATAGTATGCTATTTAGGAGGAGACACTACATGTGGGGCCCTCTCATGTTGGCCTCACTATATCATGATATGCATCAGGCCGTATATGGACATGGATGGAATTTATCGACATGGGTTACATTATTTCATATCTAGGCATGGGAGCACATTTTTGTGCTTAGATCAGTTGTGGTGCTCACAAATATCTATCAGGATGAGTCGGTGGTATTTAAATACCTAGGAGTGATCACCCTACAACACACAAGTCCATTGGGCATACCCTACTGGAGGAGGATTATCAATGATATGACTGTGTTCAGATGGAGACCATGGCTCCAAATGGCACCATGGTATAATGATCATCATCAGTTATTTTTTTCTAGGAAAACGCCGTATATGCAGGGTCAAGAGCACATGATGGTTGAGAGGTAATTTCCTAACCATTTAGGGAGATAGTTTGGTGAGATGCAAGATTTGCCTGAAATGACTACACTACCATATTTTCTAGGAATGTTAGAGGCAGTGTGGGGTCCACAAATTGAACCTCATGTTGTGATAAATAATTTCAAATAGCTTATTGCTCGTCCTTGGGTATACAATCAGGGTCAACAAGATCCAGGGACTATAGCAATGTATGATGCATGGTTTGTTCCCCCTCATCAATTGATAGATCTGGCAGGAGCATATCCACGTGGGAGACAAATAGGTTGGGGTACATGCAAAGGATGGTAGGCCGCACAATATTAGCAACAAGATCAGGGCTAGTAGGACTAGGCCATTGGATAAGGTCGGGGATAGGGAGGATAGGATCAAGCCATGGGTTAGGTTCCAAGGGAACCTTCGCCACATCAGCAAGGATATCACCCTCGAGATGCCCAACTCCAGGCCCTTACAACTAAGAGGGACTAGTTGAGGCAATAGGTACAAACTTTGACCACTGAGTGTGACCATGAGTGTTAGCTTCGACATGACTTAGACATTCAGTTACTTGAGGAGAATGATAGGAGGCGACAACTAGAGGCTGTTATAGTGGTAGCCCAGGGTCAGATAGTGTCTGCACGAATGTACATAGATGTCATATTAGAGGCATCATATTATAGGACCTTGTATTACATAGATGTTCCTCGAGGTTGATGACAACCAAATTACTCCCAGAGGAGTAGGGTTACACCCAATGGGTCAGGTGGTCAGCCATCAGTGAGACAACCTGGATATCCCAGTCATAGACATCCACCAGGTTATCAGGACCAGTCTAGGCACAATGACAGAGACAACAGGGGATAGATCCTACCCCATTTTGTAGACATATTTTTTATGTACAACCTGATTTGTTATGCATATATATTCATCGACTGATTTTTTGATAACCTCTTGTATACCATGTTTGATGATATTACACAATGACTCTGATATATATCATGACACTCATTTTGGATATATATATATATGAGATGGCACCGATGTGACGTTTATGATGTTATGCCTCTTTTATTTCATGGTTTATGTATGTATGGATGCATATGATATGCAGTGGATGTGTGTACTTTTATTTATGCTTATGATGTGATTTTTATGGATGATATGCGATATATGCTTATATGGCATGGATGCAAATGTGATGGATATATATGTTATGGATGCTATGGATGTATATGTACTTTCTTTCTCAATATGTTTTTCTATACGCTATGTTATGATGATGCAAAATGTTAATGCTATGAGAAGGATACATTTTATTTTTATTATACGGATGCTATGGATGATTGTGTAATGCTATAAAATGCTTAGAATAAAAAATCTATATTATTCTAAATAAATTTGATAATGATAATGCAAATGAGATGGATTAAGATGCTCAAAATAACAAATCTATATTATCTTAAACAATTTAAATGATAATGCAGATGAGATGGATTGTATTTCCCATTATGATGATATGCTATGAGTATGTAGGATGTACGTATGTTGATGGTTTGTGGATGTAGAATGGATGCTTGTTTATTTTGTTGAATGTCATGATACAATTTTATCATGGAAAGAAGATAGAAGAATAGGATGGATTACCATTGATTTCAAGATTGATGTAGAAGTCTAACAAGTCTATGATTTGTCAAGACTTTATTAGATATTGTGATGACAGATGATGATTTTCTTGTTCTAGGGGTTGGGATATGAACAACACATTATTCTTATGTTTGATAGCACACCTAAACATGATGCATCAAGATATGGATAACCAGGATGGTGTTGTATCTAGTGCAATGGACTTTGACTTGATGAACAAATAGGATTATTCTTGTTCACACCTAACATATGGAAACCTTGCTAGGTTGTACTGCAAAAGTTTCAAACATCTCAGACCAAAACAAAAAGAGGCATAACCTAACAATTTAATAGTCAACAAGTTTCCCAAAACACCTTCCATACACACCCAAAAAAGTAAGTATTCACCAAGGTTATTTTACAAGAACATCCAAAAAGCACAAAAAACAAAAGATAATGATCAATGCCTCATTCATTTCTCTATAAATAATTTTGATAGACATCATCGAGAGATCAATGGAATGGATGCAATAAGATACATCACAAGAAAAGATCAAGTAAATAAACAAGCCAACGTTCTTCATACCTCTAGCCAAGACTAAAACTACAGTGATGCATGATGCTCATGTCCATTCTCAAAAGGATATATCCTAGGACATGTTGATCAGATGATTTAGAAACTAACTAGATGATAAGTTGTCAATACAAATTTTGACCAGCTTGTTTACTCAATGATCTAGACTCAAGACTTTAATGTTTAGGTTCACACTTTATGAATTTTTTACACTTGTTTCCATTTGTTTTACCAAAGTTTGCAGATGAATTTTTTTTTATTATGGATGGAATTTTATTGTGAGTGCAAGCATAATGGGATGGGTGGTTTTAGATTTTCTAGAATATTTCAATGTTTTGGGTGTTTCACAATGTTTTGAGGCTATTTGTAAATTTTGGATTGTTTTACAAATGTTTTGATTTTCACATTTCTAAATTTTTTTGAGTTTTCGCATTTTGAACAAGATCTAAGAGAAAATAACCTAGGGTCTTAGGTGTTGATCAATGATTAACCTTGGCTACATTATACATGCAAAGACTTCATAATTTGACTGACATATACCTATTTATTGATGAGGCATGAACATTGATGAAATGTTAGTTTATTATGATGGACTCCTAAATATTGGCCTAATGTTTCTTGGGGACTCATTGATGATGGCATTACCTATGTTTAAGCTTAGAGACACCATATTTTGACAACCATGTTTTTGATTTTTTGTGATTTTTGACCTATTTTTGGTATTTTGATGTGTTTTGGATGTTTTTGGATTTTATGAGTGTTTTGATGTTTTGAGGATAAATGGTACCTAGATCATGATGTCGATATCACATTGTAAGATATATGACATGGATCAAGATTTATTTGAAAATGGGACCGCAAGAACCTTCCCCCAATGTCAAGCAATGTTTCATAACACAATGAACACATCAAGATATCAGTTGAAAAACCATGCAAATAGTTCTTACAAATTTTATCAAGTAATAGGATTACAAGGAAAACATGGGGATGTACATGGTAAAGACCATGTCAAAATTCTTTTAATCATGAGTAAATTCAAAGTATACATCGAACCTTTATCAAGATCAAGATATGGTGGGAGATCTGGATAAAGATGGATTGGATAGATGGAGGTAATATTGGATTTTTCATGAAGGGGATGAGATGCTTTCTCTTGAAATGACCCATATAAATGCTCGATTATACTCATGAATATTGTTTGCTGGGTTTTCATCATAGTAATTTCCCAAAGCGCTGCCAAAATGGTTTTCACTAGAGGACAATTTTTATTTTTACTATTTTTTTGATTTTTTAATTTTTTTAATTTTTTGAGTTTTCTGAAAGATTTACACTCATGTTGAGCCACCTGGTAGTGTTGATGTTGACACAATTGTCATAACATGCCAATGATATCCTTCTTGAAGAAGATGCTTTGCTAAGATATGATCACTTGAATGCAACTTTGGAGAACTTCAATGTGCCTCGTTGGTACCAGAATTAACCTTGTCTATCTGTGCACATCGTGATAGAGTGCCTTTGGAATCCTTATGATAAAGAGTAGTTATCAAAACATGGTTAATGTGAGATTTGGATTTCATGAGTGGTTTCATGCATGAAGGAATATGAGATGGATTGGTTGAGGGTTTGGAACCTTTGACTCTCCAAACTTGGGAAGATGAGAAATGATGAGTAGATATGGTAGTTTTCGTGAAACTAGGACCATCCACTTGACATACTTTTTTCATCTCTAGAGAAGCCTGCTTTTGTACTTGAGGACGTCTTTGATGGATATGCTTCCCTTTCTGACTTTTCCCCATAGTTAATTTGACTAATGGAGTATGATTGGGATGATTTTCTTTTGTAGTCTTAGGTATCCACTTGTATTTACTTTGTCCTCTTTGCTTTAGTGCTTCATGTTCTTTGGTGATCTCATTGCTTTGATAGGAATGTTTCTTTTTACATTGGTCCCAATTTGTGTATGATATGTTGGGTGGATGACAATTTATGATATGGCTAGTTGTAGTGTTGACAATATTTTCATCATAAGGGTCCTTCGTGCCCCCTATGTTGAAGTTTGCATTAGATAAGATTTCCCTCAGTGTTGTGAGGGTATTAACAATACCTAACCCTTTGCCTTGATAATACATCCTATGATCCATAGCCACTAAATATGACTTGTCATGGACACATGATATTGCTATGGGTTCCTGCTATTCTGGAATGCTAATTGTTTTATCTGATTCTATGATATCTTTATCTGTTGATACCACTTTAGAGGATGTTGGTGTTGATTCAGAAGAGGTTGATGATGCACAATCACTCTAAGAATCAAGAATATCGACTATTACTTGCTCTTGTGTGGGAATATCAAGAGTGAGAGACTCTTGTTTTGTATGAACATGCATATATTCATCCAAAGAAAGTATCTCATTGGTGGAATCTGGTATGCTCTTGAAATTCTAGAAGTATTGGAGAATGCTCAGCAAGTCTTGATAATTCTTCGATGAATTGATCTTTTCAACGTGACTTGCAGTTGAGAAAATATTACTTAGAGGTTAGAAATCATTATGTATCTTGTGAAAATGTTGCGAGGAAATAGTATTTTGATCTTGACTTAGTTTGGAGCAACTTCTATTATCCTCCAGACCATGTTCTTAACATGACCCTTGGGTAGATGATGTATCATTGATGGAAGTTGTAAGGTCTATGGATGGAGCATGAAAAGCTTCTTTTTGCCTTGGAACCTCCTCAATGTGGCCAATTATGGATTCATATGAAGGGGTAATGTGGCTATCTGAAAGATACTTGATACCATTTTGATATGAAGAATTTATAGGAATTGTTGACTAACCTTGATTTTTTTTTAAGAATATATCTTGATATCTTTTTGATTCCTCTTCTTGTGATGGGTGAGAAACATAAATGTGTGCTATTTTTGTATCTTGGGTATGGTTTACATTGTTGGAACTTGATGCCTTTCCTGAATCTCTTGCTTTTCCATGATCAGGCTAGGTGATTTATAAATTTGCAAGTCTTGATTCCCTGATTTTTTATCAACCTCGAGGTCTCCTCATTCAATAAGGTCTTGAATAAGGTGTTTAAGATTATATAAATTTTGCATGTTATGACCTTTGTATTGGTGATATTTACAAAAATGGTCCTCTCTATAGCTAGGGGGTTTAATTTGTGGCTCTTGGTAGTTTTTGAGCTCAGGAATTGTGACGAGGTTGGACTAGATCAACTTATTCAAAACTATGTCCATAGGTTCCCCTAAGGGAGTTAATTTTCATCTAGGTGTATTGTTATTTGTTCTTTGTGGTTCCCTTTGAGTATTCACAACTTTGATAATTGGTTGATTATTTTGTATGTTTGTTTTTTGTGTGTTCTATCGTACATTCATTGGTCAGGTGTTTGTTTGTGGTGGGGCACTTATGACCATTTTCACATCAACAATACCTTCATTAGTGACATTTTTTTTCTTAGCATGTGCATGCAATGCTTGTCATTATAGCTAGATGAGGGCCAGTTATCCCTATATGATTGTGTTTTTTCTTGTGCTATAAGGGCTCTCTCAATGTTAAGAGCCTTGGGGATGAGTTGATCATACGATGTGAAACATTGAATTTTTATTTGAAAATATAAGGCCCAATCAAGGTTAGCAATAATGATTCCTATTTTTTGTTCCTCAAGAATAGGCCACTTACTCTTGTTGGCTCTATACCTCCATTGTTGTAGGTAATTTACAAATATTTCACCCTTGTTTTGTTTTAGGGTGTATAATTCTTCCAAACTGATGCCCATGCCTTGGTTGAAAGAAAAGTGATCTACAAATCAATCTATGATTTCTTGGAGTTTTTGGATTGCAGGAGGTAAGTGGTAGAACCATTCGATTGTGGGGCATGCTAAGCTTCATGGGAACAACCACATTAAATAAGAATCATTATAAGACACGCCCATGCAACACACATAGAATTCCTTGATATGGTCTTCAGGATTTCCATGCCCTTTATATTTTCCAAATTTAGGAATCTCAAATCCAAGTAGGAATGGTATTATTACAATGTTCCTATCAAAAGGGGGCACAAGTCGCGTTGAGCAATCAATCTCTTTATCTTTCCCACTTGAATATCTTGAATCTGTTGTGAGATTATTCTAACTTGCATGGAAAGATCATCATAAGGATTGGGTGGAGCATATGTATTGCATGGTAGATGAGTTGAAGGTGTTGTATGGTGTATGTAATGGGTTGACTAGATTTTGTTGTGTACATGGTGATATCACTGGATTGACATATGCTCCTTGCATTTTTGGGTTCAATATGTGTTGTTGTGTGTTTGTCTAAGGTTGTTGGAAGACTTTTTGTTGAGAAAGAAATGATTATTGATAGGCCTATTGTTGTTGTTGCACTAATATTGCATGTTGTTGAGCCTACTTTTGCACTTGTTGTTGTTGTTGTGCTATCAATGCTTGTTTTTGTGCTTGTTGTTGGTGTTGTGCTATCAACACTTGTTTTTGTGCTTGGTATTGTTGTAATTCTTGTTGATAGGCTTGTTGTTGGGCTTGTTACTATTGCAAGGATTGGTTTTAATGTGCTTGTTGTTGTTGCAATGATTGGGCTTGTGCTTGTTGTTTCTGCAATGCTTGGGCTTGTTCTTGTGCTTGTTGTGCTTTTTATTGTTGCAACACTTCTTGGTAAGCTTGTTACGCTTGTAACGTTATATTGCATTTATTTTCCATGTTTGGATTTTTGGATTGGGATAGTGGATTATGGTATGTGGTTTGTGATAGTGGGTTGGATGTATGTTGGGGTGGTTGATGGGTGATTAGATGTTGGGTGGTGGATAGTTGATTTGATGTATTTTGTCCCAAGATTTGGGTTTTGGATGGAAGGGTGCATTTTTGGGGTCTAATTTGATTTAGTGTTGGTGGGGGGACGATTGCTTGAGTTAGTTGATCAGATTCCACTTGGTGTTGTGATGTTAGCAAGTGGCATACTTAGATTTTGAACCATGTTTGTTGATGGAGTGACTTGATTTAGATTTTGGGTCAATGTGTTTGATGGGGTGATTTGATTTGGATTTTGGGTGATGAGAAGAACTTCTGGACCCGTTTGTGATGTTTGTCCTTGTGAAAATGAAGATAAACCATGTTTTATGGTGTTCTCTTGTCCAAATAAATCTTATTGAGTGGTTTGACTTGTTAAATCTTACAAAATATTAGGAATGTAGTTTTGGGTACCTTGGGTATAGGTGACGAGTTGGGGAGATGGGGTAGCACCGAAAGTGGGTGCCATAGTCATGTTATGGAAGATGAGTGGTAGATATGGATGTAGAGGATTTTGAGGGGTGGTGGTGTTTATGGTACCCAAGTTTGTGTTAGTTCCTAAGTTTTGGCTATTAACAAGTGAGTTCCCTTAAAGTGCAAGAAGTAATGAAGCCACCTTTGTAGTCAAGGGTTGACTTGGTGTATGTGATAATGTTGGTTGGCTGATAGATTGGACCACACTTTGAACTAATAGTTGTGTGATGATCATTTGAGGAATTTATGGCATGTTCCCAAAAGTTTCTTCTCTAATGGTGTCCAAATCAAATGTATAAGGGAGTTTAGCCCCTTCTTTTACCAAAAGTTTCTTCTCTAATGGTGTATGTGATAATGTTGGTTGGCTTAATTGGGCGATTTAACCATCACTAGCCTAGTCTCCCAAATCTCCATGATTGGATTACACAAGAATGGCTTTTGCATATGGAAGAAAATCTTGAAATTTACCCTAGGGCGAGGGGTTTTTTCATTGTGGTTTTTGACTGCAAGAGAGACAAGAACACCATTCTTAATTATGTTTGGATGTGGGAAGAAAATATGTTACAATTGAAATCTTGACATCCATAATTTGATCCATCTACTCAATTATTTTTCAGTTTTTCTGATTTGGGTTCACCTTCCAAATCTCCCCCTTCACTACTGGTTTGAATCATGTTTCACAACAATTGGAAATTCTTTGGTAATGAATGCACCCCTATTAGAGGGTTGGTGCAATTCTTTTTTTAACTATATCTTATATGGGAGTGGACCCCATGTCCACAACTTCTTTTACCGATAAAAAAAACACATACAACTAAAAATTAAATTATTATAATTATTAATTAAATTATAATTATAATCCTATTATTATTAATTATTATAATCCTAAAAGCATTATAATTAGAATTAAGAATAAGGTAAAAATTATGATTAGAACTATTCAAAAATTAAAATAAATTAAAAATAAAATATTACTAAATGATTAATATATTATAATGCTCCAAAATTTTATTCATCTAATATATTTATTTCAAATCTTAATTTCAATATTAATTCATAATTTTTTTTGTAATGTCACTCTACAATTCTTTATTGTTAGGGTTAGGATTAGGATTAGAGTTAGAGTGTCAGTTAGAGTAAGGATTAGATCATGCAAAAAACTAATTAACAATATAAAATACTATAATTAACAAAACTTACATTAATTTTTTTCAAATCTAAAAAACAATAATTAAAACAATACTATAAAGACAAATACTAATCAGTACATAACACTTGTTAAATTACAAATATTAATCAAATCATTTTAAAAATATTATTATCTTTAACTATTTTGATTTTCTTTTTTATATTAAGAAAATACAAAATACATGGGATAAAATAATTAGAAACTGCAAAAGAACATATCAACAAAATACTATTTTGATTTTGACAACTATTTAGTAACTTTTATCTAAATATCTGAGTGTAAATTAAAAGTTTCTATGTTTAAATTTCCAAAATATCTATTGTTCTAGTACACGCTAATAAAACGATACACTCAATGAATGCGGTCGGCTTGGTCAAATAACTGCTGTTTGGAATGACGCGCATTCACTTTATATTGAGTGCGTTGATCAGACTGTTGGTTTGATTGTCTATAATCTTTCGGTGAGTGCGTTACTGTTGTTGTATATCTTTGTTGTAATTGAGTTTGTCTTTAATTCGTTTTTAGTTCATTTTGTCTTAAATGATCCAACTGCAGTTTATAACTGCATTTTATTTTATATATATAATATATAATATTTCATATTTATTGATTTAATATTTTAGTGAATGAAATATCTTTTATTGTTTTTATTCAATCAGATGGAAAAATATAATGTGGATAATGATTAGATTTTTTTTTCTTTTCTTTTTCACTTTAATCAAATATGGAAAGAAAACATTTCACATGTCTTAGATATTTTATTTTACTTTTTACTGAGGATTATCTTTTTCATTCCACTAAAGTAAAAAAACATAGCATCAAGGTGATAAGATTCTCCTTTCTTTTCTGGTTGCTACAGGCCTTTGATCCAAGGTCTTTTTCTGCTGATTTGACACTACTTTGTATTTGATCTCTTAATCTTTGTAAGTTTTTTATCTAATGAAAAAAAAATGATTCTCCTTTCCTTTCTGATTTCTTACTTTGGTCAAGTATATGAAGAAAAAATTCCACTTTTCTAAAGACATAACATGGTGGGACATGACAATAGATTTAACATTTTGATGTTTACTAGATGTGAAAATTTCATATTCACTATTATCATTATCACTATTTATTGTTAGCTAATGTCTTATTACATTTGTCAATTTCTTAATTAAAATAAATAATATCAATTAAAAATAAATAATCTTGTAAAATAATTAGCATATACATCTTCAAAAAATCTATATAAAATATGTCAAAAAATAATTTTTTAAAATACACAAATGAACCCCACCTTTTTAATTAATTATTAAATTCATAATTATATAATATTATTAAATATATTATAATATTTTTTTTTTTTTTTGTTTTAGTAATAGATTGATAACCATGTACATTCAGATTTGACAGATAACCATATAATTTTTATTTTAATATTAAATATATAATTGTATAATATTTTATATTTATATTATTATTCTTATTATATCTGAACTTTAAAAAAATTGAAATTTTAGAAAAAACCCTTCAAATAATGTCTATATATAAAAAAATATTCTATAGTATTTACCTATTTCAAAATAAGAAAAAGTGTGAGTGGAGGCCTTTAAGTCATATACAATAATTTACTACATTTGCAGATATATGTGGTATGATTGTGGAAGGACCTTACGTGGATTTTGTTTGATGAGTCTGGACATATTGTTAAGAATCATAAAGGTTTCTATTTCTGAACACGATGATGCTACTGTCTTGCATGAAATTTTGGATTTGTAAAACTATGTGGTACATAATCTCCTGAAAGAAAACTACCATTCTAATTTAGCACATATTTTATCAATGCTTTTTCTCCTGTTGTAGTTGGATAGTAGTGAAGCTCTACCAATGTAAGAAAGTTATCATGTCAAGATAATCTTCATTACTGAATTGTCTTCAGGGTAGTCTTGAATATTGGAATTCAATTATTTATAAACTATATTGTAAGAGTCATAATAGTTTTATTGATTATTTTAATTGAATAATTATAATTATGTTGAGAAGTATAATCTACAATAAAGAAAGGGGAGAAACATGATTAAAACACCAAAAAATATAATAATACTCATACAATATGATCATTATTTATATTGAAATTATATAATACATAAATAATTTATCATAATATACTATATATAAATTATTTATATGGTTCACTATCTACCCTACTCATAGCTTTCAAGCCTCTTGGTCTTTGCATCAATTATCTCTTGGTCTTTGCATCAATTATCTCTTCAGTTAGTGAAGGCATCTAATCTAAAGGCATAAATATTTGAAGAAAAAATTATAAAACAATTAGTTTATAGTTAGACAAGTAAATTACTTAAGTCTAAAATTAGTGTGGAGAATATAATAGTCAATACATAAAATTAAACAAATAAATATAATATTATTATATAATAAAAATATAAAATAAAATGAATATAATAATAATATAAACAAAATCATTTTCTAAATGATCTACGAATTGATCTCATATGCTACACAAATGTATGAAAAATAAACCAATTTTTTTCTCTAATTAACTTTCCACACCTCTTTGACCCATTGCGCACCAAAATACAAAATACAATTGCTAATTAATAAATATAATCAAAAATACAAAATATATTAATATATTATTTATTTTATATAATACAAAATATTAAATATAAATATGAAATTATTATAATTAATAATTAATATATTTCTATATAGATCAAATTAAATTAATTTATAAAAAAACTCATAGTTTAACTAACCCAAATCTCCAACAAGAATGATAGATATGTCTAATAGATAATCGATAACAATTATTGTCAATACTATAGAAATTTTTAGTTATAAAATTTTGATTTACATGAAGTTTTTTGTATTTCAATATCAAATAATTAATTTGGTGAATCAAATATATTTGTACCTGCAAAGTTATGATTTGCATTTTGTGAGAATGCTTGTTGGAGTCGAGAAACAATGTTCTCTAGCAAGTTTTGACCAATGAAGCTCATTTCATCAATTAGAATGTACTTGATGTTTGTTATTTCTTCAAGTGGAAACTTGTGAGCCTCACTCCTTCCAATTGAGCAAAATATCTTATTGGGATTCAAAGTTTTGAATGAACTGTGGATGCTCTTATGTTGAATGTTGCAAATCTAGTTGGTGCATGTAATAGAAGAGGCGAAGGACCAAGATATGTTGCATTTTGAAGAGCTTGGCTAATAGCACCAATTAGATATGACTTTATTGTCCTTGTTGTTCCTTGAATTATCATCAACAAGGGCAATGCATTTTGATTATTATGGTAGTGTGCCATGATTATGTTGAGTGCCATTTTTTGTTTGTCATTGAGGGTTGTGTAGTTCATAGGCTATGGTATTTCATCATGTATGAGACAACCATGTTCTCTCATGCTACTGATGAAATTGATTGCTTGACTTGTGTTCATTTCACCATGATATTCATTACACCAATTTGCTTGTCTAGCAATATCTCTCCTTCCCAACATATCTATTTCAAAAACTTTTATATTTTGACCATGATGTAGTCCATATAGTATTTCCCATTCATTCTTGGTAGTATTTCTTTGAATAGCTTCATTTTCTTCAATTTTAGAATCATTGATGTTTTCATTATTTTCTTCTATTGGTATTCATTCCACGTGTCGTGGGTTATAGTGGAATGAATCCCAGGTTTTTTTGATTGAATCATTATCATGACCAATATCTCTATCCACATCACGAAAAGGTTTGTACAACAATAATTTTGAATAACAAAAGTAAATCTATTTATTTGACTCACGTGGAGGAATGGTTAAAAACTTTAGACATACTCTAAAAATAGTTGCTTTTTGTTTTGGATCCCATTTTTTTTTTATTAGATAAGAAAGGAAGGGCCCTAATCCCATGGTTATAATAGTAGAAAAAAAGAAATAGAGAGGAGGTGGGAAACAACATCACCAAAAACCCAAAAAACAACAACATTATAATTTCGTAGTCTAGTAGTAATTTTAGTAACCATAGACCAACCAGTTCTAATAAAAAATAGTAAAATACTAGAAGCATACTTAGTTCTACGTAAACCATTAATAAGGTCCACAGTGTCCCAGGTGGTATTTCACCATAACATATCCATAAAAATAGAACAGTCTAACGGATTATAACTATATGATAAAAGATTCATCAAAAAAGCAACAGAGCAGCACAAGAGGCATTATTTGCCTTTCTTCAACAGGTCCCCATACTCTCCCATGAGAGCAATATAATCTCTCTAGTTAGGTCCCTCTGTCTCATCCAGAGCCTTCAGGCTATCTAGTTTCCCTTGTTTCCTTAGCTTCTTGGCAATTTTGAGTTCTCTAGAAGTCGCACCCATCATTACCCACCTCATAAGTTTGTTCGTAACCCTCATGAGAGTACCTAGAGCCTTCTCCATGTCTTCAAACTGAACCTATAGAAAGGTAATTTTTCTCTTTAAAACTTCAATGGTAGAATCTTTTCCCATATCCAAATCCTTAACTTCCTGCACATTATCTTCCTCTTTCTTATCATCCTCAAACTGATCAGCTTGTTCTTCCTTTTCCTCATCCTTATCCTCCTTTGTGCCTTCTTCACCCATCTCATAGGTCATATACTCAAAATCATGATCCTTAGTCATCATCCTCTTGGGCTTCTAATTCTTCATGTACTCCTGATCCTCCTCTTCACTCATAGACATCTTTTGTTTCACTTTTTTCTCCTTCAATGCTGCTTTTGCAAGTCGGGTCGATCATCTACCACCACTCCCACCACTTCCCTGGACCTACAGAGACTCTTTATCCTCCTCATTAAGGGTCCCTTCCTCCATTATGTTTATGACATCCCTAATGTTAACATCAGATATGGGTTTCTTCACCTTTGGAAGTTCAAGCAGCAAAGGTAATGCTTCCTTTTTTAATTTGTGGCTCTTATAAGTTCTATTTCAAAAGTTCTTTTCTCCTCACATTTCTGCAACACAAGGGTAGAAGGGTTGGAAATATTAGCAATCAGGGGTTCGATTTTAGCAATCAGGGGTTCGATTTTAGCAATTACAAGCACTCTTCTAGCAACAACAACAGGAGGTAGACAGGGAATAGGATCCTTAGCCAGGATATCAACCGCACCAGGGTTTTCATCCAAAGCATGTTCTTCATTAGCCACTTCAACATGGTCAGGGTTATCATTTCTTCCCGCAAGAGGATTGCCATGGGGATTCAAAACCAAAGAATATTTATAGAGGGTTAGCATAAGGCCTTGATGGAGAGGAGGGCCGACACCTTTCTCTATATGGAGTTACAGGGAGGACAACAAGGAAAAAGGAAAATTAACTCTTTCACCATTCCAAATGTGGTTTAGCAGGGAAAGTGAGATGCATGAACCGACATATACCTTCCCTCCAGAGTAAAATATCTCATTATAAACAGACTAACTAAGGAAAAAGGAGGAGGAAGTTCCAATCTAGCATACCCATTTTGGAACCTTTTGAGCCTCTCACCTTGATGAAGGAATTTGTCAATGAACATTTGATAATTTGTGCCACTTGTTTTAGCAACTTTGATTCCTTGGTTCTGAAGCCCCATAGCTTCACCGATGAGTCTGGTCATCACTTTGAACTTCGCAACACCAATTGTGACCTTGCCATTCCACCAGGAGTTAGTGAATTTAGCTGTTAGGTTCTCATTGTATCCCTTTAGGGATTGGAAGAACGGAACCATACCAGCTTCATCAAAAAAATTCCATAAATCCACATTCTATTGCAGGGCTTGATAGTTCAACAGCTCCATTCTCTTTCGAGGACCTCCCATTTTTCTCTTCTACAAATTCTTTAGCTGCTTCACACTTTTCTTCATAATCTCCCACACCTTCTTCTTATTCTTCAAAATGCAGACAACACTCTTACACCAGAAGACATAGAGAGCAAATGAAATATTGTGAATCAAGAAGTTTCTTTTAGAAACCTCCAACAACACATTCTCTAAAGTAAAACAAACATCGTTATTCTCACAAAAAATTATCTTCTCATTAATTTCCTTTTCCTTCACCACATTAGAAATGTAGGAATAACTAACACTAGGCCAATCCACATGCATAGAAATGACAACCCTTAACCATATGAAAACAATCATGTGATAATTCGTAACCTTCATGATGGGAAAATTATTAATATAAGTATGTCTACCAAGATCCTCCTATACATCCTCGTACAACCAATATCATCATTACACAAAAATTCCCAAAAGCACCACTTGGTACTCTTTTATCTGACCAAACAGAGAGTTTTTATTTTTGCATATCATACTCATGTTCAAACTTTTCCTTTAGAATTAACCCTCTTAAAGACTTTGACATATTCCCATAGTTTCATCTGGTCAAACCCCTACAACTCGGCACCACATTGGAAACAAAATCAATTGCTTTATTTCCTTCTCTATAAACATGTTGCACTCTACAATTAGCAAAGGAATTTTTAATGACTTGACATTTGTCTATTATGTTTTTTAATTCCCAAGGTGGCGCCACCTCTTCATTAAGGACATCCACAATAAGCTTAGAGTCCCCAATTCTAATATGATATTTTGATACCCCAACTCCTTTAGAATATTAAATCCTCCCAAAGACACCATTGCTTCCGCTTTGTTATTGGAGAAAACCACCATATTACACCCATAGCCTACAATACACTTGCATTTATGGTTCCTTAACAAGCCCCTAACACCTGCTTGTCCTAGGTTATCTTTTGAGCACCCATCAAAATTGCATTTGACCTAGTCTTTCTGTGGGGGGTTCCACACCATAGCTAATCTAGTTAGCATCTTAGACTAATTAATTTTGATTAAATCCTTATTTATTCCCCAGTTCTGCTTGATCCTCATTTCTTTGTAATTTGGCCATTTTTTGGAAAAACCATACCTACTAGCCTCTATGTTTTCCTTGATCTGATTTTTAATGATCACACTGACCTCCTAGCTGCTTCTCTCCTCATCCCTAAAAATACGATTATTCCTTTCCTCCCATAATCCCTCAGCCACAAAAGGAGGAACTTGGTTCCAGATGTCCACAATGGCATTATGAGAGAAAGGGCAATTAGCCCAGCTTTGTATAAACACTTTCAAGGAGTTAGGAAACACCCATTCAATAGACAACAATGAGAGGAAGAAAGACCACACTTCCCTCACATAATTGTAGTGAAGAAAGAGGTGAATTATAGATTCATGTTCTTATTTACACAACATGCATTGGTTGACCAGTTGGAAACCTCTCCTAACCAAATTATCCACTGTCAAAAAATTTCCATGAGCTGATGTCCACCAAAAGCAATTAATTTTAAGGATCAAATTATTTTGCCACACCTTTTCCCAAAAGTTGTTAGAAACAACATTATACACCTTTATCAGTTCTTCATAGGCCATTTTGACTGAGAAACATCTAGAGGATCAAACTTTCCAAATCCACTCATCTTCCCTTCCTCTATCAAACCACTTAGCCTCCCCTATTAAACCATGTAGTCTAGTTAAGATAGGGTCCCAATTCACCTATCTCTGACCTCCCAGGTTGTCCCTTCTTAGTAACATTTTGAACTCCTTCCATCTCGGTTCCTCCAACACCCAATTTATATAGTCAGAAACCTTTTTACCACATATTCTATTAAGACTTTTTTTAAGGGGTCGCAACTCTTCTGAGGAGGACAGAGTAGAAGACTCTATCCAAGGGTCCTTCCAAAAATCTATATTATTCCCATTCCCAATTTTCTTTCTCACCCCCAACTTCAACACATTTCTCAATTTAACAAGATGATTCCAAAGAGCGGAGCCACTTGGCAGATCCAAAACTGAAAGAAAACAACTAGGGTTCCTATTTCTCATGTATTTGGCTTGGAAAATTTTTACCCAATCTTTAGTTCCTTCAAGGAGATTCCAACCAATCTTAGCCATAAGAGATTTTTTAAGCATAGAAATTCTTCTTAATCCCAAGCCCCCTCTCCTTTTAGGAGTACACACCTTTTCCCAACCAACTTGAGACATTCAATTTTTTTCTTCAGTTTCTAACCATAAAAATTTTCTTTGTATCTATTCTATCTTCTCCCCTATATAGGTAGGGATTTTAAAGAGGGATAGATAATATATTGGGATATTCTGTAGGGAAGCATTAAGGAGCTGAATTTTTCCTACCAAACTTAGAAGCTTACCCTTCCATCCAACAATTTTGTTTTGGATCCTTTCAATCAACTAATTCCAGTAAGTATTTTCTAGCTTCTTAGAGATCAAAGGTAGGCCTAGATAAGAATCAGGTAATTCAACTTCCTTGCACCCCAATTTTTTTATCACTCTTTCCTTGATTTATTGATCAGTATTAAAGACATAAATTTTACTTTTCTCATAGTTGATACACTGACCAAAAACAACAACATAGTCATTTAGCACCTATTTCCATATACCTTCCTCCCCCACTGAGGCTTCCCCAAACATTAGAGTGTCATCAAAAAATTGTTGGTGGGAGTTAAGCAAAAGAGATGAAGCAACTTTAACACTTTGAGAGCTTTTGATTCCACCAGTTTTTGGATATTCCTACCAAGGACTTCAATAACAATGATGAAAAGATAGGGGGATAGAGGGTCACCTTGCCTAAGCCCATAACCACAGGAGAAGAATCCTTGGGGAACACAATTAGCCAAAATAGAATTTAAGGGGGAGGTAACAGAGGCCGAGATCAACTTTAGGAATCTTTCATCAATTCCAAACTTTTTGAGGACAACAAAGAGGAAAGGCCAAGAGACTCTATCATAAGCCTTAGAAATATCAATTTTGAAGGCCATCCCCAGCTTTTTAGAGTGATCCATAGAATGAATGATTTCATGGGTGGAGATAACAACATCAAGGATATTTCTATTCTAGAAAAATCCTTTCTAGTTAGGGTCAATCATTTTACAAAGCACAGGTTTGAGGTGAAGGACCAAAATTTTAGAAAAAAAATTATAGACAGTATTACAGAGACTAATGGGTTTGTAATCTTTCATAGAAGAGGAATACACATTTTTAGGAATGAGGGCTATAAATGTGGCATTTAGTTGGTTCATCAGTCTACTGAAGAGATCATTTTTGACAATATCCCAAAAGGTCTGGAAAAAAATGGGGTAGAAACCATTAGGGCTAGGAGCTTTATAAGCTCCAAAGGAAAACAAAGACTTTTTAACTTCATCCATGGAAACAAAATTAGTCATCATTTTTAAGTCTATATCAAAAATAGTTTTAGGAATCACATCAATAAAGTCAGCATATACCTATTTATCAATGTCAGGAGCCCTGTGTTGGTTAGAGAAGAAATTAATGGATTCCCTCACAATTTATTTTTCATTGGTCACCGTAGAGCCATCCTCCTTCAAAAGAGATCTAATTTTGTTTCTGCTTCTATTTTTCAACATGGAGTAGTGAAAGAATTTGGTGTTCCTATCCCCTTCCTTTAACCATTGGACCCTTGACTTTTGTTTTCAATATATTTCCTCCTTCTTTTTTATGCTATACCACTGTGATCTGAGATCTCTTTCCTTGGCATAGAGCTCCTCATCCACCCTACCTGCCTCAATGAGATCTTGAAACTCTTTTATGCTCTTTCCTAGAGAATTATTTGCCTCAAAGATATTTCCAAAAGTCACCTTATTCCACCCTTTAACTTTTTTCTTTATTCTGCCTAGATTCCCAGCCAGGTAATACATCGGAGCACCAATAGCAGGTTCCTCCCACTAGGATTTGAACAAATCAGAAAATTCTAGATGAAGATACCACATAGCTTCAAATCTAAATGGGAAAGGACCATGATTACATGATCCACATTCCTTTTCAGCACCAAGGAATTATGATTTGATCCTGATCTAAGAAGAGAAGAGAGAGAAAGGAATTGAGAGATATCCCAATTGGCAGAGATCAAGAATCTATCAAGTTTAACTTGGATTAGGTGATTTCCATTTCTTCTGTTAGACCAAGTAAACTTAGTTCCTTGGAGGGGGATATCAATAAGACTGACCGAATTTAAGAACTTTTCCAGCTCCATCATGCTATTAGAATAATCATCCAACTCACCAGACTTTTCTGATGGGAGAAGAGGTGAGTTAAAATATCCTCCCAATATCCAATAGTCATCATACCTTAGAGAAATATCATTGCTTAACTATTCCCAAAGAAAAAATTTGTCCCTGCTAAGACTCAGAGCATAGATATTTATAAGGTTCCATTTCTCCAGGGAGATAATATCTTCTAGAGTGATCATCAGGCTATTCTTACAAGAAGAACACAATGTCCCCTTGAATTTTGATGGGTTCCAGAGGGTAGTGATACCTCCTGAAGCACCATCCACCTTACTAACAAAAAAAATCGTAGCAGGCCAAAAAATCATGATGACTTTTTCAAAAGTCTCCTTCTTCATCTTCGTTTCCTGAAGGAGGAGAACGCCCACTTGATTATCAAGATTTCACTAAAAACTATTTATACAGGCTATTGAGGCCACTTATATTCCAAGAGAGGAACTTCATTAGAAAATATGATAACAGTTCACCTCCAACCACAAGAAGTAGAATTTACTACTTCTTCTTGGGCTTCAATCCTATGATCGAATCCAAGGTTCTTTGTTTTCCAACTACCACATCCCTTGTAGTATCTTTGGTTCCAGAATCCTTTTATAAAGACCTTCCCACCTTATTTCCTCCTCCCACATATATTTTCTTTTTCTTTTTAGGTTTTGACAGAGCTTGGGACCATCCCTCCTCCTCCTCCTCCTCCTTATCACTCAGCCCATTAGAGAAACCAAGAATAGCCATCAATTCACTCAGGTTTCTAGCACCCAATTGGTCAAAGGAGTGTATATCCTCTAGAGAAAAATTTACATCAGCTTGAACATACTCTCCTCCTTCAAGTTCCTCCTCCTCTCCTTTAGTCTGAGTCTTAACGCCAACTTCACGCACTGTATCCTCCTCCCAGGAGTGTTCAGATGGGGAATTCACCTTAATAGCATCACTTCCTCTCTCCACGACCAAATCAACCATTAAGGGGAAGCTTGGGGTTGGGAAAGAGGAAGCATGGGCATCCAAAGCTAATTTTAGGCATACCAAATCATTTCCTTCAACAACATGAGTAGAAACAAGCTTACTAGGTTGGTCAGGGATGTCCTTACAAATAGACACTTCCTGCTTAAGAACTATAGGAGGTAGCACTGAAGATGACATTTCCTTTCCATAGTGACCCTTCTCTATTAATTTTTCCTTAGCCTTTTGGTTGTCACTCTGCTTAAGCCCAAAAGAATCATTGAGATGTTCAAACTTCTTACAAAGCTGAAAAAAGAGTCGGGTATTTTCATGTTCTAAGGGTTGGGTCTACTTTCTAAACTTGGACATAAGAAGGATGAAGGAAAAAAGAACCGTATTCACAACCACATTAACACATATATAGGAATACACCATACAATATCTCTCCTGAGTGATCTTATCAATAGCCAAAAGACTCCCAAAGGAGTTGGCTATGCCTTGCAAGATTCCTTTCTCCTAGAATTCCAGAGGGAGACCCGACAAGCAAACCCAGGTTGGTGCTGAGGCTCCCAAATCAACCAACGAGTCAAAACCCGACTTCCACTTGTAGAGAGATAATTTTTTAAAATCCTAAGTCAAAAGCCCAGGGACCCCCAATTAGAACCTTCAACATATCTTCATACACCAGAAAGGAGAAGAGAAAAATACCTCTTGGCATCACATTGATGGTGACGCTACCTTTGACGTTCCAAGTGGAAGTAGCCCACTGACAAACCAATTCAATATTTGGCCTGTACACCAAAAATATCCCAATAAGAGCCATTTTGAGGTTGTCCATTGCCTTCAACATCAGAGCCTCTGGGACATCGACTTCCCAGCCAGTAACCGAGTAGGAAGCAAAGTCCAAAGTCCTTTTACTTGAAGCTGGCGAGTCAGACCCCACCAAATTGTCCATGTAGGAAGTTGGGGCTTCCTCAGAGAAGAAAGAGTTGAGCCCCAAAGTTGGTGAAAAGGGTAACTTCCTAAAGATTCCCTATGTCTTCTCCCTAGGGAAAATGGCTGAAGTATGAGGAGGAGATGTCAGACTAGGCATCGTTAGACTAGTCGTTGCCATCACAAGCACAACACCAGAAAAGAGGACAAATTCCTTGGAATGGGGAGCCTTTCAAGACCCCCCTCCTGACTAGCCCATCAGGCGGTCAAATCACAAACAATGGCTAGAAATTCAAAAAAATAGCCTGAGCAGGAAACAAAAGAGAGGAGCAGAACAAAGCGTGAGGTAATTTAGGCTCCCATTTGTTATCTATTATTTTAGAATTATATATCCATTATCTAGCTACATCAATTAGTGTAACAACTTCCATAGACAAAGGCCTTATTTTATATCCTGGGTGATCCCACAAAGCTGGTTTACAATTTCTGGGAGATTCTGATTTTTGTTGAAATCACATATTTTTAGAAAATATAATTATTTAAGCCTTTAAAAGTTCTATTTTAAGGATTTCAATTGAAGAGGGTTTGATCAAACCACCTTAGATCAAACCCCCTTGGATAGAACCCCACTAGTTTTAAACCATACCTACAACGAAGTCTCCTTTACACCTATCAAAATGCTGATAAAAAATCACTTTTGAAATCACTTGATTGTATTTACCTTTTGGTTTTATTATGTATGTGTAATTTTAGTTTTATTAAACATAGGGTTTTCACTGAAAATCAAACTATATGTTCTGCACATGTGGAAAAATAACATATTATCAAGATAAAATTTTAAAAAATATGTTTAGGTTGGGTATTGATGTCCTTGATCCATTAATTTTATCTTTTTTGAGTTTCGATACATACAAAAAAATTTATGTTGTATATAGTCCGCCTATGTTTCAATTGTAACTGGTTTGACTTCGAAACTTGATTAAGGAGAAAGTATTTAGTAAAAAAATATGAAACTAAATGAAAGTTCTAGATATCATATTTAAAAATCTAAATTCGAAAAAATTAGAATTTTATCCTTCATACAAAAAAATTCATGTTGTATACGGTTAGCGTCACTCAAAAATGTTATTTTTTTATAAAAGATAGTTTTGAAAGGAGATGGAAAAAGAAGTGCAATTTGATTCCAGATATTTTGAAAAAAATATATTTAGAATCTATAGAAAAAATATAACAAATCACTAGTTTGCATCATCTTCAAATTCGTCACAGTTAAGTCGCTATAGGAGCCCGAAAGTGAAGATTTAGTTTATAAAAACCACTTTAGTGTCCAGTTTGCCCAAAAATTGTAAACCGGTATTGTTGGATCACCCTCCTTGAATGAAAGATGTTTGTTCTTCATTGTTTTCTTCATCATTTACACTTACGGGTTTGAACACCTCACATGACACATTTAGTTTGATAAACCTTCTACTGCTCTCTACCAATGGAAGTCCAAGTAGCATGTGGCACGCCTCTTGAGCTCCAATGAATATTTTTATGACAGTCTTAGTCAAAAGTCTTCTAAATGCTCTTGCAACCAAATCATTAGGATTCTCCATGTTTTCAAGATGCATCAACATCTGTTGGTATGTTTGGGTATGTGTAGGATCATGATGGGCCAAAAAGTGGTGATATGTAAGTGATATGATGAACCATGTGGCTGACGACTTTTTTTTATCCAAAATTGATGAAACGAAAAGGGTTTTTAGAGGAGATTCTCAGCTTTCCACCAATATAAATTATGCTTTACTTTGAATTTAATAAATTATTATTATCTATTTTCTATTTGAATTATGACTAAAGTCTTGATTGATAGGATGATTGAAAAAAATCTATAGATTTCAAATGGTATCAATTTTTTTGAATTTGAAACATGTGTCACATTCTATGCTTCGCATACTATAGTATTAAAAAAAAAGAATTGAATTTCATGAAGTTTTGACCAAGTTAAGGTGGTTAGACATACGATTTTTTATATTTTTAAAAAGTTGTAATAAAAAATCATAATTAAATATTCACTTGGAAAAAAATTACAAAAAAATATGCATCACATCGGGACATGAGTTCTCTACTTATATCTAAAATCTTATAAAAAAATATTATCATTTTATTGTGCTTAGCGTGGTCAGACAAACACCTACTTCTTATTTTTTCCCTGAAATTTAAGTACTACTGCATTGAAATTTCAAATTTTCACCAAATATTTTTTTTTATATAAATAAACCTAGTAGTTTAGAGACTACATTCAATTTTCTAAAAATTCTATTCTTACATATTTTTGAAATAATATAGATAACTTATTCAAATTTTTATGTCAAGTTGCCTAACTTTGATTTTCTGAATTTTCATTGCCACTTAATGGCATGTTTTTCCATGATGATCTTGCACATACATGTTTCCAAGTTTTTTTTTGCTTTTGCTACATACTTTTCAATATATTTGATTACAACATGTTTGGAAAGAACAAGTTTCCAATCTATATTTTCTCTCCACAATTGCAATATGTAGCGATTGTGTGAGTTTACTCTATCATCATTCCTAGCTAGCTCAATTTTTTTTCACCTGTTTCTATGCCTTCATATAATTTGGACCCCTCCAAATTCAATGGCCAAGGAGCATTATACATTGTATGAATTTTAATAATACTGTATTTTAGTAGTTTTGAATCATATTACATGGTATTTTAATATAAATATTGTAACTTATTAAAATTGTTACCTGCAAACCATTGTTCCTCTTTTTTTTTGTAGGCATGCACCCTCCCTATAGACTGTGTGTCGCTCTACATAGTTTAGTATCTCTTCATAGTCATGATCAACATCTATCTTTGAGAGTTGTGTTGTATTTTTTAGACATGGATGTTGTGGAAAATTGTGGAATGCCTACAATTGGATATACAAATAAATTTATTAGTTATGAGATAAACTACAAATCGTTTACATCATATATGATATGGATATGTTTAACTATTTTGAACATGCCTGGATGTTTCACTTATGTGGATCTTTTCTAGGATTCCATGCTTGAACAATTGAATGGAAATATCTTTTTGTATTTTGTCATTCCTCTTGATTTGACCAATCCAAGTTGTCCATATTTGGTGCTCCGTGTATCCATATGAATCCATGCACATGTGGTGAGCCCCTGTGTTGCCACTCATATCTAGACCAAAAATCCTTAATTTTCATTTCTTTTTCTAGTACTTTTGTTTTGAACATTGAATGTTTCAAGTGCATGTATTGTGTTACTATATGAGGATAGTCAATAACATTTTGTTTTCACCATATTTGAGCTTCCTGTGGAGTAGTTGGCGATGTTCCTAGAATTATTGCATGCAAATCGGGTCAATACATATCTATTGCACTCAAAGTGAAGATATTATAGGAGAGCCTATTTGATGAAGAATGTCAGTCAATTCTGCATGACATTGTGCGCAGTATGACCTTGTACCCCTCAATGTTGTTCCAAATTGTATCAATCTGTTAGCTAGATGGGACTGTGGCATGTTTTCCATATGTTGATGTGACTCATTGATGGTGATTGGCATGTCTTGAAAATTTATTTTGACAAATACAATCGAAGAATTTTGTGCATGGTGTCTCATTATCAAGTTCATCATGAAATATCAAAATCTTGGATGTCGACCAAAATGATAGTCCCTATAATGTAATAAATGCTTAACTAATTCATGTAGATGCACTCTCCTCATTCGTGGTTCTAACCAATCACATGTACCATTAGGGAACAATGTTGGGAATGCCATATCAAGTAATCCTAGAGTGACATATTCATTGATAGTAGATGAACCAATTCTCGGCCAATCAACCAGTGTTGTTGAATTCGCATCACCTGTGGTTATTAACCCATTCCCGAATCATTGGGATTATCCATGTTTGCAAGACGCATCCACATCTGTTGGTATGTTTTTGGGCCTTTTATGCTTTTGCTGCATCCTTTACAATATATTTGATTACAACATGTTTGGAAAGAACAGGTTGTCAATCTATATTTTCTCTCCACAATTGCAATATGTAGCAATTGTGTGAGTTTACTCTATCATCATTCCTAGCTGGCTCAAAAAAAATTTCACCTATTTCTATATCTTCATATAATTTGGATCCCTCCAAATTCAATGGCTAAGGAGCATTATACCTAGTATGAAATTTAATAAGTACTGTATTTTAGTAGTTTTGAATCATATTACATGTTATTTTAATATAAATATTGTAACTTATTAAAATTGTTACTTGCAAACCATTGCTCCTCTTTTTTTTCATAGGCATGCACCCTCCCTACAGACCATGTGCCACTCTACATAGTTTAGTATCTCTTCATAGTCATGATCAACATCTATCTCTGCAAGTTGTGTTGTATTTTTCAGACATGGATGTTATGGAAATTTTTGGAATGCCTACAATTGGATATACAAATAAATTTATTATTTATGTGATAAACTACAAATTGTTTATTTCATATATGATATGGATATGTTTAACTATTTTGAGCGTGCTTGGATGTTTCGTTGATGTGGATCTTGTCTAGGATTCCATGATTGAACAATCGAATGGAAATATCTTTCAACACTTTGTCGTTGCTCTAGATTTGACCAATCCAAGTTGTCCATATTTGGTGCTCCTTGTATCCATATGAATCCTTGCACATGTGGTGAGCCCATGTTTTTCCACTCATATCTAGACCTAAAATCCTTAATTTTCATTCCTTTTTTCTATTATTTTTGCTTTGAACATTGAATGTCTCAAGTGCATGTACTGTGTGACTATATGAGGATTGTCAATAAAATTTGTTTTCACCATATTTGAGCTTCCCGTGGAGTAGTTGGCGATGTTCCCAGCATTATTGCATGCAAATTGGGCTAATACATATATTTTGCACTCACAGTGAAGAATATTGCCGGAGAGCCTATTTAATGAAGCATGCCAGTCAATTCTACACGACATTGTGCCTAGTATGACCTTGTACCCCTCAATGTTGTTCCAAATCGCATCAATCTATAAACTAGATGGGACTATGGCATGTTTTCCATATGTTGATGCAACTCATTGATGGTGATTGGCATGTCTTGAAAAATTCTTTTGACAAATATAGTCGAAGAAGTTTTTGCACAGTGTATCATTACCAAGTTTATCATGAAATATCAAAATCTTGGATGCTGGCCAAAATGATGGATGCTCCTACATCAAAAAGAAGAAAGAAAAAGAAACAAGTGGAATGCGATGTCAACTATGTGAACCAAACAAAATCTCACAAGGGATAGTGGAACCTCAAGTCATCCACTAGGTGAGCCCCTAGAGACACATACACACATGACCGGTACATGCTCACACAAATAAGTAAGTGGCTATGGAGAATTCATGCCTAAGTTCAGATCCTATATGCTAACCATACCAAATCTATACCTCTTGATAACTTTGATAACGTACCACACAACATAAACAATAGGATCCATGAGGCAAGAAAAACTTCGTATACTAATACTCATGAATAAACATAATGGCTCCATAGGTAAGAAAAATGTGTTATGCAAGGTGGCCATATAACAATTCTTGTAAATGAAAAATATTTTAAGGTACATTCAAAGGGATTTTTTTAATTCATGTAAGGTCTCAACCCGGGGAACATCATGCGTAATGTCTCCAAGAAAGAACCAATCAAAGAATAGACGATTCACAACTTAGGGAATGCACTTCACTTGCCATTTCCACTAAGAGGAATATAATATTCTAAGAGAGATCATGCTCTTGAAGGACATCACACTCAATGTCATCAAAAATAGAAAGACACATCACAAGAAGTAAGAAGACCACACAATGAAGCATGAGTTGTAATGCAAAATAATAATGCCAATGTATTCCCCCATTTTAAAGAAACTGCTAACACCATTGCTATGAGAAATTGTTTTAAAGTAGAAGAAGACATAAGAGGTTATTCAGAAAGCCCTATTCCAAGTCATATGTTCCTGAATGAAACTATATCATGAAAAGGGGTTGCCCCCAAAATGCAATACTAAACATAACTTAGTACATCACACGGAAGCCAACTTAAGGCATGCCATCCAAATCCGAAACTTGCTCCTATATATACAGGGAAGGTGGTAAACTAGTCCAAAGAGATAATGACAAGTGCCATCCGAGGACAAGGCTACCTAAGCCCCTTGCCCCCACTTAGTGCATGACAAGGATGAGCTGAGATGATTGATGAGAAACTTAAAAATTAGTATCAATTAGAGGAACTAGGTGCTTCAACACAAGGAAGAGCACCAAAATCCTTGAGATGTTGAATTCAATTACTCAAAGCCTTACATTCATTAGTAGAATGACCATGAACTCTATGATATGCACAAAATTAACTGATGTAGTAGAATTTATTTTGCATTCTTGGAGGGAGAGATATCAAACAATCTTGGAGGAGCCTCAAAAAGTACCCTCCTAATCAATAGTAGTGGATGTTCCTTTATTTTGTGGCAAAGATATCTCTTTCTTAGTACAAGATTTCATACTTACACAAGACTCTTTAGATGGAGATATTTTGTTCTCTCCTTGAAAGGAGGGTGTAAAATATAATGAACTCAAATTGTTAATGTTTTGTGTAATGACATTGATATTAAATAAATATTTTTCTATTTCTTTTGTTTCTTGCGAAGGATAATAACCAAGACCACTGGTTTATATAAATTTAGGATTCACTAATGTTAAATTGGGCCTAGAAGAATCTTTTTTAAGAGTGTTGATATGGATTGAATAATATTCTATTTCTTTTGAGGGATAATAACCAATACCATTATTCTCTTCTTGCATGTTAGGATCTATAGGGAAACATATACCGCAGCCTTTTCCACTATAACCAATTTGTTTCATCACTTCATAACCTTTTCCATAAATATTTTTCATTTCTTTTGGATTTTGTGGTTGTTCATAATCAATATCAACAAAGTTTTTTGAGTATTTTTTTCCTTCTTGTAAAGTACTGGTTGAAGTGGATGCTTTCGAATCTTGTGTTGACATTACTATTTTGCATTATTCCTTGTTAGACTCTTTTTATATGATCTTGAATTCTCCTGTGAATGTTGGTGTGAAGTCTAAGGAACCCTAATCATCTTCCAATCGGTTCAAAACTTTTTCCATCTCTTGTTTCTTTTCTTTATAGGTTCTATCTTTGATGTTGGGATTAATGTGTTTAGAGGAATTATCATTCCTTTTTCAATTTGTAAGAAAATTTTAGGCTTGGGATCTATTTCAATTTGCTGCACTTTATTGTTGTAGACATACTTCATAATACAATGAAGAGTCGAATACACCACATGCATCTCATGAATCCAAGGTCTTCCTAAAAGAAGATTGTATGAAAGATCATGAGGCATAACATGGATAGGATTTTGTAATGTGGCCTTTCCAACTATAATAGGAAAAGTGATCACACCAAGCAGTTGTTTTCCTACATTGTCAAATCCTCAAATCAATAAGGAATTAGGTTCAATTCTTGATTTATCCATGCCAAGTTTATCCAAAAGGGTTACACTACACACATTAAGAGCTTAGCCATTGTCAACAAGGGTTTTTTTTATTCATGTTTATTGAATTTATCTATGATCATGAAGGCATGAATTTTATTTCTCACTTCCAAGGGAGGTAACTCATTTTGATGAAAGGTAATTTTTGTGTTTGTTGCATTCATTCCTTGAATTAGAGTTGCTACATCACTTGGATTTTCATTAAATGGAACCACAACTTGTTGCAAGGCTGTTTGAATCATGTTATGATAATGAGGGGAGGCTTGAATAATATCCCATAATGATATCTTAGTAGGAGTGTTCTTAAGTTTTTCAACAAGATCATACTCCTTTCCTTTATGTAAAGGAAAATAAGGGGCACTAGGCAAGATGTTGAAGGTGTTTGTCTTGGTTGTAGATTGTTTCTAGTGCTATATGTATGGGCAATGGTGTTATAATTCAATTGATACAAAATATTATTCTTAGGTGGTTTGAGGATAAGAATTGGTTTGTTTTGAGTTTGTGGTTGTTGTTAGCATGGATAAAGGATAAGTTCAGGCTTAGGAGAGTAATTCAAGGGATATCTAATGTGCATAACCTCAGAATATTTATGCTTATTTTCATGATCTCTTAGTGAAGGGGAGTCTAATGTGAATTCATCATATTCATCTAAGGAAGTCTCATCACTATTGTTTATAAGACATGTTTCAATGTTCTCATTTTCTTGCACCATGATATCCTCCCTAGTAGGAGATTTTTCAGGAGCACTACAACCTAGATGTTTATGGCATTCAAAGGTCAATTCTTCTAAAATGAATTCATAACAAGTAAGGGAGTTATCAATGGTTGGATTTTATTACTTATCAATGATGTCATTCTCTTGTACAGTAATGTTCTCCCTAGGGGAAAGGGTCAAATAGGACTCTCATAACTTTCGTTGGTTTGATCTTCTAACACGAAACTATCTTCTTCACAAATAGGGGAGATATTAGGAGAAGAACTAGTATGATTATCATGGTTATCTATCATTTCATTCCTTTTTCCCATAATTTCTTCCAAAATAAGATAGGTAGGGGAAGAAAAATAAATAGGGTTGCCATAGATCTTAAAGATTTGATCATCAAACACCAACATATCCTCCTCACAAATAATATGATTTCCGTGATTTATTACAATTGCATCCTCTTTCACTAAATTGTGCCTTATTTAGAGTGTTGTAAAGTGTTTTCATACACTTACACACTAATCTAGGGTTCCATTAATTAATTGAGGTTAATTAGAGCTAAATTGGCCCCTTAAATTCAAATCCATGCCTTATTTATTACATTTTCCAAAGGATTTATCTTGACACTCATTAATAATGTTGCATAATACTTAATTTGGAAAGGTTTGAGTCCTAGGATAGTGACCTAGGATGCATTTTACACTTGGCGAATGGGTCCCCACTATGTCCTAGGACCCTCTTTTGGTTTATAATTTGACCTCCCCAAAACTTGGTCCTCGAAAACTATGTTAGGACCCATTCGCCCAAGGTGGAAAATGCATCCTCCTTACTTAGGACACCACATTTTTAACTTATTTGTGGTAGGATTTTAATGATTTTGAATCCTAGATTTGATGTCAGCTGGGATTATTTGAATTTTTGGATTACATCTTACGTTTACTATAAATACGAGGTTAATTCACATAGTTTCATCTAGGAATTTTTATGTGACTTCATGAGATCAAAAGCAAGATCATTATAGAGCATTCAAGAGAAACTACAAGGCATTCAAGGGCATATTATTAAGGTTTTATTGCAACAATTCAAGATCATATCATCTATAACAATAGAAAAGTTATCCCTCTACATTTTTGCACTTAATTTGGGAATGATTAACATTAAAATGGACCTAATTTCACCTTGATCTAGTGTTGTAATGTGTTTTACACATTCACATTGGATTTAGGGCCCTTTTAAGCTAAATAGACCTAATTTGGCCTTAATTTAATGTTGTAAAGTGTATTTATTTGCACCTTCACATTAATTTTTGGGCCCTCTTGCATTTTTGAGCTTCATATCATCATTAATATGACCCTAAGACCCTATATTATGCATCCCAAGGAATATTTCAATTGAAATCCTGACAATCTATCAACAAATATACTTAATTTTCCAACTCCTTAATGTTTCCTCCACCTAAAAAGGTTTGGTGGGACCCATACACTACCTTGGGTGTATGAGTCCCATCCATATGAGACCTATATTCCACAAGTGGCGCATGAGTCCCATTTGGCCCCTTTTTAGGGTTTTGAGTGGGAAATTAGGGTTTTAAGTTTAAATTTCATGAATGTCAGCCTCTAGGATCTAATAAATGGTAAGTTGGATGGATTGCCTATATAAACAAGGTTTGAAATCACTATTTCATATAAGCCTTCATGATATCAACATAAGCCATCAAGAGTTAAGCATTCCAAGAATTCACAAGAGCATCAAGAGAGTTGACAAGAGAATTTCTAAGGCATTCAAGGGTAGAATTCTTCATCATTTGTTGCAGAAATTCAATATCCATCATCATGTCAAGATCATAAGGAATCATGCATGTTGTTGAGTTAGTGTTGTGATCTAGCATTGAAGATCCATTTACAAGCATTGTTTCATATCCATATTCAAGATCAAGATCTACATTCCACATTGCCACTTCATGTTATATTGTCAATTTAAATCTCACAACATCATTCAAGGTATAATTGTTCATGTTTCATATTTTGTTTCATTTCTATATTTCATTGTTTCATCGCAAAGTTTAGTTACTTAAACGAGGTTTGACCGAGGCAAACCCCTATTCCCTAACAATCAACAAGTTTTTTTATTTATCTACACGTATGATTGTAGATCTAGTTGTCTTGGAGCTTGAAGATCCTTTGAATATTAGGTTGCAAATTTGAAGAAATTTATCAAGTCGTCACAAGGTTGTCATCTACATGGAAAGTCACATGCAGGTTGCAAATCAAGGTTTCAGATCTAGAAAAAAGTATGGAAGGAAGAATAGAGATAGGAGTATAGATTCAAGCTTTAACCCTCTAAAAAAGTAGAGTGGGACTGATATGCCACTTGTGGCATATGATTCCTAGTACAAATATTTTTCCATATTTTAGGAAACCCAAATCATACACTTACAGATTCCAGTTTTAGCACAAAAACCCTAGTCTGGAACTAAATCATGTTGAATGGCGTATGATTCCCAGTGGGCATTAAAAAATAATACTTCAGGGTTTTGAAGCTTGTTCTAACCTCATCCTTCTTCTAGATGCACCTCTATTCATTCTTAATTGACCATTTTGTATTTCAGTTTCATTTTGTAGGTCATTTAGTTAGGTTTCACGTAGTACTTTGCATACATGTTAGATTCATTTCTTGTCTTTCCAAGCCCTAGCTTGGTGGTGAACCATCTTATTGTATTTAATCACACCCTAGGATACCTTATTGCAAGATCTCATTCCCCCTTTCAATCTTCATAGTGAGATCTCTAAGGTTTCCTTAAGTGTAACAAGTGTGAAATAGGAACCCTATCCTTGTGCTCCATCTCCTCAAAGGTGGGGATCCATATTTCCGTTGTTACATTTTGGTGAACCTAACATGAAAACCTATGTTTTTAATTTTGAGTGCATCATAGTCCTAGATCTATCTTACAATAAATTTTCATTAGGTTTTGCATTAGTTAATTGGCATCTAGGGTTTCTAAATATTGTATTAGTGAAAGTGCATATAGGTTTCATTTTTCCATCTTGCATCATTGAATTTCATCTGAAATCTACATTTGCACCTATCCTAAATATCATACAAGTTAGAAAACCTAGAAACAACTCAAAATTTTATAAAATTGGTGCAAAACCCCTAATCTGGGACTCATATGCCCCTCTAGGTGATTTAGTCCCAATACAGGTTTTTTTGCCTACTTTCTAGGATTTTTGTGTTGTGCATTTTTCAACATTTGAACCCCTGAAATACCCTGATTGGGACTCATATGCCCTTCTAGGCGAATTAGTACTAGATTATCCCTGAAACTACCTTTTACAACATTGAAAACCTTGTTTCTACACTTCTATTTGTTGTCATTAGTTATCTATTTCATTTGGATGAGTTTCTGTTACATGCATTTCACTAAATATAGCTTAAATCGGTTCATTTCATGCATTGATTAATTCCAAATTTGTATTTACAAAATTTCATTTTTAGATTGTTGCATAGTGTAATTAGTAAATTACCTTGTTTAGAATCTGAAAATTGCATTTACACATTTCATTCTAGGTCATTGCATTGCATTTTAAGTCTCTTTCCATTTTGAGTTTGTATAGATTAATTTTCACAAATGTTATTATCTATCTTTTCCAAGTTTGCAAAGAAAAGGTTAGTCAATAATCATCTTATTCATGTGTTCAATATATTTCATAGTTATGAGAGTCTCTCAGTGTAAGAGAGTGAAAATGTTGATGCTTGCCTTAAATTTACACCCCTCCCTATCTCTCCTATTTGTGGGAATGATGTGATTGAAGAAGATACAAGTATAGAAAATCATACTTCTCTCGATGCCTTTCCTATTAGTGACAAAGGTATCTTGGTGAAAGAAGATGCAATCATTGAGAATCATGAAATTCTTGGTTGTCCTTCTCCTCCTCCCCTTGGGAATATATTATAACAAGTTAAGATGAAATCATTAGCACTATCTTACTTAGTTTACATTCCTCTCCCAATACCTCCCCTTCTTGTGAGAATGCTTTTAGTGAAAAATGATACAATCATGAACAACAATGAAAATTACATATGTGAGGAGGACATGTTGGTGTTAAGAGATCTAATGATTGAGAGCTTTAACAATCCTTCCTATCCCACTTGGAAAGACATTATAAAACATAGGTATGTAATTATAGATAACATTGATAATCACATTGGTTCTTCTCCTAATATCCTTCATAGTAATGAAGACAATAGTTTAGTGTTAGAAGATAGACTTGAAAGTCATGAAAATATCATTTCTCCCTTTCTTAATGCTCTTACCATTTGGAGAAATCTATTTGAACAAGAAGATCCAACCATTGGAAAGTATGATTCTCCCTCTCTTGATGTCTCCCCTATTTTTGATGAAGATACTTTACAAAATCTAACCATGGAATGTGATGAACATATTGTTTATCACTCCCCTAAAGTCTCTCCTACTAGGGTAGATATTAGGGCACAAGAGAATGAGACCTTAGAAAACAAGAATGAAATCATGGACAATCATGAAAATAACATTTATCCTTCTCTTGATATCTCTCCTAGTTGTGAAGAAGATATTTTAGTCTTAGAAGATGAAAGCAATGGGAGTCACAAGAATCCTATTTGCCTCTCTCCCCTTAGAGAAGACATTATTGAACAAGAGAATGCCATAATTTATAAACAAGACAATAGAACCATTTATAACTCCCTTACTTGTGATGAGGTCATTTTGTAAGAACAAAAATTTGAATGTCATGAAAATCTAACTTGTAGTTCTCCTAAAAACTCTCCTCCTAGGGAGGATTTCATGGTGCAAGAAAATGATAACATTGAAAATAGTGATATAGTTTCCTTAGATGAAGATGATGAAGTAACATTATAATCTCCATCACTAAGGGATGTTAATATTATTCAACCTCAACTCATACTTTACCCACCTTCACACAAACCTCCAACTCAAAACAAACCTGAACTTATCCTTTACCCACTTAAGAATAATGTTTTTCAACAATCGAATTATAATACTGTTGCTCATACATATTGTGAAGGGGAAAAAGTGTGCTAATATAAAATAAAAAACAAACAAGAATGCAAGAAAAACACAATGACACCTAACACCTCAAACGATTAGCCTAGTTAGATTAAAAAAGATGAACAATATGATTATACCTTATTTCGAATTGATCCTTTGGTTGGCCCTTGATATTACTTTGATGTGTGCTCCTTAATGGAAAAGTGATGCAAAGTGATTGAAATGAAAATGAGGATGCAAATGGCTAATATGGATGAATATTGAATGAGAAATGATGTAATAAAATCTTATGGAGGCTCAAATGGCTTAAGATCATAAGTTGGCTAAGAATGCATAAGGATCCTTTAATGAAGGAAGAGGGGGGGTATTTATAGGAGAAGTTGAATTCTCTAGAGAATTCAACAATCAAGATTGAGCCACCATGACCAAGATGGAGGGCTATGGTGATTCAAGCCCTCACATCTTGGCATGTGGTGGGTGAGTTGTCCAAAGGACAAGGTGAGATGGCAAGGGGTACAAATGACATGGAAGAGGCCATGTGGTCCCAAGGTACTTGCAAGTACCTTGGGATGGGAGAGGATTTCTTTAAAAAGTTATTCCTTGGCCCCATATGGGGCTGAAAGTGACAAGTGATGAATTTTAGAAAGTCATCCCTTGTCAACATGGGGAATGGGAAAGGCCTTGGAGAAATAAAAGTGTATTTTTAAATCACTTTTTGGGAGAGACCAAAGGATAAAACAAGATTCCTCTAAAAGAGGTCCTTGTCCTTTGGGTACGATGTGACACATGAGATGTCATGGGGAAGTCAAATGCATGGGGGGAATAAGTGTGAATTTTTAATTCACATGGGGAAGAGGTCAAGCCAAAAAAGGTAAGTACCAAGAAGGTTGACCTAAGGACATGTCAAAAAGGGGAAGTGATTAGGATTAGGATTGTGCAAACCAGTGATTAGATTAATTATTGATGATTAGAGACAAGTGGCAAGTTATGGAGGATGTGACATTAATCCTAATTAAGGATATGCACAACTTAATGGAGGATTAATTAAATTAACCTAGATTAATGAAAATGTTATGGAGGATGTGACAAGGAGAGAGAAAGAATGAGTTAAAAAATGGAAAGGATAATTGACTAAATTAAATAAATTGATTGCATTTATTTAATTTAGAGATGAAGGGGGCTTATGTATAAAGTATTTAAATGATTAAATTAAATACCTTGAGAATGTTAGGGAAGAGGGGAAATATTAATTAAATAAATACTTTAATTAACAATTGATGGAGGGGATGCAGTGGATTAATGAAAGGGACGAATTTAACATTGTGTAAATGGTCAAATTTAGGTGTCTACATTTTTCCCCTCTTCAAAATATTGTTAGGATAATAGTGTTTCGAAGAAAAATGAAATGCACGTAACTCTATAGAGGTAGTGATTGGCAAAAAGATGCCCCAACATGGGAAAAGGTTGTGTGAGCCACTGAAATGGAAGGGAGTAACAGGAGATGCCCCACTCATAGAGGAAAATGGTCAAGAATGCGGTGAAATGAGTATCTTCGGGTATGCCCCCTCGAGACGATGGTAGGGGAAGAAAAAGGGCCACCGAGTGATGGCTTGATATGAAGTAATAGAGGATATGGTTGGATAGGGCTTGAAAAAACAAGAAAATTTTATTTTTGAATGGACTTAATCTGACCCACGAGGCACAAATGATGGCCTGCGAAAGTTTAAGGATTAATTGGAGGAAAATAAAGTTAAATAAAGGAAAAAAATTCCCAAAATTTAAAAAAGAGGGGTAAAGGTAGAAATAGTAATTTGAGGATTACTATTCCTCATTTGGACAACTATTAGTTGGAGAAAAAGAAGGAAGGAGAGGAGGAAGGCGAGAGAGAGAGACGATGTCGAACGACTATGATGACAATATTGTTCACCATGTAGATGAGGTGTGGAGTTTTTGGGCCTAGTGCACCGTCCCATGCCAAGTTAGGCTCAAAAACTCCCTTTGGGATTTGAGCACATTCAGATGTATTGTGAAAGTTAATAGAATTTTGAAAACATGGGTTTGGATTTTGGGATAGAATAGGAAAATGGGCAAAAGAGGAAATTAGATTTCCTCGAGTGGGTTGGGAAAAAAATAGCCCATGAAGATGGAGAGAGAAAACAAGAGGCCCGGCCTACCCCACACAGAAGCACCCCCCGGCCACACCTCACACACGAGCAGTCGTGCCCTACAAGGGGCGGCCACGCCCCACACGAGGGAGGTCGTGCCCATGAGAGGTGACCACGCCTTGCACAAGGATGGTTGCAATGCTTGGGAGGTGGCCGCACCCCTCACAGGGGCGACCATGCCTCTCGAGAGGCAGCCATAGCCCACAAAGGGGTGGTCACGCTTGGAAAGAGGCATTGCGCCCCCTAGAGGCGGCCTTGCCCCACCCAGGGGTGGTCGTGCCTGACCCAGGGGTGGCCACACCTAAAGGGAAGCAGCGTCCCAGCAAGGGGTAGCCCCACCCAAAGGGAGGTGGGGTCCTAACCATGGGCGACCCACCCTTCGGGCGGTGGCACCCTGGAAAGGGGTGGCTCCTCCCAAAGGGCAACGACACCCCTGAAAGGGGTGGCCTCGCCCAAAGGGCGTTCGCACCCCAAAAAGGGGGCAGTGGCACCCGAGAAAGGGGTGGTCATGCCCCAACAAAGGGGCTGCCCTGCCCAACGGGCAATGGTGCCTCGAGCATGGACGACGATGCTTGATGGATGGTGGCACCCAAGAAAAAGGGTGGCCATGTCCGGAGGAAAAACCATAGCACAAAAGGACAAGGCAAGAAGAATAAAAGGGCATGGTTGCCAAGGGTAAAAACAAAAGATGGGGAAAAGGGAGGGTGGTAAAAATGACAAAAGGGGATCCAGAGTCAAAGGAAATTATACGGTATCTAACAGATGGTGTGGTGTGATGGCAGAGATTTGAGACATTGCAGATGTGGGAGAGGAGATCAAAGGTGCTCGTAGCGACGCAACAAGCAATGACCAGAGCAGATCATCAGTGCCTAGTGGAGGTGAGATTACTACATTTCTTGGGATATCCATTTATCAGGGTGCATCGGGTGATGCTGACAGCCTTGATCGAGCGTTGGGACTCAACGACATCAACATTTCATCTCCCGATGAGAGAGATGATTGTGACACTAGAGGACGTCTGGAAGATTCTAAGGTTGCCAATAGTAGGGAGGTTGGTCAGTGATTTGAGATCAGAGGGAGGGGAGCTGGACCATACCATGTGGGTCCTATTCAAGCGAGAGGACCTACCAGTAGAGAAGAATGGTTTGGACGTGGATCAGTGCCTAGGGCTAGGAGTACCACCCATGTTGTACTTGTGCGGGTTGATCAGCGACATACTCATACCAAACAAGAGTGGGAGATGGTGCAACTTGGTTTATATGGAGGTTATCTGACATATTGTCTTGTCGAGGGGAGGGAGGGATAGTTCACATGGGTTCCATGCATCCTAGCACAGTTATACAGATATATGCATATGGTGTGCTATTAGGATACAATCAGTGTGTGTCATGTGGTGTTACTACAGGTGTGGGCGTGGGAGCACATTAGTGTGGCCAGGTTGATGGTAGTGAGGGAGGGTTAGGCAAAGGAGGCAGTGCCAGTAGCATGGTGGTATGATGTCAAGGATGGGGGCGTGCTTCATCATCAGGGTGCAGGAGACTTGGATAGGTGGAAGAGAGTGTTTGATGAGTTGAAGGAGGAGGATATATTGTGGAGGTCATATATGTTCTGATGTTTTAAGGGATGGAGGGAGGATGAGGTGAGGCATAGGAGATACTTCATAACACACTGATATATAGTGGGGAGAGAGCCTTGGATAGTAGATTCACACATGCCAGATAGGGTGACAAGATAATATGGGCTAGAGTAGGATATCCTAGGTGCCCCATAGATTTTTAGACAGCTTATGTGGGAGTGACCATGGGGTGAGGAGATTTCAGTAGAGTTTGCATGGGAACACTGGACGACATTAGAGCAAGAGCTAGTAGGATACCCAGGGAGGGCTGAGGGACCAGTAGATGTTGGGATCAACATGAGATATGTAGTTTGGTTTGCACGACATCATCCTAGATGGATCACACTAGAGGTGCTAATCGTAGAGGTAGTCAGATTTGGATCAGGAGAGGAGGCTAGGCTAGCAAGAGGACGAGCCAACGAGCCGATGGGACTGGGGGGGAAGCAGAGGAGAGGGGAAAAAGAAGCTCAAGGAAGAGATGAGCATAGATGATTAGATGTGGGTAGAGCTAGAGGACAATGAAGGAGAGTATTGAGAGTGGGTAGAGTAGGTAGGAAACAAGAGGTGTTGGAGGTGGCAGCATTACAAAGGTAGCAAAGGGTGCCAGAGGTGGCAGGATTATGGAGGCAACAGAGGGTGCCAGAGGTGGCAGGATCATGTATGGAGCTGAGGGTGTCAGAGGGGGCTAGAGTAGGAAAGTAGCAGGAGGTGCCAGTGGTAGGAGGATAGGGGGAGGATCAGGTAGGAGGAGGAGGAGACAGAGGGCTCAGGTCTAGCCTAAGGAGGAGAGATAGGAGGCATAGGTGATGGAGAGGGATGAGGTCGAGGTGATGGACATAGGGGATGGAGAGGGAGCAGAGGTGATGGATACATAGGTACATTATATTCCACCCTTAGCGATGAGGCTACTGACAACAAAGGATTCAAGAACATGGGCAAGAGAGGCGAAGGCAAGAGAGCAGACTGCTAAGAAGAGATTGAGAGAGTCATAGCCAGTGAGGAGGAGACTGGAGGGAGAGATTATTAGACTCGGGGTGGATAGGAGGAGGCTACAGGTAGAGGTAGTGAGATTAGATGATCCAGGACAGAGGGAGTATGGCTTCATTTTGGACCACCTGATCACCCAAGTACATGATGCAGAGAGGCAGAGGGATGAGTCACGAGCCGAGGTGAGTAGACTACAGGTGAAGGTGACTCGATTGGAAGGAGAGATAGCGAGGAAGCGGGAGGTTGGAAAGTCTATGAGATGGGAGAGGGACCGACTAGAGGCAAAAATGGTGCTATTGCAGGCAGGGGGTCTACACATGTTTGGAGGAGAGACATGTCAAATATTGGCAAAGGCATTGGCAGAGGCAAAGAGAGATATGGGGGACCTGAGGAGATAGGTAGAGGGATTGTTGAGAGAGCGAAGGGAGTTGAGGCAGGAGAAAGATGAGCTTCGAGATCGAGCTGAGGTGACTGAGGAGATGGTGGAGGATATGGGATTGGTGCAGGAGAGGGAGGAGAGCTTGAGGGCTCAGATACAGGAGATGGGGGCAGAGAGGGAGGTTGTGTGCACACATATGCAGGTGTTGCGGGATGAGAGGGATGAGGTAGTGACACATAGACAAGCTATGGAGAGGGATGTAGCATAGCTACAAAGTTAGTTGGATTAGCTACGGTGAGATAGAGATAGAGAAGTGGAGGGTATGTTACGTTGTAGGATCAGATAGGACAGCCATAGGGTGGGATAGACATTGCAAGGGAGGAGAGGAGATAGATGTAGGAGTAGATAGAGCTATTGTGAGTTGAAATAGATAGGTTAGCAGATGGTATTTCACAGATGCAGGGACAGGTAGATCAGTTGCAGATGGCATAGGATTTATGGGAGTAGGAGAGGAGGGTCCTTTGTGGACACTGAGACAAGTATAGATCAGAGCGAGACATTGTGATATTACAGTCAACAAAGAGGGATGAGCTCATATGAGAGTTAAACTATTATATGGGAGCGTATTATATGGCAGTTCCAGATCCTACACATCGTGTACCGCCCTTTATTCGTGCAGCACCTCGGATTCTAGCACCATCACGGACAACAGGGACATACACACAGGGCTATAATAGCTATAGGGAGACGCCTCCACGTAGAGGGCCAGTGCCAGACTCACCTCAAAGATCAAATGGCATGAGCATAGGGTTCAGGATACCAGAGGGACATGATCCTAATGTGTGATAGGTACAAGGTGGACACAATACAAATTAGTGAGGATCAAAGCAGATTCATAGCCTTGTACTCATACTTTATTACTTATGTTAGATGATATGTATTATGACAAATCTTATATATGTTTTTTTTGGATTTTGGATATGCAAGAGCCCTTATTGACATTATACAATGCTTATGTGATGGATGACCTATGGATTATGATATAGTTATGGATATGCTTATATGGATGTATGATGATGATTTGTGTTGATTCTTAATGTTAGTGATGCAGGATGTGATGGATTTCATAGGATTATTTGTATGTTATGATATGGATGATTTCTAACACCTATGATGTAGGATGTGACAGATGGAGTAGGATTATTTATATGTTATGATATGTATGATGTCTAACACCTATGATGTAGAATGTGACGAATGGTTTGTGCTTATGTTTACGTGAATGTTTTATTATAATATGCATAATGAGTTAATTTTTATGACAGATGTGGTAATGAACCTAAGTGCATATGCTAATAAATGCATGTTAAGATGTGAAGACTAGCATACACAACTTAAAATGCGTATGCAATTTAATGAACCTAAATGTGAATAAGGGTCTGCAATAAATGATGTGATGGATGGGTAACTATACTTTTCAAGAAACATAGGACCCTTGAGAAGAAAAAAAATAGGGGAAGATGGAGGGAAGCAACGTTTGCACAATCCAAAATCCTAAGGAGAAGAAGGGATGAAGGATACACGAATGCAATGGATGAGAATAATGCAATGCACTATGAATGCAAGTTACCAACTTTGGAGCATTGATTTTTGCTATAGTATAAGACACCAAGTACCATGGTACATAAAACCAAGGCCGATTAGTGTTTAATGCATAAACAAACACAACAAACCGAAAGGTTATCCCAACACCCCAAAGTCGCAATGACTTTGGTCGGGCCAGGTATTGGGATAACCACAGGCACAAAAGGATGTCTCAGCATAACACAAGACCCCATGGGTATTGGTGGTTACTACGTGGGACAACTAGGAAAACAAAAATAGATCAAGATGTGTCCCTATGTTAACCAGGAAAAACACACCACAATATGAAAGATCATGGCGGCCTTGACAAGTAATTTATAGGGAGCCCAAATGATAAATAAAAACCAAAAGCATCAAAAGATTACAAAAAATTTCAAAACATCCTTTTTCCATAGGATCGAGATGATGGGTGGGGTTGATGTGGTCTGTTAGGAAGGATACATCCTATTGAGACCAAAGGTGAATGCTAAACTAAAAGATCGATTAATGTTGCAGGATAGTCAAAAACCGGTTAAATCTCGTGACATAGATGAATTTCATTTGTGAGGTACCAATGAGATAAGGATATACCTTGAAAACAAGACACAAGACATGGGACAACCTAAAACCTAGGGACTCAGGGGTTGATCAAAAATCATCCTTTCCTATGTGAAAGCACAGAGCCCTCGTAGTTCAAGAAAATACCATGGTAAAAGCGGAACGGGGACAATGAAGATGGAGGATGAAAGACAATTATCAAATTCATTGACCATAAATGAAAGACAAAGAAAAAGAAGCCCCAGGGATGGATCGAATGATCAACCTTGCCTACGTGAAAGCACAGGGGCAACATAGTTCAGAAAAGATGAAAGACCGATGATGTACAAGATCAAAAAGTGGACCATGAGGACAGGCGATGAAAGATAGAATGCCTCGGGGGCTGATTAAAATATTAGCCTTTCCTACGTGCAAGTACAAAGGCATCGTAGTTCAAGAAAAGATAGGATGAGACCTAGATGGAGACGGACACGAGGAGTGAACCTAGATGGAGATGATCACAAAAATGAGATGACACAAGCTCAAATTAGGATAAAAAGCTCACGATGATAATAGGGGATGATATTCATTCAATTATCAACCATAAATATACCAGGCGACCAAGTGATGTGAGTGGATGGGAGGATATGATCAATAAGATGGTAAAGATATTAGGATCGGGATGGATGGAGCAGAAAGTGACTAGGACATGAGGTAGATAATGATCAAGCCCTTTTATGAAAGGCGCCTATTGCTAGGTTTTCACCAATTGTACATATCCAAGATGGCATGCAGGGGTGGTTTTCACCATAGGATGAATTATTTCTCTTTACTATTTTTTTTTGGATTTATTTTATTTTATTTTATTTTATTTTTTTCAGATTTTAAAGGATAGGATACCCCAGCTGACCTAGGTGTAGAACCTCTTTAGGTGCGTGATGTTGATGGGATCCTCCAAGGGATTGCCTTCAAGAGTAGACAACCGGTATGCTCTAGAACCATATTTTTTTGTGATGACATAAGGGCCCAACAAATTTGCCTCAAACTTGCCCTTCTTTTCTTGATTTTGCTGATTCTGCTTATTTTCTTTAAGAACCAAATCACCAACATTGAATTGGTGAGGGTAAAATTTCTTATTGTAGCTTATTTTTAGATAGTTCTGATATGTTTGAATATGATCATATGCCTTGAGTCTTCTTTCATCAAGGAGTTCAAGCTGACTAAGTCTTGCAACCTGGTTATCTTCATCACTGACTAGGTTCTTCAAAGAGATTCTCAGTGAGGGGAGTTCTACCTCAATCAGAAAGATAGCATCGACACCATAGATGAGAGAATATGGGGTTGCACCAGTATGAGTGTGGATGGAAACACGGTAAGCCCAAATGGCAAGATGGATATGGAGGTGCCAATCATGACCAGTGTTGTTGACCACTTTTCTGAGTATCCCGATGAGAGTTCTATTAGTGGCTTCTGCTTGTCCATTACCTTGGGGATAATAAGGAGTGGACCAACAATATTGGATAGGGAAGGTTTCACAAAGGTGTTTCATGGCTTGGTTTTTGAAAGGTTTTTCGTTGTTGGTGAGGATGGTGGATGGGATTCCATATCTATAGAGAATATGGAATAGGATGAATTTTGAGATATGAGTACCTGTGATTTGTGTGAGTGGTATTGCTTCCACCCATTTGGTGAAGTATTTAGTTGCGATAATTATAAAGGTATGTCTGTCAGAGGATGGAGGATAAATCTTGTCGATGAGGTCGAAGCCCCACTAAGATAAGGGCCATGGGGTGACTAGAGGTTGAAGGTCTTATGCAGGAGCATGTATAAGATCCACATGTTGCTGGCAAGGTAGGCATTTATTCACAAAATCATAAGAATCATGTTCTAGTGTAGTCCAATAGTAACCGGCCTTGGCTAATGCCATACCATGTGAATGAGCTCCATAGACACCACCATGCACTTCCGCCAATGTCGTGTGGGTGTCGATCTCATTGAAACATTAGAGGAGGGTTCCATAATACCCACATCGATAAAGTGTATCACCAATGATGGTTTAATGGGATGTGCATTGGATAAAGGTTTTTTGTTGGTTTCATGTCAAGTTCGAAGGTAGGGTGTTTTCGTGCAAGTAGGTGTATATGTCTTGGTACAAGGGTGATGTAGGACCTACAATATCACACACCATCTCACTCTCAGGGATGTCATATGTAGGGATTAAATATTTCTCCACAAGCAACTTACATTTGGTCTGATCTTTTGGCATGTCAAGGAGAGAACCAATGGTAGCCATAGAGTCAGCTGCTTTGTTTTGCATCCTAGGGATCTGATCAAATTGGATGGAGGTGAAGTAATTTTTGAAATCATCTACCATATGTTTGTAGGGTATCAACTTGTCATCCTTTGTTAAACAATCACCATTGATCTGTTTGATAACTAATTGGGAGTCACCAAAAACTTGTAGATGAGTGATGTGTCATTGAACTGTGATTCTAAGGCCAGTGTGAAGAGCTTCATATTCAATGATGTTGTTGGTGCAAGGGAAATCTAATCTAAATGATTTTGGTATGTAATCACCTTGGGGAGTAATAAGCAAGACTCCTGCCCCTGATCCATTATTAGTGTGGGATCCATCAAAGTATATTGTCCATGTGGTAACTTCTGATACTGCAAAGACTTCTTCATCAGGAAATTCAACTTCTATCAGATAGGCATCTACTAATGGAGCATCTGCCAACTAATCTATTATTACTTGTCCTTTAATTGCTTTACGGTCCACATAGTCTATGTCAGATTCACTTAGCAGCATGACCCACTTGGCCATGCATCCGTTCAGTGTTGTTCTAGACAACAGATACTTGAGTGGATCAACCTTAGAGATTAGCTTGATAGGATGGTTAAGCATGTATTGTTGAAGTTTCTGTGAGCTGAAGACCACGACAAGACAAGTCCATTGGGGAGTAGTTAAGCTCATAACCTACTAAGGTTCGACTGATGTAATAGATTTCTCTTTCTTTGGATAACTCATCATATTGTGCTAGCAATGCCCCCAGTGCCATAAAAGTAGCTGAAATATAAAGAAGTGGTTTACCTGGAATAGGTGGCATTAGGATGGGCAGGTGAGCTAAATATTCCTTGATCTGATCAAATCCAATTTGACATTGTTGGTTCCATTTAAAGGTGACATCCTTCTCTAGGAGATGTTGGAATGATTGACACTTGTCAGTTAGTTGATTGATGAACCTTCTGATGGACTGGACCTTGCCTTGCAAAATTCTTAACTATTTCAGATTACGAGGTGGAGGCATTTCCATGATGGCCTTGACTTTCATAGGAATGACCTCTATACCTCTGCGAGAGATGATGAAACCCAGGACTTTTCCAGATGTGACCCCAAAAACATATTTCTTTGGATTTAGGTGTAGCTTATACTATTCCAGATGTTCAAAGATCTTCTTGAGAATTCTCAGGTGTTCTTCCCTTGTTCTTGATTTTCCCAATAGGTCATCAACATAATCTTCCATTATGATGTGGATGAGGTCATGGAAGATGAATGTAATAGAACATTGATATGTTGCACCTGCATTCTTGAGACCAAAAGGCATGACATTATAACAAAATGTACCCCAAGGTGTAGTGAAGGTTTTTTTATGTTGATCCTCAGGTGCGATTTTGATCTGATTGTATCCAGAAAAGCCATCCATGAGGGAAAGAATATCCTACAGTTAGGTTGACTAATATATCGATGTTTGGTAAAGGAAAATTGTCCTTCAAACAAGATATATTAAGATCTCAGAAATCTGTATAGATTATGATATCTCCATTTGGTTTGGCCACTAGGACTATGTTGGAGATCCAGTCGGAGTAGTCAATTGGTCGGATGAATCCTACTTCTAGTAACTTTTCCAATTCTTTCTTAACCAACAAAGCTACTTGGGGTTAAATTTTTCGGAGTTTCTTATTGACAATTCTTACATCAAGATGAACATCTAAGTGGTGTACTACTAAATCAGGGTCAAGACCTAGCATATCTGAGTATGTCCATGCAAAATTGATGATTCCTTCTTGGAGGAGCTTGGTGATGGTGGAGTATTCTTCTTCTGACAGTGCTTTAGCCACATAGGTGATCTTGTGGTTTTCTTTGGTCCTCAAGTTTATTGGTTGTGCTTCTTCGATCAAGATGGATGATCACCCGAATAGTTGAGTTCCTACAAGGGGAAGATAAACGTCCCCATCTTTTGGTGCCTCATCGAGGTTTTCACCATTAGATACGCCCTTTTTTTTAACTTTTTCAAAGTCACAAAGTGCCTTAGGGAGGTTTTCACTAGGTGATTCTTTTTGGCTTTGTTTCTTTTTATTTTTGTGACTGGGGCATTCATCTTCCCCCAATCCCATGAGATGCACATAGTGATCCATTTAGGGGAATGTATTGAATGGTGTGCTACCTTGTAGGTCATAGTCAATGAGTTCGGGGTGTTTAAGGGATAGGTCAATGGTGCAGATGTATAGGAAATCAAACATGGAAGGAAGGTCAACGAGATCCAAGTCACCGTAAGCATGAATGATGGATTCCTCCTCCAGTATGTCTTTGAGGGATCCATTGTCTACACTAACATTGTTGGAGGCACTAGATGATACCATGGGACCATTTTGTTTAGTGTCATAGCCCAAACCCAAATTTTGTGGTTGGATGGTAATTGCTTCAATGGGTTGTTGTTTTCCTTGCCCCTCTTTACACAGACCTGCACCTTGGTAGTTATACTTTTAAATGAACTTGGATGCATGTGGATAGGCCTCCTGGAAGTATTGCATGAGGGGTCATGGCAGTTCAGGTTCTTCTCTATAAACCCACTGGCTAATATCAGCTTCCATTTGATCTTGAAGGGAACCCAAATCTCTGAATGTGGTTGAGCCCATATTTTTGGAAGTGAGTGTGAGTGTCTTTTCTTCCTCCTTTGGAACATATTGAGAGGGTTGACCATATGTTCATGGTGAGGGTGGCATGGTTGCCACATTCAATGTTGTATGCATTTCGTATTCACCACATCCCTTGTCGATGATCTAGACCTTGGTGATGGTGGAATCAATTGTGGATGATGGTGTGGATGAGGGAGGGGGTGATGAGGTGTTGAGTGTATTTGTGGATGGACGAAGATCAGATGCTTGGGATTCCTCCATTTCCACTCTTGGGCAGTAATGTGAATGAGGAAAGGAAGCTTCTAAGGCACGCCAATATTCAAATGGTTGGGGGTCATCCTTTATGGTTACGTCCATTCCTTGAAATGGAAACTTCAAACATTGATGGTAGGTGGATGGGACGGCCTGCATAGAATGAATCCACGGGTGACCAAGGAGAATGTTATATGGAAGCTCGAGGTCTAGAACATGGCAAATAGTATATTGTACAATGGGACCCACCTAAATAGGAAGATAGATTATGCCTTCAGAATCCCTTTCCTCATTGTCATATGCCTTAATAGTAATCACCTGATTATTTTCGTCAGCCTAGGTGTATCCTACCTATTGTATAATCTTTAGTGTACAAAGATTTAGGATTGAACCATTATCTACCAATACCCTTTTCACTTTTTGACAATTTACACCAACCTCGAGACGGAGGGGGTGGTTATGGCTTGAGTCAAGGCGTGGTGTGTCCTTTTGGCTAAATGCTAATTGATAGGTTGATGAGATATTTCCCACCAATTCTTGGAATTGGGTGGGGTCAATATCATCAGGAACTTGTGTTCTTTGTAAAGCCTTAGTCAAGATATCTTGATAAACAGGAGATTACTTAAGTAGATCTAAGATGGATATCTGAGCTGCAATCTTGCCTAGGTGATCAAGGATGTTATATTGTGAATTGATGGATGACAATTGGGTAGATTGAGGAGTTTTTCGGAATGTCACGTGAGTTCTATGCGTGGTAACAACATATTGTGGATCCTTTCCCTTGACGTGTATCATGGATACATGTGGCTCTACTTGTTCGACATATGTGACCACACCTTGGTAATTGTATGGAACATTTTTATAGTTGATATTATTGGTGGTGTTATTTTGGGTGTTATGGTTGTTAGGTATAGGATTAGAGTTGGAAGTACTAGGACCCTAATTCTGCTTAGGGAAGGCATTTTCGTATATTTGGAGTTGAGCATTGGACGAAGATATCATGTTAGCATCCACATGGATCTCAACCCGATCGATTATACCTTCAACATAAGTTTTGAGTCCTTGACACTTATCCAATGTGTGCCCTTTGATCTTGTAGAATTCATTGTATTTGTTATCTTTGAACCAAGCTGGTTTGGGCTTGGACTCATTGAGAGGCTTGGTGATAGGATAAGTAATGGGATAATTGGCTTGCAGAAGTTTATTGAAAACAACGTTGAGGGATTATCCTAACTAAGTAAACTTTAATTTGTTTCCCCCTTGATTATTTTGGTTCGACTGTTACCAAGGTGTTCCTTGGGGCACAAATATGGCATTTGGCATGGATTTTTATTGTTGTTGAGGTTGATATTTCTGCGAGGTGGTAGCCACCTGAACGTGTTTGGTGTTAGTGACATGATCATTAACAACATTTTTGCTTTTATTCCAATAGTGAGGTTTATCCCCAAAGGATTTTTCCTTATCAAAATTGAAAAGCTTGAATTTTTCTTTAGCATCAAGAGCTCATTCCAAGATGGGACCCTTCTCCACAAGTGCTACAAAAGTGGTGATGTAGTGGAGATGGAAATTGTGGGCCATATCTGGATGGGAATTTTTGATGAATAATGTGACCGTGTCCTTTTTTAATAGTGGGGACTTCATCCGACTGAGCAAGGCATGATACTATTGTAGATAACTAGCGAAGGTCTCCCCATCACATTGTTTTTCCTTTAGGAGATCAAGTGTGTCAATTTCCTTTTCTAGATTAAAGGAAAAGTGGGAGACAAATTGTTTAGATAGTTGTGCAAAGGTTTTGATAGATCCTTTTTCAAGGCCCATGAACCAGTTAAGGGAAAATCCTTGTAGACTCTTAGGAAAAAGTTGGATGAGATAATTGTCATTATGCATGACCTCTTGGCAATGGGCATAAAATTCTTAAAGGTGGGCTCTGGGGTCCTTGGTTCCTTGGTTCCTTTATATTTATTGAATTCTGGTATATCAAAATGCTTGGGAAAAGAAACCAAGGAGATGGAGGGGTCAAAAGGATAAGGAGAGATGTCTTCAAACTTGAATGTTTGTTTACCCATTCCAGCTTGTAGATATTTTAATGTTGCTTTTACTTCTTCCAAGTCTTTATTGGCGGGAGTTTGAGTGGGTTGATTGTATAAATAGTATTGTGGATATGATGAGGATGGTCCCTATGCGGTTGGATCATAGGTGGGTTGAGTTTCATATGAATGTGTTTGTTGATTATAAGTGGATTGTGGATTAATGTAAGGTGGATAGGAAGGTGACAGATTATGATGAGTGGAAGCCACTTGTTGGTAGGGGGATTGTTGTTGATAATAAGAAGTGGGTGAAGGACCTTGTTGCTGTATTGAATTTTGATAATACAAAGAGGTAGGACCCCCTTGTTGATGTGATGATGGTTGTTGGTAATAGGGAATGGAAGGTACACCCTGTTGGTAGGATTGTTGTTGCTGAAAATAGTGTGGATGAGATTGGTATTGTTGCTGTGTGAAATATGGGGATGGATTTGATGGTTGCTAATAAGGATGATTTGGCACTTGGGGAATATTAGTGTGAGGTGGCGGTTGGGTCCTTGCTTGGTTCTGAGTAGCCTGGTGAGGATTAGGATGAGGTGCACCGATGTACTTGCTGGATGGAAGATAAAGATACTTAGTAATGGGATTATGTTGCATTTGTGTAGGAATGTGTGTATGTTGCGGTGGAAGTTGTGGTTGTGATGGCTATTGATAAGATGGGTAAGATGGGACATGTGGTTGTTGTGGGATCATTATAGAATTTCCTTGTGGCAGTTGTTGTGGTTGTGAGGTAGTTTGCACTACTTGATGTGGTGGTTGTGTAGGCATGATAGTGTGTCATTGAGGGATTGGAATTTTTTGTTACAGGATAGTGATGGTGTGTTGTGGGGGCTGAGGTGAAGCAATAGCAACAATATGTTGTGGTGGTGCTTGCAATATGGTAGAGTGGTGAGGATTACTTGGAGGTTGCTGGAACACTGGAGGTGCTAAATTGGTAAGGATAGGTGTGCCCTCAATATTAGAATGCGGGGGTGGATGTGGTGGAGCTGATGGGATGTATGATGACATGCCATAGGCATAGGGGTCATTAGGATCAAGAGGTGGTACTGTAGATGTCATGGTTGGAAGATGAGGGTAACTTCAGACTTGATGGATGATAGCATTTCCAAAATTAGGGTGATACCAGTTGTCTATGGGTGTTCTTTCAAGGATATAGGAATTCCCTGGAGTGTTTTGCGGAGCTTGCAGATCAAAAGATGTTGGAAGGGCATACTTTGATGTATCAAAATTTGATGGTGGTTTGACTACCTTTATGAGTAGGGTGGAAAGGATCTTATCCCTACATTCATTGAGGAGATGATATGTCATTTGGAAATTGGCAGGATTGCAGAGATATTCATCCATAGTGACTTCAGGTTGATTGGCCATGTTTTTGTCATAAGGTGGTGTAGTATTTTGGACATCGGTATTGGATTGGGATGATGCACCGTTTTGGGGATCTTGCAGATGGCTTGGAACATTATTATGATCTTGTGGGATTTTTGGTTGTGAGCGTTGGGTTTGTTGATCTTCCATTTTATTTTTTTATGAATCCAGTCCTAACAGCATGAATTTGCAAAACAACTAATGGATCTAAGATGCAATTAAGCTTGAAAATGATTGGTCTAGATGATGATTTGGATTGATTATTTGGATTGGATTAAGATTATCGGGTTAGATTGGATGTGGGGTAGTTTGATAGGATGATTGGATAAGGATTGGATTTGATTGGAGTTGATCAACAAAGTGATTGATAGGATTGGATGAAATCGAATTAAACATCAAATAATTGGGATGATTGGAAGGGTTTCATAAATTGGGTTCAAAGATCACCCTAAGTGACAAATAAGGAAACTTAGGTGCGGAAATGCTTCCTACACTAATCTCTTAAGGAAAGTATGGTGCAAATTCGTTTTAAACCCTTACAATTTCAGATTCGTTAATCTACTTAACAAAGATATTGTAGCAATATACCATACATACAGAAAATGAAGAATGACACAATGATTTACCCTGGGGAAAACCTTTCGGTAAAAAACCCCAGCACTCCAAAACCTGCACAATGTATTATCTTCAACACAACGGTTACAACACACTTGCAATGCAAGTTCTTTTAGGAGATTTCCAACTCTTGAAGACAAAATGCGGCAGCATGAAAAAATGTTCCAACAATACACTCACATCACAAATCTTCGCAACCCTAAAAAACGCTTATATCATGCGCTTCCCTTTTAGGGCAACTTCCGAAGATAACTGTATTAGGGTTTTACCATTCTCCGAGAAAATAGGAAGAGTGTACAGTACTCAACTTTATCAATTGCCACATGTCTTCACCTGTCATTGAATCTTCCAGACATAGCTCTTACGTGTCATAGGAATCCGTCATAACCGTTTCAGCCATGATCTCCTTACACACAATTCAAGATGCCGACACATTAAGTGGAGTGACACATCAACATGCAAACTAGACATGTACACTCACACTTAATTACATTATTTGCAAGAAATACATTTTACAAAACAAATAATAAGAATAGGAATTATCCAAGGTTGAGACACCTTATTCCTAACAACAAAGAGTGGTAATTGATCGGATTAACGATGAACTGATGATCACGACATTGAATCTACCTTGAGATGGAAGGGGATTGATAGGGCCAAAAATGGTGATCGACTTAGGATGGATAGAAATCCTAATCAGTTTTTCAAGGATGATGATCAGATTCAAGCACCTAGGTCAATTTGGGTAATTACTCCAAATGAAGTTTAGAGGATTTAGATTGATAAAGTGATTACGGATGGTGTTATCTAGAGATTTTCTAAGAGTACCTCTATGATGTGGATGACAACTTTTGGAAAATGCAAGCAAACTAAAGGATGAGATATGAGTGGATGCATGAAGATGAATGTGTTTAGATCATGACAAATCATAGGTACCCAAATAGTTTGGAACTTGTCCTAGGTGAAAAATATCTATGGAAAAGGATTGAAAACAATTGAAACCAACAAGCAAAGTGGTAAAACTGACTTGACTTGTAAGATATGCACCGAATTTATGCAAAAAAGACAATTCAAGTAGCACAATCCTAAGATTAGTAAGAGGGGTACAGTCAACACGGTTCTCTAACTACCATAAACAAGGTGATCTAGGGAGTCCTTGATATATGCACGGTACGTGAGGCCCAAATCGTGAACACTAGTCTGTCACAAACATGAGTCAGGAACCCCAACGAGATACTAAAAGGCTTGGACCAACTCTTCACATCTATCTAGGTATCACCCTAGCTTCACCGCTCCACCAATTATTATGCAACTGGATTGGGATACAGTTTTCACCACCCCCTTTATATATCCTGTCGGTATGTGTGGTTGGAATCATCCCTTGGGGTGATGAAATCCCCAAACAGGTCCTGCTAATACAATGAAAAAGGGATACCCAACAATGGAATAAGTGAGCTATGATTTCTCTTCACCCAGGATCGCCAAATGGTGCAAGGGGATTAGATACATCAATAGCCCACTTTCAATAACAACACGCAAGTTCTTTTGACCCTTTAATTAATCCTATATTCCTATTTAAGAAAAGGAAATGACAAGACTACTTAAACATAATTTTCCTCCTACAAAAAGAATGTCAATAGTTTTCTTCCTATGTTTGACACGCGAACCTGCAATGAAAACAATCATAAAATAGAACCAAACAACAACAGTAAATTCTGATTTTAGGTCAGCGCTGCCCCTTTAGGTCGTGGCCACCCAAATATGAAACATGCATAAAAACTATCAAAAAACCAAGAAAATCGCATCAAAAAATCTTCTGCCAAGTCAAGGCTGCCACTTTAGATTGTGGCTGCCCAAACATGAAAAACTTGAACATAAACTATTAGAAAAACCAAGAAAATGAAAGAAAAAAAATCCTCTACAAGTCAAGGCTGCCCTTGTAGGTCATGGCCACCCAAATGTGAAACCTACATAGGAAACTGTCAGAAAACAAAAAAAACCAAGAAAATCACAATAGGAAAACCCTCTGTCAAGTCAAGGCCGCCAATTTAGGTTGTGGCCGGCCAAACATGAAACTTGCATAGGAAACTATCATAAAACCAAAAAAACCAAGAAAATCATAGCAAAAAAACCCTCTGTCAAGTCAAGGCCGCCACTTTAGGTCGTGACCACCCAAACGTGAAACTTGCATAGAAAAATGTTAGGAAAACTAGAAAGGCCAGCAACAGAAATGTCTTCTACAAGGTCAAGGCCACCCCTTTAAGTCGTGGTCGCCCACATGTAAAACCTACACAAGAAATTGTCAGAAAAACCAAAAAGACAAGTGGAAAAAATGTCTTCTTTCAAGTCAAGGCTGCCCCTTTAGGTCGTGGCCACTTAAACATGAAACCTGCATAGAAAAATGTTAGAAAAACTAGAAAGACCAACAACAGAAACGTCTACTTTCAAGTCAAGGCCGCCCCTTTAGGTCCGGGCCGCCCAAACATGAAACCTGCATAGAAAAATGTTAGAAAAACTAGAAAGACCAACAACAAAAATGTTTGCTTTCAATTCAAGGCCGCCCCTTTAGGTCATGGCCGCCTAAACATGAAACCTACACAAAAAAATGTTAGAAAAAACATGAAATTGGGAGCAGAAAAGTTTGCTGCTAGGTCAAGGCCACCCCTTTAGGTCAGGGCCGCCCAAACAGTGGGCAAAGCTGCCCTTTTGCATCGAAATCTATAAAAGTCTTAAAAACAACAACTGTTAGTAGAAAAGACCCATGACATGGGTCCCACCAAGCGTGCCAAAAATGTGAAGGAGAAAAAGTGTGCTAATCTAAAATACAAAACAAACAAGAATGCAAGAAAAACACAAACACCTAACACCTAAAATGATTAGCCTATTTGGATTCAAAAAAAAGCAAGATAAAGATGAACAATACAATTATACCTTGTCTTGAATCGATCCTTTGGTTGGCCCTTGATGTTGCTTTAATGTGTGCTCCTTGATGGAAAAGTGATGCAAAGTGATTGAAATGCAAATCAGGATGCAAATGGCTAATATGGATGAATATTAAATGAGAAATGATGTGATAAAATCTTATGGAGGCTCAAATGGCTCAAGATCATAAGTTGGCTAAGAATGCATAAGGATCCTTTAATGAAGGAAGAGGGGGGTATTTATAGGAGAATTTGAATTCTCTAGAGAATTTAACGATCAAGATTGAGCCACCATGGCCAAGATGGAGAGTTTTGGTGAGTCAAGCCCTCACATCTTGACATGTAGCGGGTGAGTTGTCCAAAGGTCAAGGTGAGATGGCAAGAGGTAAAAATGACATGGAAGAGGCCATGTGGTCCCAAGGTACTTGCAAGTATCTTGCGATGGGAGAGGATTTCTTTAAAAAATTATTCCTTGGCTCCATATGGGGTTGAAAGTGACAAGTAATGACTTTTAGAAAGTCATCCCTTGTCAACATGGGGAATGGGAAAGACCTTGGAGAAATAAAAGTGTATTTTTAAATCACTTTTTGGGAGAGACCAAAGGATAAAACAAGATTCCTCTAAAAAAGGTCCTTGTCTTTTGGGTACGATGTGACACATGAAATGTCATGGGGAAGAAAAATGCATGGGGGGAATAAGTGTGAATTTTTAATTCACATGGGAAAGAGGTCAAGGTAAGTACCAAGAAGGTTGACCTAAGGACATGTCAAAAAGGGGAAGTGATTATGATTAGGATTGTGCAAATAGGTGATTAGAGACAAGTGGCAAGTTATGGAGGATGTGACATTAATCCTAATTAAGGATATGCATAAATTAATGGAGGATTAATTAAATTAACCTAGATTAATGAAAATGTTATGGAGGATGTGACAAGGAGAGATAAAGAATGACTAAAAAAATGAAAAAGATAATTGACTAAATTAAATAAATTAATTGCATTTATTTAATTTAGAGATGGAGTGGGCTAAGTGTAAAGTATTTAATTGATTAAATTAAATACCTTGGGAATGTTAGGGAAGAGGGGAAATATTAATTAAATAAATAATTTAATTAACAATTGATGGAGGGGATGCAGTGGATTAATGAAAGGGACGAATTTGACCTTGTGTAAATGATCAAATTTAGGTTTCAACACATATAACACTAGAAAAAATCTAAATCTAGAGACAAGTTCCCCCCATCCTTTGCTAGTGCCTTTGGAAGGAGAGGAACAATCGAACATCCATAGATACTAAGAGAATTCCTAAGGATTTTTTCAACATAGGAGCTAGAATTATCACTAAAAGTATCTCTCTATACATTTGGAAACCACCAGATAAGGCCCCTATTAAAAGGGAGATCAAAATGGAAAAATCTTGGAACATAAAGTTGGAGACCAATTCCTTTGACAACTCCAAGTCTCTAACTAGAAGATACACAGTTTGAAATCCATCAAGGCTTGGGTGGTTCAAACTAAATTTTGATAGAGTGGCTATAGTGAACCCTAGTATGGCTAGTATTGGTGGTGTTATTAGGGACTGCAAGGGCAACTTCATTGCAAGGTTTGTTGGAGGTATAGGCATACAATCCTATATGATGACTGAATTACAAACATTGTGCAAGGGTGTTGAGTTAGCTATCACTTTAGGCATAAAAAAATGCACATTAAAGGGGACTCTATGATTGTGATCAACTTGGTCAATCATGGCCATTCTCATAGTTGGAACATTAGGGACATCCTATTGGATATAAAATTATTGACTGTAAAATTAGAAAGGAAAAAATTGCCTCACATATTTTGTGAAGATAAACAAGTGGCAGATGACCTGGCCAACTTGGGTTCCTCTTGGAGTCTATGCAAATGTTGGAAAAGACTCAAATTTTTACTAGTAAATATACAAGGTTTAATCCTTGAGGAGTAGAGAAAAATATATGTTTGATGATGGAAAACAAAGCTATATTTTTGGGGAATAGGTGACACTACATGTCAGGACCTATGATGATGAGGACTAAGTTAGGTGATGTGGAAAGTTCAATGAGGGATATCGTGTAAGGTGGGGTCACTTTCCTTTATGGGCTATCTAATCATATGTGCCACATATCCCATCAAATCTTCGGTAATGTGTGTATCGTGATGTCTATCTCCAAATTGATGGTTTATTATTTTCTGATCAAGCTAATGATGGTCATAAGTTTTAATTTGGTGTACTTAGGGAATTCAAAATTTGGCCCCACAGCTAAAAGACATGGGAAAATGTGTAAGTTTAATGTGATTTTTGACACATTGAATATTAATTATCCAATATGTTTAATCATGAATTTTTTCTTTAGCTTATTATACTTAGGGGAGGATTATGGCTCGCAGAGTTGGATTCATTAGGAATGACCATTGAATCATGTAAAATATGAAAACTTTAATTATGCCTTATTGCCCATATGGCTTAGTAATGATGTTATAAGGGCGAGTAAATTCTCTAGCAAGTCCATTTTATGGCTAACTTTAGTTTCCTAGGCTAGTTTCTGTGTGATTGGGTTGATATGGGGGGAGATAGGGTCAAGACCAAGCCTAAAAATTATGATGAATTTATAGAGACCCCATTGTGTGTCATATTTGTATGGAGTGGGGTTTGGTGCTGTTGTTAGAAAGTTTGGTGGGGCACGATGAAAAATATGCAGCTCAATGTGTTAGTCCATGGAGGGAGAGGAGAGTCACCATGGGTTGCATGTCATTTGAGGTCAATGAAGAAGTGATTTCCAAGGAATCATGCCTTTCATGCAAGGGAAAGAAGTACAGGAAGCATACAACGACAAACTAAAGAACAAACCCACCAAGATGGATAATAGAGCTACGACTAAGAAAAAGGGGAAAAAAGACACTACATGTTGGGTGGAGTTGTCGGCAATTGATAGTGAGCGAAAAAGACTCCAAAGGTGACACAATTGTGGCTACTACTACAGATATGGGGAGTAAAAAAAATAGTGTCTGGAGGTCCCACAGACTAGCTAAGAATAAAAAAGGGTCCCCAATGGATGATATTTCAAGTGACTCAGAGGAGACTGGTGGCAGAGATGAAGGCACAAAAGACACTATTGATGAGATGGAAGAAGAATTGGTGGAGGGTCCTAGCTATTTCTTGAACATGAAAAAAACTAGATCAAAGATGACTCTACCCACTCTTCTAATCATAGGGCTATCAAGGAGTAGATGACCCAGTGGAAGAACAACATGAAAGAGGACATCAACGAGTTGCATGAGTGGGTGGTGAAGCTTGAAAGGAAATTCAATAGGCTGGTTTATTTCACTATTAAAATGATTCACAAATCTACTGTCACATTTTTTGAAGTCATCAAGGAGGAGGCTAATAGGACTACAAAGGGAGAAGGCCCCAACTAGATTGGGGATGAAGTGTTAAATCTCCTCATTTCACAAATGGGAGGGTGTGGCAAATCAATGGTTTGGGCTAGTTGTTTCCATTGTGTCTTTGTTGTTAGTGTGTAGTGTTTGTGTCCTTTTTCTATTGTTTATAGTTTGGTTACTTAATGCTTTACTAAACTTGGTTCCTTTTTGGCCCTATGGGATCCTCATGTAAATCATACAAAACCTTGTAAATACTTCTTAACTTATCAAAAACATAAGAAACAATCCACAACCATGACAAACACCTTCAAAATCCCTCCCATTTCTCAACCCTATCTTTCTTGGTCCTCCTCATTTTCCTTCACAAAGTGGAAAGGAGTATGATCTTGTTGAACAACTTAGGAACAATCCTACTGAAATATCATTATGGTACCTTATTCAAGCATCCCCTCATTATCATAACATGATTCAAAGTGCCTTACAACAAGTTCCTATCCCTTCTAATGCACAACCAAATGACATATTTGTCATAATTCAAGGAGCAAATGCTGAAATTATTTTCCACCAAAGTGAGCTCCCTCCTTTGGAAGTGCAAAAATAATATGAAGATTTCATGGTAATAGCTAACTATGATGGGTGGGGAATAAAAATAACCCTTGTTGATAATATATCCACCCTTAATGTGTATAGTGTAACCCTTTTGGATAAACTTGGCGTGGATAAATAAAAAATTCAACCTGATTCTTTATGTATTCGAGGGTTTGACAATGTAGGAAAATAGTTGACTGGAGTGATTCATTTCCTATTACAGTTGGAAAAGAAACATTACAAACCTCGATTCATGTTATGCCTCATGATCTTCCATAGAACCTTCTTTTAGGAAGACTGTGGATTCATGAGATACATGTGGTGCCCTCTACCCTTCATCATATCATGAAATATGTCTACAACAAAAAAGTATAGACAATCAAATTTGACCTTGAACCAAATAGTTTGAACATTGACAAAGATAAGGAAAATGCTTTGGCAACATTAACACCAACTAAACAAGTGGAACCCGTGCAAAAGAAAGACAAAGAAAAACATATTGAGGAATTCATAAAGCTATTAGAAGATGATTAGGGTTCCTTAGATTTCGCATCATTCATGGGTGAATACAAAATCATAAACAAAGGCTCTAAAAAGGAAAAACAAAATTAGGTAATGTCAACACAAAATTTGGAAGAACCTTCAAAAGCATCCACCTCAACCACTTTAGAACAAAAGGAAAAAAATACACAATAAACTTTGATGAAGCTGATTATGAGAAACCATCGAATCCAAAAGAAATGAAACAAATTTATGGAAAAGGTTATAAACTTATGAAACAACTTGGATATAGTGGAAAAGGATGTGGTGCTAGCGAACAAGGTATCTGTGTCCCTATAGATACTCACACACAAGAAAAGACTACTGGTCTTGGTTATTGTCCCTTGAAAGAAACAAAAAAGCCTTCACTCAATATCAACACTCTTACAAAAGATCCTTCTAAGCGACTTTAACATTAGTGAATCATGAATTGGTAGACACTAGTGGTCTAGATTGTTGTCCTTTGAAAAAACAAAAGTGTTGGTGTAATTAATTGTGTTGTACCTTGTCCTAGGTCATAATTACACCTTAGTTCAGTTTACTTAGGGACCACATAGGAGTTGTTGGAGAATTTCCACCTTTGGTGGACTTATCATGCTATTACTTTATCACTTCCACCTTTCATGGACATATCATGTGATTAGGTTTCCACCTTTTGTGGTGGTTATCACATTATCGCATTTCTACTTTAGGTGGAGTGATAACTTTTCATTTTTGTCTCATGTAATAAGATTACGACACTTGTCATAATTTTATGCACTCCTATGTTCTCACCTTGGCTATATAACCAAGGGGTCTCTACTGCATTTGTACATTGAAATCATATCATATCATTGACATTGAATATAGTTTATTCTTGTCACATTATTTTCTCTCTTCTTTGTGCTTTCTATTTGGTCCATAGATCTTGGCATCCATAGCCAATTCTAACATGGTATCAGAGAATGTTTGATTCTAACATGGTATCAAAGCGAGTTGGGTGCCATTGGAGAGTTTTTTTTGAAGAGAGGTACCAGATTTGGGGAGGCTCCATTTTTGGCTCCTTATTGCAGGTTTGTATCAGAGCTTTCTGGTGCAAATCTGAGCTCACCATTACATTCAGAAGGTTTGAGAAAGTTGATTTTGCCTTTTGTTTCATCCAAATCGGACATATGAGGCCAAATCTATGAAGGTTTGAAGCTACATTGTGGTTGCCAGATCCAGAAGGTAGCAGCATTTTTGGAGCATTTTGGGTCAAATCCGACCCTACCATCACGTCTAGAAGAGCCAAAAATCCTAAGATCGACTATCCAATCGTCCATTTTGGAGCAAGTTGTCCGGTGAGGCAAAAAAAAATTCCCTGGAGAGCCATATGGCCCCCAGATTGTCATTATGACGCTGGTACGATTTAAAAAAAAATTAGTTGAAAATTTTCAAATTTTTTTTTTTAAAAATTTTGATTTTGTGATTAAATTTTTCCTAATTTTTTTTAAAAAAATTCAAAAATTCAAAAAAAAAACAAAAACAAAACAATTTATGCAGACCGTAGGGTACTTGGTACCTTTTGATACCCGCAAGCGGTACCAACGGGGTCCCCAACGACCGCCACGTGGCAGAACCACTGTGGCTAGCCTGCGGCCCACCACTCGGGCTCCCACCACCACCACCAGCCGAAAAAACTCTATACTGACGTCAAATGTAAATCCGGCAGGCGACATCACATTGGCGACATCTAAGATTCCACTAGAATATTCTGGTTGCACAAATTTTGGTAGACGAAAGCATATACCGACGAGTATTTCGGCATGTCAAATCTGACAGTGAATATTCCAGGCAAATATTCTGAAAGAATATTCTTTTTTTCTTTTCAACTAAGGACATGTGCTAACTGGTAATAGCCAGTCGGCCATCAAATACTGGGCGATGAGCTGCTGACGTCAGTTCCACGTCAGCACCCCTAAGAAAAATTCTGCCCCCTCACCGTTGGGTTTTTTGAATTTCTAGTCCAACTTCAGAGCCTCATATCTCGCTCATTTTGGCTCCTTTTTTCGAGCAATTTTTTTTTTATTTGGGATAATTTTCCATGCTCTTCATAGTGGTGCTATCAGTTTTTGGTTTTGGCTTTTTTTTTTTCTAGAAATTGTAGATTCTCACAGGTGTTGTTGCTTTTTGTCCTCATTTTGGGAACTTTGGGAGCTCATAACTTGCTCCTACGGTAACATTTTTGGGTGCCCTTTTTTTTTAAAGTACATAATTTTTTGTGTACTTATTAGTGGTATGATCAGATTGATCTCATTTTGTACTAAGAATTGTACTTGAATCTGTGGCCTATTTTGGCATCTGCATGTACCAAGATCAAAGTCCACTTTGATGTTTTTGGTAGTGGCAATTGTAAACACACTAAGTATAAAGTGCCAAATCAGATATTGCTTGGGGGTTTCTTGATTGAATTATTTGGTGCATATTTTTTATCTGTTTGCTTGCTGCTCTCTCATTTTCATGGATCATTCTAAGGTTCCTTTGCTTACATCATATAATTATTCAACATGGCATCAAAATGCATGGAGTATTCTAATGACAGAAGGTCACTCTCTATATGTTGAAAATAAGGTGCCTGAACCTACAGATGTAGATAAAAAGTTAAAATGGATGATCAAAACATACCAAAGCTCTTGGATGTCTTCATAGAATTGTTTCTCAAGATTTTTTGTTTCAGATTGAATCTTGTAACAATTCTCATGAAGCTTGGGAAAAATTGAAAATATTGTATGGTACTACAGATGAAGTAAGAGGTTATCAAATTGATAATGACCTGATGAGCCTCGATCCTAAGAACTTTGACAACATCCAAGACTACATCACTAAGGTTAATGATCTAAGAGAGCAATGTAAAGCATGTGGAATTGATAAGAAGGACATTCAGTTGGTCTACAATACAATGAACAAACTTGGTCTTGATTATGCTTCTTTTGTTTTTAGCTTTCATACTCATAGATTGACTATGGGGTTTGCATATACTACACCTTCATTTGCATCATTTTCTGAGATGTTGATACATGAGCAACAAAAGCTTATTTCAATGGGTCTCATCAAGACTTCTAAATCTCAAGAATTGTTGGTTAATCAAGTGAAAGAATCAGAATCAGATAATAAACAGAAGAAAGTATAGAATAATCCACATTCAGATCAAGCAAACAAAAGATCCTCTTCCAAAGGGGAATCATCTAATAAGAAGAGGCTTTTTTGTGCATATTGCAAGAAGGATGGACATGAAGAACACTATTGTTATAAGAAGAATATTGATGATTTGAAAAATCTTGTCAAAAAGAATCACATTGATTTTCCTTTTAGAATTTATGAATCACGTTCTCCTCCTTGTTCAAAATAGTCTAAGGGAAAAGTTCATTTTGCATCTACATCAGGAAATAAAGGTCAAGCTCTTTGTGCTTATTAAAGTCCAGAATTAGGTAGATGGCTTCTAGATTCAGGAGCATCACATCATATGGAATCTTCACAATCTATATTCTCTTCATTTCAGCCTTGTTCTATGTCTCCTATCTTGATGGGAAACAATAGATACATGAGTGTAATAGGGAAGGGATCTATTAGTTTTGGGGACAACTCTTTTCAGGATGTTTTGTGTGTTCCTCATTGATTACACATGGTGGAGATGGGAGAACTGTGGAGTTCACACCTGATTCAATCATCATTCGAGACTTGGAGAGTAGAGAGATCATTGCTACTAGGGTGGTTGATCATTCATCTCGATTGTATACCTTTGCAGATTTTGCTTCTGATGGTGACATTGTTCCTTCGGCTGTTGATCACACTTTTAGTGCAAACCATGATTTAGAGGAGACATTTAGCTACTTGAACTTGGGAGTTCTCACTTCAGATCTAGTACTTGAGCCATGCATTTCATCTCCTCCATCTATTGTTGTAGTTGATGATGCTTGTGATTCCATAGTTTGGGCTCCTTGTGACTCAGTACAGGAGAATATACATTGTCTTCCAGATATGGCTACTTTGGATGGCTTCTTGATAGGTATTTTAGACTTTTTTGTGGAGTCTCATCTTGTAGATTTGGGGGACATCATTGATGACATTCATCTTCTCTTTGAGGAAGATGGTCCTTCTTCAGTTGTTGTGAGGGAACACTTTGACCCTCTTGTTCATTCTCTACATGATAATTCTTTGCAGTTTGACATGAGTGTGGATACTTTTGGACAACATTTGGAGGAGGCTTCTTTGTCTTTAGAGGGGATATTTTCTCTCTAGATCATGTTCTACATTCTTCTCTACTAGATGTTGGATTGTCCTTTTCAATAGTGTGGCCTATAATGCCTGTTTGGAGTGTGTCAGCTTTCGGCATCGACATGGAGACACTTGAGCATGCTTCAGAGACATCATACATCATGCATACATTCTTGGTTTTGTTTCTTCCTAAGGGGAGGAATGTTGTTCGGCGAGATTGGATCATCTTCAGCATTCAATGTCAAGCTTCTACCATCATTGCAGGAGACTCAACATTGAGGGGGGTCTGCCTTGTCTCTCTTCTACTTCTCTCTTATGGGGGGGTCTTTTTCCTCACATGGGTTTTTTGTCTTCTCATGCATCATTGAGAGCATTTATATCTTGTATTTCATCTCTCTTTTGGGGAGGAGTTTTTTCGCACAGGGTTTTCTCCTTTTGTCTATTTGTGAGAGATTTCTTTGCATTTGTACATGGGTGCCTAACATGGCCTAGTTGTCGGGACCCATCTTGCATTGTTTTCTTTTGTGTACATTATCCCTAAGTTACACTTAAGGGGGGGTGATGGTGTAATTAATTGTGTTGTACCTTGTCCTAGGTCATAATTACACCTTAGTTCAGTTTACTTAGGGACCACATAGGAGTTGTTGGAGAATTTCCACCTTTGGTGAACTTATCATGTTATTACTTTATCACTTCCACCTTTCATGAACATATCATGTGATAAGGTTTCCACCTTTTGTGGTGGTTATCACATTATCACCTTTCCACTTTATGTGAAGTGAAAAATTTTCATTTTTGTCCCATGTCATAAGATTACGACACTTTTCATAATCTTATGCACTCCTATGTTCTCACCTTAGCTATATAACCAAGGGGTCTCTACTAAATTTATACATTGAAATCATATCATATCATTGACATTGAATATAGTTTATTCTTGTCACATTATTTTCTCTCTTCTTTGTGCTTTCTATTTGGTCCATAGATCTTGGCATCCATAGCCAATTCTAACATGGTATCAAAGCATGTTTGATTCTAACAAAAATAAATAGAGAAGTCTAATTTTCTTAATATCAATGTCATCATGCAAAACACTAATGATTCAAATTTGTTAGATTTTACATCTTCCTTGAAATAAGAGTGGAAAATATCACAATCTAAAGAGTCCTACAGAGGTATGACATCTTGCACTAAGCAAGAGATATCTTTCTCGCAAATTAAAGGAACATCTTCTACTATTGATCAAAAGAGTATCTTATCGAGACTCCTCCAAGATCATTTGATTACCCTTTCTCCAAGAACAAAAAATAAATTTTACTACAAGAACTCATTTTGTGAATATCATAGAGTTCATGGTAATTCTACTAATGAATGTAAGGCTTTAAGTGATAAAATTCAACATCTTAAGGATTGTGGTTCTCTTAAGTTTATGTTGAGGCACCTAATTCCTCTAATTAATTCTAATTTTCACTCTAGCATGTTTCTCATCAAGCATTTAGGCTCATCCTTGTCTTGCACTAAGTGGGGGCAAGGGGTTAAGCAACCTTGTCCTCATATGTCACTTGCCATTGTCTCTTTTGGCTAGTTGACCACCTTTCATTTACATATAGTAGCAAGCTTGGGATGTGGATGACATGCCTTAAGTTGGATCGTATGTGATGTATTGTTATACATTTTTGGGGTAATCCCTTCCCCTTTTCATGATGTAGCTTATTGGAAACATATGACTTGGCATAGGGATTTCCAAGTAAGCTCTCATGTCTTCTTCTACTTTAAAGAAATTTATCATAGAAATGGTGTTAGAAACCGATTTAAAGTGGGGGCATACATTGGCACTCATGTTTCATTGTTTGATTTTTTTTCTTCTTGCAATGCATACTTTTCTTGGTGGTTTCATTGGGTTTGATATCCTCCAAGAGTGTGATATTTATTTGACTTTTCTAATATTTGAGATATTAGGAACAATGTTACCCAAGAAGAGACCTTATGTGAACTAAGAAAAATCCCTTTGAACATACCTTGCACTATTTCACATTTACAACAATTGTTATATGGCCACCTTGCATAACACACTTTGCTTGCCTATGGAGCCATCTTGTTTGTTCATGAGTTTCAATCATACAAAGCTTTTCTTGCCTCATGAAGCTCGAAGTGTGTTCTTGTGTGGCACCCTATCAACGATTATTAAGAGTTATAGATTTGGTATGGTTATACGTATGGGAGCAAAACTTATACATGACTTTCCCATAGCCACTTGTGTGTGTGTGTGAGCGCATACCGACCGCGTGCATTTGTGTCTCACCCTTTTGGATACTCACCCAATGAATAGCCTAAAGTTTTGTTTCCTCAGACTGAGTGAGTGTTTTAGAAAAACAACTTAGATATAATCCACATTGTGTTGGACAATTGATCAAGGCTTGATCCACCTCTTTTTGTTTTTCCTTGTTTTTTTTTTTAGTTATTGAAATTGTATGTTTGTGCATCTTGATCCTGCATATCATACACCTCATATGTTTCCCTTTGTGATTATGTTAGTTTGACGTAGGATATTGGATCCTGGGGGCTTGACCACTCCTTTGATCTTTGTCATCCTAGACCATCTACATCGGTACACATGGAGCCCTCTTGAATGACTACTTTAGTGTGTGTTTGAAGCAAGTTCCCCCTCTAACTAAAGTGGGGGCTAGATGTAACAACAAATAAGTATCCCTCTATATTTTCACACTTAATTTGAGAATGATTAAAATTAAAATGGACCTAATTCCACCTTGATCTAGTGTTGTAATGTGTTTTACACATTCACATTGGATTTAGGGCCCTTTTAAGTTAAATAGACCTAATTTTTCCTTCATTTAATGTTGTAAAGTGTATTTATTTGCTTCATATCATCATTAACATGCCCCTAAGACCCTATATTATGCATCCCAAGGCATATTTCAACCAAAATCCTCGCAAGATCAACAAATATACTTAATTTTCTAACTCCCCAACATTTCCCCCACCTAAAAAGGCCTATTGGGATCCATATGCCATGTTGGGCATATGAGTCCCATCTAGATGGGACCTATATTCCACAAGTGGCATATGAGTCCCATTTTGCCCCTTTTTAGGATTTTTAGCAAGAAATTGTTGTTTTAAGTTCAAATTTCATGAATGTCAACCTCTAGGATCTAATAAATAGCAAGTTGGGTGGATTTCCTATATAAACAAGGTCTCAAATCATTATTTCATATAAGCCTTAATGATATCAACATATGCAATCAAGAGATAAGAATTCCAAGACTTCACAAGAGTACCAAGAGAGTTTACAAGAGAATTTCTAAGGCATTCAAGGGTAGAATTCTTCATCATTTGTTGCAGAAATTCAAGATCCATCATCATGTCAAGATCATAAGGAATAAAGCATGTTTTTGAGTTAGTTTTGTGATGTAGAATTGAAGATCCATTTGCAAGCATTGTTTCATATCCATATTCAAGATCAAGATCGACATTCCATATTTCCACTTCATGTTAGATTGCTAATTTACCTCTCACAACATCATTGTTCATGTTTCATATTTCATGTTTCATGTCTATATTTCATTGTTTCATCACAAGGTTTAATTATCTAAATGAGGTTTGACTGAGGCCTTTACCCCTATTCCCTAACAATAAAAAAAAAATTCTCTTTCACTACATGTGTGATTGCAGATCTAGGTGTCTTAGAGTTTGAAGATCCTTTGAATATTAGGTTGCAAAGTTGAAAAAATTCATCAAGTTGTCACAAGGTCACCATCTACATGGAAAGTCACCTACATGTTGCAAATTAGAGTTTCAGATCCAAAAATGAAGTGTGGAAGGAAGAGCAGAGATATGAGTACAAATTCAAGCCTTAACCCTTCAAAAAAGAAAAGTGGGACTAATACACCACTTATGGCGTATGAGTCCTAGTATAGGGGTTTTTCTAGATTTCAAGAGATCCAAATCATACACTTATAGATTCCAATTTTGGCATGAAAACCCTAGTCTTGGACTAAATCACCTAGAATGGCGTATGAGTCCTATTGGGCATTAGACAACAAGATTTTAGGGTTTTCAATCTTATTCTGACCTCATACTTCTTCCAAATGCACCTTTGTTCATTCTTCATTTATCATTCTATATTTCAGTTTAATTTCCTAGGTCATTTAGTTAGGTTTCACATAGTACTTTGCATGATACATTCACTTCTTGTCTTTCCAAGCCCTATCTTAGTGGTGAACCTTCTTATTATCTATAATCACACCCTAGGATACCTTATTGCATGATCTATTTCCCCATTTCCATCTTCAAATTGAGGTCTCTAAGGTTTCCTTGAGTGTAACAAGTGTCAAATATGAACCCTACCCTTGTGCTCCATCTCCTCAAAGGTGGGGCTCCTTATTTTTCGTTGGTTTCCTTGAGTGTAACAAGTGTCAAATATGAACCCTACCCTTGTGCTCCATCTCCTCAAAGGTGGGGCTCCTTATTTTTCGTTGTTACATCATCATGTCAAAGGCATAGTGCATAATGCATGTGGTTGAGATTATGTATTGATGTAGCATCTAAGATCCAAGATAAGCATTGTTTCACATCTAATTCAGGATCAAGATCTACATTCTACATGGCCACTTCACGTTGGATTATTGATTGACATTCCAAGACTTCATCCAAGGTATTATTGTTTCATGTTTCATGGTCATGTTTCAATTATTTCATCATAAGTTTTAATTACCTAAATGTTGTTTGACCAAGGAAAATATATATTCCTTAACAATCAAAATTTTGTTCTCCTCTTTGATGTGTGATTGTAGGTTTTAGGTTGAAGATGAAGTGGAGAACTATATTGAAACAAAAGTTATCAAAGTTGAAAAGTTGCAAAGTTGTCAACTTTGTTGCAAGATCACATAAAGAGCTCTACAAAATTAATTTCCAACTTTTGGGAGCTGGTCACCTGGGAGATGAAAGTGTAGACATTATAGAAGAAAACCTAGAAATTAGCTTTTAGAAACCCTAACAGGGACCCATTTGCCACCTTGAGTGAATGAGTCCTCAATGACCTCAAAACAACACCTTTTCAACAAGGTACACATTGTTTTAGCCTCTTAAAACCTCCCTCATCATTTTTATAATAGTTAGGTATGATTTATGATTGTTATTTAGAAAGTTTAGCCCTCATAATTGAATGAAACATTACTTAGCAAAATTTTGGTTCATCATCTTGTTCATTCATTTTGGTGCACCCGACTTATTGAATAAATTATATTTTTCTTATCTTGGAGTCTTTCTTCTCATCCTAGATTATATCTTGCATTCATTCGAATTCATTCGAATTCAATTAGATGTCATTTAGGGTGTCTTTGTTTGCATTAAAATTTGGATCTCATCTAGGGTTTTAGAATTGCATTATTTTGCATTCTTTAAATCTGAAAAATACAAAAATAAATCAATCATCTTGCATATCATTTAGATCACATAAATTTTTATTTGAAAATTAAAAAAATTGCATATCAAACTAGGTCTTTGCATTCATCATTTCATCACCTTTTTAAATTACATTTCCTAGTACATTTGTAGAAATATGAAACTAAAAGTTACTATTACAATTCTGAAATGACAACTCATTGAAAAATACTAAAAAATAAGTCAAAAATAGTTTAAAAACCCTAATCTAGGACCTATTCACCCTAGGTGGAGAATGAGTCCCTATGGTGTAGGGGCACCATGGTTATTTTTCTTAGTTGATGCATTTAGGTGTCTAGGTTTGTAATTTAGGTGTTTTATTACTCACTTGTTGTAATAAGGTCAAATGAGGACCATTTTGCTATGTATGTTGTCATGTAGGGTCGTTCTTAGGTGTTTGGTGAAAGTTGTTGAAGAAGTGTAAAAGTTGCTTTGCAACTTGGCAAAAGGGCTTGCAAGTGGAAGATGAATAGTCATATTGAGTGGATTTTATTTGTAATTGATGAGTTACAGTTGCATGTTGTTGTTTTGGCCTCACAAACTTTGAGGTAGCATTATTTCAACATATCATTTGGAGGACAAATAAGTGAAAAAGGCTCTATTTTATATAATTTTGAGAGCATTTTTTTTGTTTTCTTGCTCTATATGGCCCCGTACAGTTTTGTCATGGTCTGAAGCTCATATGAATTGTTAGAGCATTGTATTATCTACTATTTGGATTTCATCTCATTGACTTTTTATTGCGATTGAAGCAATTTTGAGGTCTTTTATTGTAGACCACCTGTAAAACCCTCATTTCAAGGGTTTTTGGCAAAAAATCTGAATAAAAGTCCATTCTACCATTGTATACTGGCCAAAATCAGTGGAATGGAGGTTTTAGGTTTTTTTTCAATGTTTTAATTGTCTTTAGGAGAAGGGGATGGAGTTTATAGAGTTTTGTTCAAGCCCTAGCCTTACATCCTCATGTGTTAGGCTAGGTAGGGTGGTGTTAGTGTAGAACAAAAATTTGTAAGTGTTGTTGGTTGATAAAATATCTTGAATGGGACCCTATGTGATAGGTTCAGACCATTGGCAAAGAGTGTAGGTTCTTGGGAATGGAGTTCTTAGTAGGTGCTTTGCAAAAGTGGCCTAATTGGCCTTGTTCTTGGCGTAGCAATCCTAATTAGTGAGACTTGTTCCAAAAAAAAAATGTCACAATGGACATATGTTGAATGCCAACCTAATGGGTATATGAAAGGGTCTTTGTTTCATGGAGAGACGGCCTTATCTAAAATATATGCCTTAAAACATCAGTTTGGAGACCTAGTTGTGAATACTAGCGAGTTTGTGCAAATCGCCATTGTAGGGGTATTGAGGCTTAGGAGGTGATTGAATTGTGTTGTTTGGTGTTGAGTAACTCTATTCCAACCCTGCCCTGCATCACCCTAATTAGATCTAAAACTATATTTCTAGAATATGAAATCTTTGTTTTATGCTTTTGTTTGTTGTTACATTTCTGTTTTAGTTTTGTCATTTTTTATTTCATCAAATTCATTAAATTTAGCATAATTTTATTCATTTAGTGCATTGTTAAAATTCAAAAGTGCATTTAGAAAATTTCATTTCCAGTCTATTGCATTGTGTAATCAGTAAATTGTATTGTTTAGAATCTAAAAAAATACATTTCATTCTAGGTCATTGCATTGCCTCTTTCCATTTTGGGTTTGTAGACTAAGATTGTAAAACTTGTATGAGATTTAAAACTTGGTGTCCTATTAGCAATACTATTGTAAGACATATTTTGAGGCTCATGTCATCTCACAATGTCTCACTAGTCGTGGATCTTGGGATTTCTAGCTCTCTCTTTGATAGTGTTGATAATCAACCCTTTATGGCTCATAATTTGCATACTTCATTTCCCATGACTTCCATTGATGTGGAATATTTCCTTATCTAACAAGAAGACATAAAACTATTAGATGAAAACATAGAAAACTTACAATATTTTATCCTTACTGAAAAGCATGGACATTAGTATGATCCCTACTTTACAAAATCTAAGGAAAATGCTTAAAACAAGAAACAAACCACAAATTGTCAAAAGCCTTAGTTTCTTTCTAAATGAGAACTTAAACAAACAAGAGAATAATCACATCCATGCCTCGGTCAACTTTATTGAAGTTGGTCCTCATAACGGCTCAAACATGCATCTGATAGTCCTCACATAGCCGGAAGAATCAATAACAAGCCTACTAATGGGATATTAATTGATCCCATATGTGGAGAGAATGTGATCACTAAGGAATTACTATTTGTACATAAACTCTATCAAGATACATATGACAAACCAAAATAATGGATCAAGGTGCATAATGGTTTTTCTTGTCCTATGATTGGCTAGATAGATCTCCCTTTAAAATTTGGACCGAAAACATTAAATGTATCATTCATAATCATCTCATAATCAGACCAATTTTGTGTGAAGTTAGGCTATCGATGGCTTCACTCCATGAATTTTTTCCCCTCCATTGTGCATAAATGTTTAAAGTTTCCCTTTGGCAATGATATATTTACTATGCACCATAGTGGGTTTAATCCTACATCTTACCAAGCAAAATTTTCATTGGATTTCTTTTGGCCTAAGCCTATTGAACCTATTAGACCTCAAGAAGACTTATTTTTCAAATCATATCAAAAGTTTAAGGCAAAGCGGGTTGACCCCACAATGCTGGTTTACAATTTATGGGAGATTCTATTTTTTGTCCAGTTTGGCCAAAAATTGTAGACCAGTATTGTGGGATCACCTAGTGTATAGCAAAATTATCTCTTAGAAACATGTTGCAACCTATGACTGAACCACTTATCCTTCATGAAACAATGATTAAACGAAAAGCTCTTCCAAACATCCACAAACAACCTATATCAAAAACTCCTATGATTTTCTACAAGAAACCACGAGATAACAAAAAAAATCCAGTTGTGCCTCCTAAAGTCAATTTTTTTTACAAAGCTAAAGAGAAAGTGGTTTAACAATCACCTGTTGTTTCTTTCATTCCTCCCTAGTAAGAGAAGAAACCTATGATTGACAAACCCACTCTTACATAAACACAAATTGACAATAGATTGAAATGAAACCAAAGTTCTAGAGAGTGCAGGTGTAGAAATTGTGCTATTTTTCATATGTTTCAAACTAATAAAAACAAGATTAACATAAAAAATATAAATATAAACTTACCTGAAGCAATGCATGATGAATCTATACCCTAGCCTCAACATAAAAAAGAAGTTTCCATGGATATTATCAATCGATCTCCTATTGTGATAAACCTAGATGATGACATTGATATTAAAAAGATTGATGAACAAGTGCATAATGAATTGAATACATTGTTTTCCTCTTCTATGAGCTTAAATGATGAATATTAATAAAAGATTGTTGAACTTGGTGCTTCCCCTAGTTCAACACTTATCATTGTCCCTTTGGCTAGTTGTTCACCTTCTATTTATACCAACCGAGATTGGGATGCAAAGAATCTACTATAGGTTGACTCACCTATGCCTTACTAGTCTTTTGGTTTTTTTGCTTTTTCATGTTTCTTTATGTGATTTCATGTACGTAATGCGATACCCCATTTGTATTGTTTGATGTATCTCTCTTTTTAAGTATTCCTCCATATGCACCTACATTATTCTATATGTCATAAACATCTTACCTTTTTCATTTGTCTTGTGTTTTCCTTTTGGGGATGACACAAGGCATCGAAACATTTAGGTCTCTTCCATGTTGACCCAAAAGCTTTTCCTTTATTTTTTCATTTGTCTTGTGTTTTCCTTTTTGGAATGACATAAGGTGTTGAGACATAGGCCTCTTCCATGTTGACCCAAAATATTTTCCTTTATCTTTTCATTTGTCTTGTGTTTTCCTTTTGGGGATGATGCAAGGCATCGAGACATTTAGGTCTCTTCCATGTTGACCCAAATGCTTTTTCTTTGTGTTCACTCTCTTTGTGTCATTCTTTTAGTTTTATGAGTATTTTGGGAATGATGAAATTTTTGAGCTCTATGAAAAAATGTAGCAAAGACATACTGACTCTGAATCCATAGCTCCCCTATGTATTTTTGGGGGCAACCCCTCCCTCCTTGTGCATGACTGTGAACCCCTAAACCTGCAATTTGCACAAGAACAACAAACAAATCAATATGTTAGATCAAATGCAAACAAGAATGAGCGATTCCCCATGAAATCCATTTGCTACAACTCAAAATAGGAAACAAGGAAGAACAACTAAGTAAATGAAAACAAATCCTAATTAAGTGAGCAAATTGAAGATCCCATTGGGGAATTGGTGCCAATTGAAAATTTGAAATTGGCCCTTTCCCAACTCCTAAAGTGCAATGTTGATGATTGTGAAATGGTAAAATCTCCCAATGAGATTTGAGCATAACCTAGCTATAAGATTGATGAATGGATGTGATGATGTGAACAAAATTAGCTCTCAATGTTAAGAGAGTAACTTTGCATGAAGTTGTGGATCCAAAATGAGAAGATTATCCTTCCATTTATAGATTTGGAATTGAAAGAAGAGGCAAGATTTGGGCAATGTTGGACTAAGTTTCACCCAATGGCCAAATGCCACTTGTCACCATGTGAATGGTTAATGGTTGTGCAAGTTTTGGCCAAAGTGCTAATAAATGCATAAATTTGAATTTTAAAATATTGAAATGACAAGGTGGACGGAGAGTCAAATGGAGTTATGACCACTTGGTTCAATGCAAAAGGACTTGTAAGAGGAGTAAATTCCTTGTTGGAAGTACCCATCCACTTGGACTTTTTGAATTCAAATTGAGGGAATATTCTCTTTTGATGCTATGTGAGGGAAAATAGATGAATTGATAAATCAAAGCAATTGATTTATTGTGCAAGTTGCATTCTCTAGAGAATGTGACATAGATTAAGATTAAATTAATCAAAGTTTAATTAATTTAATGAGGAATTTAGGAGATGTGACAATTTAGACTTAAATTGATGAATTAATTTAAATCAGAATTGAGAGGAATTGATTAATTAAATAAATGATTTTGATTTATTTAACTAAAGAGGAATATGTTAGATTAAATCAAATAAGGTTTAATTTATTTAATTTAATAAGACAAATTTAGAGACTTTAATCAAATAAAATGATTTATTTAATTAAACGAGAACATAAGGTTGATTAAATTAAATTGATTAATTCAATCAATAGAGGAGAAAGACTTAATCTAGTAAATAATGATTTATTAAATTAAAAGACAGAATATGATGAGAAGCTGAGAGTATGATTCAGGAGGAAATGTCGTTAGTGATTAGGATCAAGTGTGTCGAACCGAATTTGTACATTTTCCATGTCTACATTTTGCCCCTCTTTGAAGCAGTGTACTCGTTGCATTGATTCAAAGAATAAACTATTGTCATCAAAATTCATTTTTTTTTTCAGATGCCCCACTACTGCCCAGCAAGAAGGATTATGCTAGTATATTTCCCCCTCGAGAGATCGAGTAGAAATGTTTGATTTTCCGATTGAGATCATGATAAAATGTGAGAGGAGTGGTTCTATTGATTAGGGGACGAAAGCTAATTCTTTGATGTAGACAACTCTAATGATGTATAGGCAGTCATCGGCCATGGGTAGCCTCATGTATATTTTGATACAACACATCTATTTTAGATAGAAATGTTAGTAAAGATAGAAGAATAAGAAGAATAAGATGATGAAAGGAGGATCCACAAGCCTGCATTATGATGATAATGATGATTTGCTTACCAGTAGTTGGTATTTTCAAAGGGATAATTACTTTATGTTTGATAACACACATAGGTACGATGCATCAAGGTATAAAGAACCAAGATGGCGTTGTACCTAGTGTGATGGACTTTGACTCGACAATCAAATAGGATTATTCATGTTCACACTTGACATACAGAAACCTTGCTAGGACGGACCTAACAAAGAAAGTATTCCCCAAGTTATTTTACAAGAACATCGAACAAGCACAGCAAATAAAAAAGATAATGATCGTTGACCCATTCCTTTCTCTCTAAAAATGTTTTGTTTAGGAATCATCAAGAGGTCCTTGGAATGAATGCAAAAAAAGATAAGTCAAAAAGACCAAGATAAAGTAAACAAACAAGTTAATATTCTTTGTACCACTAGCCAGGGCTAAACTAAGGTGAGATACCTGATGCTTATATCCATCGTGGGAAGGATTCATCCTAGGACATGTTGTGATCAGGGTTTTGGTGAGACTGATTGGGTGATAAGCTATTGATACTCTGAGTTGATCAACTTGCTTGCTTACTGACCTAGACTTGAGACTTTGACAATTAGGTGTTCACTTTTGAACCTACTAAACTTGCTTCTGAATGACTCACCAAAGGATGACAGTGATGACTGATTTATTAGGAATGATGATTATCGCAGGTGAAAGTGAGATGAAATGGGAGCACCATTTTGGATTTTTCAGATATTTTACAAATTGTTTTGGTATTTTCAAGATTTATGATGAACATACCAACTTAAAAACCTATCCTATGGGTCTTGGGAGCTGATCCATAGATTAGCCTTGCCTACGCTATACATGTAGAGACCACGTAGTTCGATAGACTCGACTGAATGATAAGATGGGAAAACATATTGTCATTTTATTGTGATGGATGCCTAAAGGACTAACCTAAATGTAAACTAGATGGGCAAACAGATTGCCAATGCGACAAACACGTAAAGGACCAACCTAAATGTCTCGGGGGATGATCAAAGATCAACCTTGCCTACGTTCAAGCTCAGAGACGACGTAGTTCAAACGACAATTGACTTGACAGCTGATGAGATAGATGGGCAAACAACTTGCCATTTTATTGCGATGGACGCCTAAAGACTGACCTAAAATGTGAAATATATGGGCAAACAGATTGCCATTGTGACAAATGCCTAAAGGATGGACCTAAAATGTGAAATAGATGGGCAAATAGATTGCCATCGCGACCACAAATGCCTAAAGGATGGACCTAAAATGTCTCGGGGGATGATCAAAGATCAACCTTGCCTATGTTCAAGCTCAGAGATGATGTAGTTCGGCAGGATGACTCTATTTTTGATGTTTTCTGACTTTTTGAGATGTTTTGGATTTTTTTGGATTTTTTAAATGTTTTCGGATTTTTCTGATGAATTTGGGAAGATCACAAAAGATATACACAAATCTGATCCACTGCCAATTTCAAGGACATGCCCCCAAGGTTTAAGCAATATACTACTTTAATAAAGGTAGGACAAACTGACCTTAGGAATATGCCAAGTAGTACTATGGTGGAATATGATATGAACGCGAGATCAGGCTATGGTATGGTTGCGAATGGATGGATGGGAGGAAAATGAATGAAATGTGATGGGATGGATGAATGAGTTGCACGGATCCTGGTGGATGGGGAGTGCTTTATTTACACTTGATGCCTATTTGCCAAGTTTTCACCAAGGTACTTGTCCAAAGCGCCACTGAAGTGGTTTTCACTAGAGGATGATTTTTTTCTTTATTTTTTCAATCCTTTTTCTGATCTTTTGGATTTTTGTATTTTTGTATTTTTTTTTGTATTTTTCTGTTCTATACCTTGCAAGATTTAGGCATAATTTTTTTTGAGATGAGAGTTGTTCAGAGGCTCCTGTAGAGGCTCACCTTCTGGTGTTGCTAATTGATATGCTCTTGATTTATAACTTGTTGTGATGACGAAAGGTCCCAACCAGTTGGGCTCAAATTTGCCTTTGCTATCCGGGTTTGGTACATTCTTTTGGTTCTCTTTTAGCACAAGGTCACCGACTTGGAAGGTGCGTTGCCTGATTTTCTTGTTGTAGCTACGTTTCAGGCAATTCTGATAGACCTATGGATGATTGAGGGCGTCCATGCACCGTTCATCTAGTAACTCCAGCTCATTCAGTCTTGTAACCCTGTATTCCTCATCTGTGATGAGGTTTTGCAATGATATCCTCAGTGATGGGAGCTCGATCTTGATTGGGAAGATGGCTTATGATCTGTAGACCAGGGAGGATGGGGTGGCACCCGTTGGTATGCGGATGCTAGTGCGGTAGTCCCATAAGGCGAGATTTAGTTTCAGATGTTAGTCATGACCAGAGTCATTAACTATTTTCTTAAGGATTTTCAAAATGGTTTTGTTGGTAGCTTTTGCTTGGCCATTGCCTTGTGGGTAATATGGAGTAGAAAAGTGATGTTGGATTTTGAATTTTTCACATAATTCACAAACGTCCTAGTTCTTGAAAGGTGTTCCATTATCAAAGATAATGGATTGAGGGATGCCATATCGGCAAATAAGGTAATTCAGGATGAACTTGGATATCTGCTTTCTGGTGATGTAGGTCATGGGAATTGATTTGAACCACTTTGTGAAGTAATCCATGGCGGTGATGATGAATTTGTGGCCGTTAGATGAGGTGGGTGAGATTTTACCTATGAGATCAAGCCCCCATTGCGAAAAGGGCCAAGGTGTAACAATAGGATGTAATTCTTGAGCTGGTGCATGAATGAGGTCTCCATGCTACTGACATTGTAGACACTTTATGACTAAGTCATGTGCCTCTCTTTCCATTGTTAGCCAGTAGTACTCAGTTCTTAGTAACTTTTTGGCCAAGGTCATACTGCTCGAGTGGGAATCGCAAGTGTCATTGTGTACCTCAGTTAGAGCAGTCAAGGCTTCCTCAGGGTTTAGGCAATGTAATAGGGTCCCTTCAATGCTTCTACGATAGAGGGTTTCTCCTATGATGACGAAATGTGAGGCTCTTTTAACAAAATTTCTTTAAAGGTTTGGCATTATGTCAGCTGGGAGGACTCCTAATATCAGGTAGGTGTAAATGTCATGATACCAAAGATCATTGGGACCAACGAGTTCACATGCATACTTCGACTTTGGTACCTTGAATGTGGGTACAAGAAGCTACTCTATCAAGAATTCATGTTTCAAGACATTGCGAGGGATATCTAGCAAGGATCCAATCATTGCCATGGCATCAACTGCTCTGTTATTTGCCCTCGGTATCTACTCAAAGGTGATGTCAATAAATGATTCCTTAAGGCTTTCTACCATTTTCTTGTATGGTGTGAGCTTTTCATCCTTGGTTTGGTATTCTCCATTGACTTGGTTGATGATAAGCTGTGAATCACCATAGACTTTTAGTGTCATGATCTGCCACTATGCTACAATCTTGAGACCTATGCTTAAAGCCTCCTACTTTGCAATGTTGTTGGTATAGGGGGATGCCAATTTGTAAGGTCTTGGAATACAATCTCCCTGTGGGGTGATAAAGAAAATATCAGATCCTGATCCATGTTGTGTGTATGAGCCATCAAAGTGGAGTTTTCAATGGTCAACTATGCTGAGATTGAAGATAGAATCATCTGGAAATTCTGATATAAGTGGATTCTCTGAATATATTGGGGTTTTTGCTAGCTGATCTGCAATGACTTGTCCCTTGATTGATTGTTGCTCTACATACTCAATATCATGCTCTGATAGTATCATGATCCACTTAGCCATCCTTCCTATAAGCATTGCTTTTGACAATAGATACTTTAGGGGATCTATCTTAGCAATTAGCTTAATTTGATGAGCTAGCATGTAATGTCTAAACTTTTGGGCCGTAAACACCACTGCCAGGCAAGCTTTTTCTATTGAAATATATTTGAGCTCATGCCCTACCATTGTTCTACTGATATAGTAAATGGCGTACTTGGTCCCATTTTCATCATGTTGGGCTAAAAGGGCACCAAGGGCAGCTGTCGTTGCTGAGATGTATGGAATCAATGATTTCCCTGCAATGGGTGGCATTATTATTGGTAGCGTGAGTAGGTATTACTTGATCTTGCTAAATTCTTGCTCACATTTTTTGTCCCACCTATATACTACTCCCTTGTGGAGCAGATGTGAATAGGCAATCTATTTATCTGCTAGTTGTGCTATGAACCTCTGGATGGATTGGAGTCTACCTTGTAATCCTTTGAGTTGTTTCAATGTTCTCAGTGCCTCCATGTCAAGAACTGCTTTGACCTTAGCAGGGTCTACTTCTATTCCCCTCATGAATACTATGTAGCCTAGACATTTTCCAGATTGTACCCCAAAGACACATTTCTTTAGGTTGAGCCTGACCTTACACTTTTCCAATCTATCAAATATGCCGCTTAGGGCTGCTATGTGGTTCTATCTCTTCTTTGATTTTGCTAGTATGTCATCCACATAATCTTCAACTGTTTTATGGATCATGTCATGGAAGATCAGTGTCATGGATCTTTGGTATGTTTCCCCTACATTATTTAGCCCAAATGGCATCATATTCCAACAATAGGTGCCCCACGAACATATGAATGTCGTCTTGTGCTGGTCTTCTTTTGCAATCATTATCTGGTCATACCCCGAGAAGCCATCCATTAGTGATAGCATCTCATGTCCGACTATCATGTCCACTATCATATCGATGTTAGGTAGTGGAAAATCATCCTTGGGACACACTTTGTTGAGGTCTCTAAAGTCAGTGCAGATGCAGATGCCCCCATTTAGTTTTGAGACTGGTACGAGATTAGATACCCATTCTGGATAGTCAATCGTGCATATGAAGCCAACATCCAGGAGCTTTTTTAACTCTACCTTGACTAGCAAGGCTATTTGGGGATGCATTTTTCTCAACTTTTGTCTAACTGGCTTTGCTCCCAGATAGACAGCCAAATGGTGAACTACAAATTATGGATCCAGACCTGGCATATTGGTATACGTCCATGCAAAGTTCACCTTTATTTCTCTTAGAAATGCTGCCAGAAACTCTTGTTCTTCTATTATTAATGACTCGACATAAAAGGTGATTTGCGGTGTTGCCTCCATTCCCAAGTTGACTAGATTACACCATTCTGCCAAAACTGTTGATTTCTCCTGATTTAGTGCTATAGGGGGGATATTGAATCCTTCATCTTTTGACACCTCAGAGAGGTTTTTACCATTAGATGCGTCCTTTTTTTTTACTGTTCTTTGGTTAGAGAGTGCCACAATATGGTTTTCACTCAATAACTCTGAGTTTGTTCTCGTTCTTTTTCTTTTGCGACTGAAGGATTCAATCTTCTCCCCATAGTATGCGTGAATGTCTAGTGTGATGCCAAATCCTGCTTTGTGATCTCCGCCTAGAATAGTATCCCTTAATCCCATAAATTCTGAGAGCGCCTCATCATTTTCAAATGAATCGAGAACTGGTGGTCCTCACTGGTCATAATTGATGAGTTGAGGGTATACTAAGGTGATTTGGTGGGTTGGTTGGTTTGACTCGGTGGATGAGGCATTAATCATTAGTAAGGAGGAATCCTCAAAGAGCACAGGAAGGTCAGTTATGACATCTTCATCGTCACTACTGGTACAAACATCAGACACGTTAAAGGTAAAATTGTCCAAGGGAAGACCTGTGGATACGGGTAACTGAAGGGTGGCTGCCGACAACTGAGGAGAGGTCCTGACTGCTCTACTAGGAGTACTTATGCCACGTACGGTTATACTCAAAGGAGTACATCCAAGGCCAAGGTTCCTTATTCTTCTTTCTGAAATGATGGGCTCGATTCGTCCATCACTATTTCTTCCTAGGCTTTCATTCTTGTTATAACCCATACCATACATCATTTGTAATCCTCTATTGGTTTCATCCATAGGTAGTGTAGGTGTGGGTCCTTCATCATGGTATGTCATGCTTGAGATGTCTTCCTCATCAACATTTTCCTGACTTAGGTCCCCCCAACGGTGGAATCCAGAAGGGTCTTCCCTAACAGTGTGGATAGGTGTTTCAGTTGGCTGAGGTTGCCCATGTGACCTAGGAGATTGTGGTAACTCTCCTACAACAAATGCATTTTTTTTCATTTTGTAGTCTCCGCGTTTGTTGTCCTGGATCATGAGTTTGATTTCGGATATGTTAGAGATGGTGGGTGTCTCTGTCATAGAGATGGAGGCGAGGTTAGTTGGGTCTATGTATATAGTGGATGGGCCCTCATCATTTTTCGGTACTTGGGGGATTTTATAAAACTTGGCTTCCAAGTTTTTGGAGTAGGCAAAAGGTTCTAGATCCCCATGTATAGTGACCTCCTCATTCTGGTACAAGAATTTTATGCATTGGTGATATGTTGAGGCCACTGCTTTCATTCCGTGGATCCATGGACGACCGAGGAGGATGTTATATGGTAAGTTGAGATCAAGGACCCGACAGGTAGTCTCCATGGTTGTTGGTCCCACTTGGATGGGGATTGTAATTGTGCCTTTAGACACTCTTTCTTGATCATCATATGCCCTTATTGTGATGCTCTTGTTCTTGTTAATGGAATCCTCGGCGAATCCCAATTTCTTTATAAGTTTGAGAGAGCAAATATTAAGGCTTGCACCTCCATCCACCAGGACCCTTTTAACTTTCTTTTTGTTGACCAACACTTGAAGGTGAAGTGTGTGGTTATGAGATGGTTGTAGGGGGAAATCTTGGTTAGAGAATGTAAGGAGATTCGGGGTAATGATATTACCAACCATAGCCTAAAACTGTTATGTGTCAAGGGTGACGGAAACAGTGGATGCTTCTAATGCTTCATCAAGAATTTGCCTATGGGCAGCAGAGATTTTTAATAGTTCCATGATGGAGATCTATGCGGGAGTTATTTTTATCTAGTCGATGACATTATAGTCATAGGGGATGACCTTTGTGTTTGAAGTGGGGGTCTTAGATGGTGCCCCTGCAATGGTGACCTTGATGCCATGTGTGGTAACTCCACAGTCAGTTTTGGCACCTTTGACATTAATGACCGTGACCATTTCGTCGACACATGCAACTATTTCCTCATATACTAGGTTAGCACTAGCATATTTTTGCTTGCCCTTGTTTTTCCCCTGATTATTTCCTTGATTGTGGTTCGACATAGGATTTGTGTATATTTTCAGATCTTGGTTACCTGTTGGCTGGTCGACATTGATGATATTATCCTCGATGAGGTCTTGGATGATATTCTTCAGCCTCATGCAACTTGCAGTAGTATGTCCCTTGATCTTGTGAAAGTCACAAAGGAGGTTTTCATTGTACCATGGCGGTTTGGTCATGGGTTCCACGTATTTCTCAGAGTTGGAGACTTTGATGAGGTTTTCCTTGACCAACTTCTTCATTATGGACTCGATGGATTCCCCAAGAGCTGTGAACTTCCGCTTGGGAGGGTATTTGCCTCGGGGAGGTGGTCCTCCTTGATTGCCCAAGTTATTGATTTGGTTGATGGGAAGTGGTTGTTGTCATGCTACTACTGCATTAGTTTGCACATTATTGCGATTATGATTTTGATGGTGGGTCTGGATGTTCTACTTAGGGGAACTGATGACCACTTTAGCATTGACCATGCTGTCATTTGTGATATTTTTGTTCCTCGACCATGTTCGGCGTTTATCATTATAATTGTTGGACAAGTGGTTATCTTGTTGTGGAGTGAATGTTGATGTGCCTCCTCACAAAGTAAGGGCTCTTTCGATGTTGAGCGCCTTAGAGATTAATTGATCGTATGATGTGATACATTAAATTTTTAAGTAGAACGCCAAGTTTTTATCTAGATTGGATATGATTGTGCAAACTTGTTGTTCTTCTGGCATGATCCACTTTCTCTGATTGGCCTTGGATCGCCATCTTTGCAAGAAGGATGCGAATAGCTCTCCTTTTCTTTGTTTAAGCGTTGATAGTTCTTCCAAACTAACATCTGCTCCCATGTTGAAGGCATAATTTTTAAGGAATGCTTCCATAATCTCTTGGAATGTTTTAATTCCTATGGGTAGGCGAGAAAACCATTCAATGGTAGGAGCAGTCAAACTTCGAGGGAAAAGTTGCATTAGATATGTGTCATCATATGCAACCTCCATGTAATGCATGTTAGTGTAAATATTTATTTACTACACTAGCATAAGTTAACTTAGGTTATTTTAACCTTAGGATGCATTTAATCTTTTTAGGTTTTCCTTGTTGTCACATGTTGTTAGATCAAGACACATGGCAACATCGTACTGCATCTTGTATCTCACCCTTTCCTATATAAGGAGGGTTATTATATCATTTGGATCATCCTTTTTACCTCATCATTTGAGAGGTCTTAATATCAAGCAAGCTCATTCTTGCATATCTTCTTGTGGAAGATTTATCATTGTTTTTGTAGGTGTTCCTGGTTATTAATCTTATTCAAGATTTCTAACATGGTATCATAGCCATTCCTGCAAGACTCTTTCCAAATCTGAGGATTGAGTTATGGTTGTAAGATCTTCTCTGAGGTTGTCTCCATATTATGTTTCTTCTGGAAGGTCACTTTGGTGCATGTTGGAGGAAATCTAAACTCATATTCGAGTCCATGGCTATCGAAAAAGTCAGAATCGACTTTTTGTTTCACCAAAATCAGACATTTTATGCCAAAGTTATGAGGATCTGAAGTTTTGCAAGATTTGGAGATTGCAGAGCTGCAGGAGCTTTTTCACCTCAAATCGACCATGCCATCAGATCCAGAGAGCCCGAGAGACGAAGATCAACATATAACACGCCCATATTTGGTGTCTACTATTCATGAGGCAATTTTTTTTTACCCAGCAGGCCGTACGACTCGCCAGGTACATGGTACAATCGTGCAGAATAAAAAAATAATTATATATTCTACAAATTTCCTTCGGCCTTTTTTGTTTTTTTTCAAAAATTTAAAGAAAAAAAAAAAGAAGAAGTTTTGTAAAAAATAAAAATCAAATTTCAAAAAAGGGGGGAAAAGTTTTCCCATCCGCCGACGTCACCTATGTCCGACGCCAACTACCATCCCATCTCGCCGACCGGTCCATCTCCCGACCCCCGTCCCATCCGCCGGTTTCCGTTCCATTCTCCGCCGACTGCTTCGCTGCCCACCGACCATCATCTCGCCGATATCCTTGCTCGTTGTCTGTCACCGGTCCGTTTAAAGCCCCTGCCAGCCGTGGCCTCGGTCCTATCAACGACCGAGGGGTCTGCTAATGTGAGCGGAGCCACCATTGCACAGGCCGCTCCGCCCAAGCTACTCAGCCCCACCGCCACTCCTTGGAGGGGAGCCCTTTTTACAACTTTATGCCCTATGGTCATATCTGCAACCGAGGGCCGAATTTTTTTTGCCCGGGGGTGCTTGTTTTTTGCACCTGTTTAGCCTGCAGGCCCTAATAGGGCAGATTTTTTCAAAACGCCATATCTTTTCACCAGGGTATCAAAAATCAGCAAACAAGATACCGTCAAAAAGAGGATTTGGTCTACTTTCTAGTGGTGACATCCATTCTATGAAATCTTTCTTCTAGAAAATTTTACAGTCAACTGAAGTCAACCCTTCATTTTGGACATAAAGGCTCATATCTTCACAACCGTTGATCAAAATTCAATGATTCCAGCGGCATCAGGAAGGTGATTCAGAGCTCTTTTCATCCGTCTAGTCACTTTTATCAGTTTCAGCTCCAGGTACTCTTGCATTGGTTTTGTCCAAATTTGGTGCATTTCTTCAATAACTTGGATATCTTGAAGCTTGGGAAAAGGTCTTGTTTTGGGTGGCATCACTTCAGTTGCACATCAACTATTTGGAAGTTTCTATTTGTTGCTGAAGGTCATTATCCTTGTACTTTTGGAGAAATTTGTTTGTCCATTATGGGGTTGCATATTATCCTTCTTCTCCATCAGAGACTATTGGTATCCCTTCACATTCAGTGATTCCTTGTCCAGAGTCATTGATTAAGGCTTCCATCATCATCATTCATCAGGACATATTTGAGGGGATATCTCTCCTATTTGATGACAGTCATTGCACTCCTATTGTCAAATCATCACAGTCTTTGGATTTTGTTCAGCATCTGTTTCCGCATCGTCCTGATTTGTCAACTTCTACATTGATTGGGTATGTACCTGAGTGGGTTGTGGCATCTTCATCTTCATCAGGCAAGGAGACACATGAGCAGCTTTCAGAGACATCATCAACATTCATATACATCCATCCTTCCTTCAATTCCTATCTGGAATGGGAAGCATCTCTGCACTTGCACTCGGTTTTGTTTCTTTCGAAAGGGAGACAAGTTGTTTGTCGACATTGGATCATGTTTTGTCTACATACACTTACCTTTTTTACAGGTGATCATATATTTTGGGGGGGCCATATTGTCTCTCTATTTCCCTCCTATGGGGGGGGGCCATTGATTGTATTGTATCCATTTGATGATTTTTGTCCTTGGGGGGATGATGTTGAGTCCTCCAATCATCACCTTTCTGCATTTCGTCTCCTTTTTTCAGAGAGGGGTTTTCTTCCCACTGGGTTTTCCCCTTTTCTCCATTTAGTGGGAGATTAGTTGCATTTTCATCCTATGTACGTGGGTACCTAAAAAGGCCATCAGCCAGGACCCATCATCATCATGCATAATCATTGCATTTTCTTTTCCTCCCTAAGTTGCACTTATGGGGGGGTGTTAGTGTAAATATTTATTTACTACACTAGCATAAGTTAACTTAGGTTATTTCAACCTTAGGATGCATTTAATTTTTTTAGGGTTTCCTTGTTGTCACATGTTGTTAGATCAAGACACATGGCAACATCGTACTGCATCTTGTATCTCACCCTTTCCTATATAAGGAGGGTTATTATATCATTTGGATCATCCTTTTTACCTCATCATTTGAGAGGTCTTAATATCAAGCAAGCTCATTCTTGCATATCTTCTTGTGGAAGATTTATCATTGTTTTTGCAAGTGTTCCTGGTTATTAATCTTATTCAAGATTTCTAACAATGCACCTGAAATTCCCTGATGTGGTTTTTAGGGTTTCCTGTTCCATTGTACTTGTCGAATTTGGGGATTTCGAATCCCTTTAGGAATGGTACTATTGTGAGATCTTTGTCGAATGGATAGGGACACGAGTTGCCCCATCTTCTAGTTGTTTTCCCTAATTGGAGGTCCAACACTTGCTGCGAGAACAGTTTGATCTGTGTTATGACATCGTTGTGTGGATTGGGAGGTGGGATGAATGTGTTTTGAGGTGTTTGGGGTGTTTGATTGGTGGGAGGGGTACTGGTGGGAGTTTTTTGCAAGCTCTGTTGTGCATTCAAGGCCTACTAATATGCCTGCATTTGCATCAACAACGCTTGCTGTTGATCCTATTGTTGTTGTTCCAACAAAGTTTGTTTTTGGTCCATCTATTTTTGTTCCCATGAAGTCTGTTACTGGTCTAGTTGTTGTTGCTCCAATAAAGCTTGTTGTTGGTCAAGTTGTTGTTCTGCCAACAAAGCTTGTTGTTGGTCGAGCTGCTATTGTGCCAACAAAGCTTGTTGTTTAGCTTGCTATTGTGCCTGAAAGTCTTGCAAGGCTTGTTGGTATGATTTTTGATGGATTTCTTGTAGTTGTGCTTGGTATTGTGCTTGCGCTTGGTGAGCCTAGTGTTGGGCTTGGGCTTGGGCTTGTGCTTGCTGGGCTACTTGCTCCACTTGTGTAGCTTGCTGGGCTTGCATAGCTTGTTGGGAAGCTTTTTGGTTTTGTTTCAGTACCCTCTGATGATTGGCCTTTTGGATGGCTTGGATCATGGTGATGAATGAATTCACTCCATTAGCTTTTGGTGGGATTGGTGGTGGATTGGGAATGATTCCAACCATTGTGACGGGCAAGTTGGTGGTGTTGGTGGTCGAGATTTGGGTTGTTGGTGGTGTGGTTGAGATGCTCAGTCCTTGGGAAGGCATGCTTTGAGGGATTTGAGGACCAATTGGTGTATTGATCGTGGTGGCTTGAGTGGTTGCCACTTGTTATTGTGATGCTGCCGGTGAGAGGAGAGGATTCGATGCGATGTTCAAATTGCCTTGATTTGTGAAACCGGTGAGGGGTAGGGGGGGAAGACCCAACCCTATAGGTGATACAGATGTGAATGGTAATGGAGGGAGTGATGATATGCTCCCATGGAAGTAGAACGGGTCAGTGACTCCTACCGTTCTAAACAAACCACCTTCTCCTTGCGACAAAGAAGTTTGTATGTCTAATGGATAGGCCGGTGTTGCATGGAATGAGGATGATTCTTCATGATTATGGATGGTGAGTGGGATGTATGGGTGCGATGGATTCACTGGAGTAGAGTTTTTTGGTGTGGCGCCAACACTTACCTCTTTGTTGTTTATAAGGCAATGCTGTTGTAACTCGCAGAACATTGCACTTCCCTTGTTCACAATTGGTGAGGTTGGTGTGATTGTTGATATGGTTTGAGGCATTTCTTGAGTGATATCCGAAGTTAACATTGGGGGCATGCTTGTAAGAGGCCTTTCCGTACTAGTTCCTACGTTAAGGTCGAAAGGGAACTGGGCCCCTCCTCCCGTTAACGTGTGTAAATGTAGAGAAGGGTTAAGTTTAAGCATGGCATTGAAAATTCTATGATTCTCTTAATTTTGAATCATTTCAGTTATTTCCCTTTGCATCATTCCGAAGTCTTCATTAATGATGCCCTCTTCATAGCCACCCTCTTAAGGATTTTATGATGGTTGAGAAGAGCTGTTTGGGGGATTGATTGATCCCACAAGGTTTACTTGATCTAAATCACTGGGAGTTGATATTTCATTGATGTTTTCCATGTTCCTCTTGTGTTTTGATCTTGTTTGAACCATAAAAATGGGGATCGTGTGATCTTTAATTTTTAGGCCCAAAAGAGAAGAACTAGGAAAAAGTATAGGATCCAAAAGGGGGTGGTGATGATGAGATAAATGGATGAAGTGAAAGAGTGGAACTTTTTAGGGGTTATGCTAAACTTTAGGGCTTGAACTAATTGTGATGGTTTGACTAGATGTATTAAGTCAAACAAGATTGTAGTGACTTGTAAACCTTAGGAAGTTGTGTTATCCTAGGGAAAACTCGCATAAAAGGATGGATTGGCTAGGTGTGTTAAGCCAACCAAGGTCATCATGAACTAGCAGACCTCGGGAAGTTGTGTTATCCTAAAGGTAAATTTGTTCAAGGGATGAGACTATTTGGCTAGGTGTGTTAAGCCGAAATAGAGTGATGTTGTTTTAGCCCTTAAGTTTAGCATGAAAGATTTTCCAAAGTTTCTCAAAATTTTGCTCAAGGTGGGATGAAATTTTATTGATGGAGAGATGGAAGATAGTGAAGACTTTGATCCTAGACCTTGACCTAGACACGACTCTTTTTTACAAAACCTCGGTATTGAAGAACACACTATACTTCCTATGTGAGGAAAGCAAAACTTTCAAAAAGCTCAGGATTTTGTTGATAATAGAATGCATACAAACTGGGGTTATTTCTTGAAGCCTTCTTATAGAAATTGTACACCAACCTTTCTCTTACTTCAAAAAGCATTTCAAGACGCTCCTCACGAGATTTTAGGCTAATTTTCTTGAACTTTGGCTTTTGGATTTTGACTTTTCGGGAAATCATTTGAGACAACACATGTGAGGTCCAATTTGTCTTTTATCTTGCCTTAGTGAATTATTTTTACCAAAAGCACTTGCTTGATTATGTTTCAAACTGCATGTCTAATGTCCCATTTTCGTTTCCATCCCACAAGGTCCATTATGTGGCAATCAAGAAAATTAGGGCAAAAGTTTCCTAGATTTAACCTTAGTGAAAACAAATGATGATAAAATCTAAGCACTTAGAAACCTCTAAGGATATGATCCTTAGGGAAAGCAAGAGTACTTAAATTCGTCAAAAGATATTTGTTTCCTTCAAGGGGTTTGAAATTTTGAGTTCCTTGTGAATGTTTGTTTTTTAATTGTTTTTGAGAACCAAGCAATGTAGTTTCCACTTCCAAGCACATGTACAACCCTAGGATGAAGAGACAATATTTTGTTGGGTTCCCACTTGGATGAATCCAGCTGCGCATATTTTGTGTGGATGACTGGATGCTTGAACACACAGGCTCCCCCTTACAGTGTACACACTTCTCAGGTCAGCCAAGCATCAGTACCCATGTATCTCCCATGGAATACTTTTCATCTCTACAACAAAACCGCATGTATAACGTGGGGCGGATTCAAAGGACATGACCTTTTGCACCAAAAAAATAGATAAGGATTTGGCCTTCTAAACAAGGGTTTTAATTCAGACTTTCCATTTGTGGAGGCTGACCCATACAGTGAGAGACCATTGTTGCCCTTCTCGTCGGAGCCAACCGCGTGATACTGGCTTTTGTTCCAGTACCCACTTTTATATCCTAGCTGGAAATACACTTGTCCTTAGTGTGTTACCGGTTGGGTCCTTCCCTTGGGTGAGTACTTTTTCCCACAAGGAAGTCCCACTAAGATAAAAAAAGCGAGTAAACGTATTCATAGTTTGATCAACCTTTGTTTAGAAACAAAGGGAGAACACACACAATAAGCCTACTCACACTTGCAAGATGTTTTGTTCAATTTTAACCCAAAAAATGAAGCGTGGAGGTAATCCTTTTGACAACTTAATATCACAAAAATACTTTTCAATCTCAAGACCACCGTGAGGTGCGAGAGAAGCGCATATTCCTTCTAGATTACATTACTTTGTGAAAATGATTACAAAACATCAAAAACACACATGTTCATTTTAATCCTCAAAGCAAAAGATGAGTTCTTTTTAAAGCACCAATCTTGAAGTGAAAATTTCGCTTTGTTCAATTCTTAAACCTTTAAACAAAATCTAGTATGTTGTTCCTAAGGTTCTTTTTAGCCTTTTTGCAAACTTTTGGAAAAAAGAAATTTTGCTTGTTCTTTTTAAAATCCAAAAGAAAAATTTAGTGTTTCTAAGGCGTGAAGGTAAACAAATTCCTTTTAAATAGAATTAAAGATCCTTAAAAGTGTTAAACAACACTATAGTGTTTAAAAACACTTTGTGCATAATGAACATGATGCCATGATGAACCTCCTACTTTGATTTTTTTTTCTTGCTCCAACCTGCAAAATGACAGAAACCAGAGAGCACAAAAAAAACAAATAGGTCAAAAGTTAGGAAATCCAAAAACCAAAAAGCACCTATTAAATTTTAAAACCTAATTGTTTTCCATGACAAACTTAGCAGGTGTGGCGCAGTTAGCGGGTGCAACACAGTTTGGAATAGAGGCGACGCTATATAGCACCACGCGTTCGACTGGGTGCGACACCCTGTAGAGACAGAGATCGCGGGTGCAATGCAATTTCATAGGCGATGCAATTTGAGATGAACATTTGGCAGCCGAGTTTATCGATTTTGAAAACCTTTAGGCGGGAACTTGGGTGCGAAGCTGTTTGGAGAATAATGCGGTGAGATATGGCACCGCGCTTGCAAGTATGACACAATACAGAGCCGCGAGATTGAGTGCGATGAAGTTTGAAACTGTGAGTCTGTGGCCAAGTTTGCAAATTCAAAAAGTCAGGTGCGGGAATAGGTGCAGCAACGTTTAGGAAAGATGTGGTGCAATATAGTGCCACGCCATCAGATGCGGTGCAATATGGAACCACGGACCTGTAACCTACAAAGCAAATGAGAAAACCATGATTTTTTTTGAAAAACATGATTAAAAGAGATAGAAGCCCTCCTTTTAGCGCCAAAATGTGAACCCCTAAACCTGTAATTTGCACAAGAACAACAAACAAATCAATATGTTATATCAAATGCAAACAAGCATGAGGGACTTGTAATGCCCCGCCACGCAACCCTAGAGGAAGTTTCAATTCACTAAACAAGCGTACTAATTTTTTTTTAAAAAGAAGTGAATTAAACCCACATGTTCAACTAAATTGACAACATCCCCTAGGGTTACATAACTGAGATTACTTAAAACCCCATTAACATACATCAACTAGAATACATTGAAAGTAAAAATCACAAGTAATAACATTCAACATCAAAGAAAGATACGAGATATGATAAAGCATTCATTTACATAAATCAATTGCAAAGATCTATTACAATCCTCATTCTCGGAATGAGTACAAATACATAAGTCTGATTATTACAAGGTCCACCTCATACACAAGAGGGGGTAAAACAATATCATTACATTATGAGATACAAAGTACAAGAATCCAAAAGTAAGACAAGTGAGATGTCCATCAAGAAGTCTCGCCACCGAGTACTGAAGATCAAGGGGACCCAACGGTTATGGTGCATGTTCCACCCAACCATGTGGTACCCGAAGGACCACCCCCCATGCTAGGAGATAGTAACCAAGTAACATGGACGAGGAACCTACCACCTCAAACCAAAGGCAGACTCATACTGATACAAACTGACTCAACCACACATATGCACAATAAAGTCAAAACTCTAATCATGGTTACATTGCTTCCAGACATAATATAATCAAGTGTGCTAAAGAAAACATACGCACAACAAAACAAATACGGTTTTATCCTAGATAGAGTGTCATCGCAAGGTTTGTCATGAGATATCCTCTGGGCATTCTTCATAGGCTCCGGAAATCCTAGTGGCCTCAACCGAATCCCGACACTCATACCAACTCAAGCGGAATCAACTACCTCTCATAAGGACGAGATAGTGATCTTGCCATTCCAGGCCTTCTCACCCACCCCAAGTCTAAACAAACCCTTGTGTCTGTGAGTGAGGTTAATTTATCTTGATTAATGTGAAATGCATCCTAATCATCTAAGTATATTATTTTAGTTATCACTTATTAAAAATACTTTTGAAGGTTACCCAGTTTACCTCTTTGGGCTCCGGCCCCTAACAAAAGCCACTCTTCTAATTGGATAACACACTACACAATCTAAACTCCAAAGGTTACTCAAGTGTTATAGAATTGAACCAACATGCTTTCTCCTATCCTAGGAGGCAACCACAAGGAAATCCACTCCAACACTAGGAGGCAAACTAAACACTTGTAACACTACCCAAGGAAAAATCAAAAACAGTAACTTAACAAGGGAATGACCCACATTCACTGGAAGACTTTACAATCCAAAACTCAACACCCATTCTCAAAGTAATCATTAAAAGAGAAATCCATATAATCATGCATTGGCAATGAAAAATACTACATTTGGTTATCCTAAAACCATGTTCCTAACTAAGGCATTCTCACAGGAAAATAAAATAATTCCATTCAAGACTTTACATTAAACAATCAATTTTTCATTAAATACATAATCTCCACAACTTAATCAAATCATGAGCAATAATAAATTTAACTATAATTAGTTGTCTAAGTTGTTGAATGTTTCCTATGTTTAACAAAGTATTGAATATGAAGTTCTACAAGCGAAAACATCATATATTAAAACTAATATTCGCTATTAAATACATCTCCTATTCTCATTTTATTCCAGCAATTAAACTATATAAAAAAAACTTTAATAAAATTAAATAATTTAATATATAATATTAAAAAAATACATATATATAATATATATATAAATTAAATATTATATAAAAAAAATATATAAAACAAAATAAAAAATAAAAATAAAAAATTTAAATAAAAAATTAAAAATGAATTTAAATAACCAAAATTAAAAAAAATAATAAAAAAAAAACAAAATCGAAAAACAAATGGCGGGGTCAGACGGAACCATACCCTGCGCTAGTGCGTAGTCTGCAAACCTGCCTGCGCCGACTATACTTTAAGTACAGTGGCCGGCAGTGCCAATGGGGGCCGCAGTCCCATTGGACAGTGTGTCCCCCATGTGGGTGGCACACTACCCAGTGGGTACTACGTACCCACTGTGCAAACAGAAAAGTGGGGGGCCGAACCCCCCATAAAATCAAATTTTTTTTTTAAATAAAAATTCCACATAGCAATTTTCGTACGATACGTATGCAGGGTACGAACGTACACAGGCCCGTACGGCGGCCGAAATAACATTACATAGAAACTAAATAAAAAGATTTATATATATGTTTATATAAATTATATATATCATATTCAGAATATGGTATATGTAATGTATATGAACATATATATAATTTTTTTTTCAGAATTTCCTCAACTAGTGAAATCGAAGAAAGAAGGTTAACAACCAGAAAATAAATTTTGCAAACATTGAAACCTTTCAAAACAAAGGTTAAATTTTGAATAGCAAATGAAACCATTCCCTTTTCTTTGTGTTTTCAAATAATTCTAAACACAAGAAGATTGATACATTGATCTAGGGTTTTTTCCACAATTTTTCTAAAAGGGTTTGCATTTTAAAAATAATAATTCTGAATATCAACTATTGAAGTTTAACCTAGGGTTTCAAGAAAAAATCCCCATTTACAAATCTCTTATCATTTAAACAAAATAGGTTAAACTAGGAACAATAAAACAAGGAAATAAAAGAAAACCTGGTTATTTGCAGCCACCAAGTTTCTTGATGCAGAATTTCCTTTGAACTCTTCACAATTTCTTTTCCCACAATGCAAAGAATTTCCAGCCAGCTTCTATCCAATAGCTCCACCTTCTTCATAGAATTTTTCTCCCCTTTCAATTTAATTCCTCAACCAGAAAATAATTCCCTAAACTTTCATCAAAATTTCTCCAACAAATTTCATGCCTGTCAAAAAAAATGAAGGAAGAAGAATCCCCAAATTTTTCTGCCCTAAACTTATAAAACAACAATTCCTCCAAATTTCCAAAATAACCTAATGTAACCCTAATTCACTTTCAAATGCAAAAATTGAATTTACAAGTTAATTTCATTTCCCCTTTTTGGAAGGCCCTAACTTTGACTTTAAAGTAAAATTTCAATTTCTCATAATTCTCTTTTTTGATTTAATTTAATTTTACAATCAAATACACTTACATAATTATTATTAAATTATCTAATAACTAAATTCAATCACTTGAGATTTAAATTTAATTAAATAAACAATTTAACTTTAATTAACTTACTTACTATTATTTATTAATTAAATTTAATCCCTTGGGATTTAAATTTAATTAAATAAATACTTTAACTAAACTAACACACTTTCAATTATTTAATAATTAAATTCACTCTCTTGAGATTTAAATTTAATAAATTAAATAATTCAACTTTAATAAACCTACTTACAATTATTTAATAATTAAATTTAATCCCTTGAGATTTAAATTTAATTAAATAAATAATTTAAGTTTAATTTCAATAATCATTTTAAATATAACCAATGAGCATAACATTAAAATAATATAAAATAAACATTTCTTCCAGCCAATGCAATTTTCAAAAGAACTATTTAAAGGTTCAACACATTTCAAAACATAACATAACATCCAATAAGATACAACATGACTCAATCATCAGAACTGACGACACACTAAGGCTAGGGTGTAGACCTGACACATGTTACCAAGCTACTATCTCCCATTCAACTTAACCGTTGGATCGACACGCTCAAACCTATGGAACCAGGTGGAGTCGATGTCATGTACCTGCAACCTGTAATCAAATAATCAACATGATATATGCAGTATATAATTCACACTGTGAAGAAGAAATCTCGGATTCATAGGGCGCTCGCAAGTGAGTGATGTGAACCCGTCTCCTTCACCAATACACTCATCAAAGACTAACACTAACGTCATAACAATATTCTCATAAATAATCACATGATAATTCTACTGTCATCATTAATTCATCAAAGCATGTAAAATAAAATCAGATAATCACATCACATAGTAATAGTTGTCGCTCAAGAGTAGCGATCAAAACATCATAATAAAAAAACGTGTCCAGTATCAAAGTAGCTGCAATCCAAGCAAAGCATAAAACAACATGAAACGAGAAGCAAAACGGAGGGGTATTACAGGACTCCCCATGAAATCCATTTGCTACAACTCAAAATAGGAAACAAGGAAGAACAACTAAGTAAATGAAAACAAATCCTAATTAAGTGAGCAAATTGAAGATCCTATGGGGGAATTGGTGCCAATTGAAATGTTGAAGCCCTTTCCCAACTCCTAAAGTGCAATGTTGATGATTGTGAAATAGTCAAATCTCCCAATGAGATTTGAGCATAACCTAGCTATAATATTGATGAATGGATGTGATGATGTGCACAAAATTAGCTCTCAATGTTAAGAGACTAACTTTGCATGAAGTTGTGGATTGAAAATGAGAAGATTATCCTTCCATTTATAGATTTGGAATTGGAAGAAGAGACAATATTTGGGCAATGTGGGACTAAGTTTCACCCAATGGCCAAATGCCACTTGTCACCATGTGAATGGTTAATGGTTGTGCAAGTTTTGGCCAAAGTGCTAATAAATGCATAAATTTGAATTTTGAAATATTGAAATGACAAGGTGGATGGAGAGTCAAATGGAGTTATGACCACTTGGCTCAATGTAAAAGGACTTGTAAAAGGAGTAAATTCCTTGTTGGAAGTACCCATCCACTTGGACTTTTTGAATTCAAATTGAGGGAATATTCTCTTTTGATGCTATGTGAGGGAAAATCGATGAATTGATAAATCAAAGTAATTGATTTATTGTGCAAGCTGTATTCTCTAGAGAGTGTGACATAGATTAAGATTAAATTAATCAAAGTTTAATTAATTTAATGAGGAATTTAGGAGATGTGACAATTTAGACTTAGATTGATGAATTAATTTAAATCAGAATTGAGAGGAATTGATTAATTAAATAAATGATTTTGATTTATTTAACTAAGGAGGAATATGTTGGATTAAATCAAATAAGGTTTAATTTATTTAATTTAATAAGAGGACTTTAGAGACTTTAATCAAATAAAATGATTTATTTAATTAAACCAGAACATAAGGTTGATTAAATTAAATTGATTAATTCAATCAATAGAGGAGAAAGACTTAATCTAGTAAATCATGATTTATTATATTAAGAGACAAAATATGATGAGAAGCTAAGAGTATGATTCAGGAGGAAATGTCGTTAGTGATCAGGATCAAGTGTGTCGAACCAAATTTGTACATTTACCATGTCTACAATGATGTAGCTTTATTTCAAAAACATATGACCCAGTATAGGGTTTTCCGAGGAAATCTCTCACATCTTAGGATAAAACATTTGTTATTTTAGAGCAGTTTCTTACAATAATGGTGTTAGTAAGCACTTTAAAGTGGGGGCATACATTGATGACATATTTTTGAAATTTTACATATTTCATGGCATGATTTTGTTTTTTCTTGTGATGTGTCCTTTTCTTGGTGGTTTCATTGGGTTTGATGTCCTCCAAGAGTGTGATATTTCTAAGCATATGATTTCTATTAGTGGCATGATGCAAATGAGGCATCCCATAAGTTGTGATTTGATATTCTTGAGATGTCCTCTCTTGGATACATTACGCATGATGTTCCCTAAGAAGAAGACCTTACACAAATGAAGAAAAACCCCCATTAACAAAAACCTATAGAGATAAAATTCAAAAGAATTCATAAAATCATAAGCATTGTGGTGCCTTATCGAAGTTGTCAGGAGGATAATTTTGATATGGTATGGGAGGCTAATATGATTCTCTCATTCGCCACCTCATTGGGATAACTCACCTAGTGGATGACCTGAGGTTCCACTACCCTAGAGTGAGAATGCATGTCATGGATAAACAACCTAGATGTGTTCCACATTGCATTGGACCATCGAAGCTTGATCCTTTTTCTCAGAAAAATAGCCACGTTCCACATCATGTTGGAATGATTGAAGCTTGATCCTTTATTTTTCCTTTTTCTTGGTCTTTGATAGGGTATGACTATGTATCTTTGTTTTTGTTGCATATTTAAGTTTCTTGAATTTTTAATTTAGTGTGAGTTTGACATGGGGGAAAACTCTCATTAAAGTGGGGGAAGAATATAGTGTCAAAAAAAGTAACCCTTTTCATGCTTAGTTTGGGAATTAATAATTAATGATAAAATGGACTTAATTGTACCTTATTTAGGGTGTTGTAAAGTGTTTTCCTACACTTTCACACTAATCTAGAGAATATTTAATTAATTGAGGTTAATTAGAGCTTAATTGGCCCCTTAAATTCAAATCCAAGCCTTATTTATTACATTTTCCAAAGGATTTATCCTGATACTCATTAATAATGTTGCATAATACTTAATTAGGAAAGGTTTTAAAAGTCATAGGATAGTGACCTAGGACCCATTCAATACTTGGGGAATGGTTCCCCACTATATCCTAGGACCCCCTTTTGGAATATTATTTCACCCGCTCAAAACTTGGTCCTAGAAAATTGTGCTAGGACCCATTTTCCCAAGGTGGCGAATGGGTCCTCCTTACCTAGGACACCCATTTTTTAACTTATTTGTGGAGGGATTTTAATGATTTTGAATCCTAGATTTGATGTTGGCTTGGATTATTTGAATTTCAAGATTAAATATTAAGTTTAATATAAATACAAGGTTAATTCACACAGTTTCATCTAAGTATTTTTATGTGACTTCATGAGATCAAAAGCAAGAGCATTATAGAGAATTCAAGAGAAAATACAAGGCATTCAAGGGTAGATTATCAAGGTTTTTTTTTAAGAAATTCAAGATCATATCATCATGTCAAAGGCATAGTGTGTCATGCATGTGGTTGAGCTTATGTGTTGATGTAGCATCCAAGACCCAAGTTAAAAAAAAATTCACATCCAATTCAAGATCAAGATCTATGTTCTATATATCCACTTCATGTTAGATTGTTGATTTACATTCCAAGACTTCATCCAAGGTATCATTGTTTCATGTTTCATTATTTCATCATAAGATTTAATTACCTAAATGGGGTTTGACCAAGGAAAAACCCTATTCCCTAACAAGATCAACAAGTTTTTATCCTCTTTGATGTGTGATTACAGGTTTTAGGTTGAAGATCAAGTGGAGAAAAAGATTGACACAAAAGTTGTCAAAGTTGAAAAGTTGCAAAGTTGTCATCTTTGTTGCAAGATAATGGAAAGAGCTCTACAAAATTCATTTTTGGCTTTCAATATTTGGTCACTTGGGAGATTGAAGTGTATTTATTAAAGAACAAAACCCAAAAATTAGTTTTTAGAAACCCTAATAGGGACCCATTCACCACCTTGGGCGAATGAGTCCTCAGTGACCTAAAAACAACAATTTTTCAACAAGGTACACATTGTTTCAATCTCTTAAAACCTCCCTCATTGTTGTTATAATATTTCAGAGTACTTTCTAATTGTTACTTAAGCAATTTAGCACTCATAATTGAATGAAATATTACTTAGAAAAAATGTGGTTCATCATCTTGTTCATTCATTTTGGTGAACCCTATTTTTCTTCATTTCAAGGTGATGTTTAGAATTATGATCTCATTATTTTGTGCTATAATATTTTCCAATATAGGAGAGTTTCTAAAAGAGGATCTTTCAAAATTGTCATGATTCTCAATGAGTGCATCTTCTAACACCAAAATACCTTCATCTCGTGTAGGAGAGGTAATAGGAGAAGAGAAAATATGCTTATCATGATTGTATATGCTTTCATCTTCTTAAATCACATCATTCCCATAAATAGGAGAGATATGAGGGATTGTGTCAACATTTTCATTCTCTTGCATTACGAGACTCTCATAACTAGGAAATGTACTGAATGAATAACTAACATGCTTATTGATGAATTTTTTCTTTGTAAACTTGGAAAAGAAAGATACTAACATTTGTGAAAATTAATCTATACAAAATTAGTGTGGAATTACAAAATGGAAAGAGTCTTGACTTGGAATGAAATGTGTAAATACAATTTTTAGATTCTTAACAAGGTAATTTTTTTATTACACTATGCAACAATCTGAAAATGAAATGTTGTAAATGAAAATTTAAGAAATGCACAAAATTAAGCAAATTAAGCTAGATGTAATGAAATGAATAAAATAGAAACTCAACAAACCGAAACAAATATCTGATAATAGCAATCAAAAGTACAAAAATGATGTTTTTAATTCTCTAAAATGCAATCTTAGGTCTGATTTGGGACTAAATCACCCAAATGGGTGAATGAGTCCCAATTAGGGTTTTTGGAAGGTTCAAATAGTGAAAAAAAGACATCATAGAACTCCCAAAAATATGGAAAAAACACCTATATAGGGACTAAGTTGCCTAGATGGGAGAATGAGTCGCATATTAGGGTTTTGACACTAGATTCAACATATTCTAAGTGAGTGTTAAGTTTTCTATCTTGTTTTCTGACTTCACTATTTGTAATGATATATTTTCAATGAAATTCAATGTTTTAAGATTGAAAAATGCAACCTATATGCACTTTCAATAATGTAATGTTTAGGAGTCCTAAATACAATTTAACTAATGCAAATAAAATGCAAAGTTAACCTAGATCTAGGACTACAATGTTCTCCAAATCAGAAATGCAAGTGTCCAAAGGTCAGGTTCACCAAAATGAACCATAGGAAATAGGGTTCCACCTTTTTGGAGATGGGACTAGGGTTTAGGACCTATTTCACTCTCAATTCATTAGGAAACCAAGATCCCTCAACCAAGTGACTTAATTGAGGAAAGGAATACTACTAATAGGACTAGTAGGAAGTTTCCTTAGGTTTGATTAAAAGGGGGTTCACCACTAAGAAAATTCTTAGAAAGAAGGAAATGTAAGCAATATGCCAATCTAGCTATATGACTTAGAAAATGGAACTTAAAATTAGAGTAATAAATAGAGAGATATAGAAAAGTACCTGGAGAATTAGAGATGACTAAGCAAGGCCTAAAAATATTGAAATTTGTTGCTTTTGATGTGTATTGGGACTCATATGCCAGATTGGGTGATTTAGTCCTAGTTTAGGGTTTTTGGGCATAAACTGTAATCTTCAGGTGACAGATCAAGATCCTTTGAAAATTTTAAAATGGATGTACAAGGACTCATATGGCCAAGGTGGTGATTTAGTCTCGTTCACATAAATATACAAAACACATATCACAAGAGAGAAAAATGTTATTTTTTTAGTGGATGGGGGTCTACCTCAGTCAAACCCCATTTGAGAAATTAAACTTTGAAATGAATTGAAATAACATGAAGGAATGATGAATGAAAAAATTAATGTAACAAATCACCAAAACCTTGTTGAATCTTTAGAGTGTAGATCTGCAACTTGTATGAATTGGCTTTAATGGATGTAGATCTTGATCATAAAACTTGATATGGCTTTGAATTCTTGAACTTGGATCACAAATGCTACATCAACATGTTAGCTCACAAACACACATGATGCATGAAGACTTTGACATGATGCTTGAATGTTGAATTGATGCTCCAAAATGCTTGATAATCAGCTCTTCAATGCTCTTGAATACTTGAAAATATATCTTGAAGGCGCTAGATCTAGGTGCGACTCTCTTGCTTGAAGATTATTAGGTCTGCTTAGGTTAAATATTGATTTGAAACCTTAATTATATAGGCATTCCATATAACTTATCATTTATTAGATCCCAAATGCTGACATTCATAAAAATTGGATTAAAAACCTTGATTTCCTGCTCAAAACCCTAAAAAGGGGCCAAATGGGACTCATACACCCAAGGTGGTGTATGTGTCCCACCCTAGCTTTTTGGGTTGAGAAAATATTGAGGGGTTAGAATATTAAGTGTATTTGTTGAATTTGTTAGTATTTTGGTTGAAATAAGCCTTGGGATGCATAATAAAGGGTCTTAAGGGCCTATTAATGATGATTTGAAGGTCATAAATGCAAGAGGGCCCAAAACTTAGTGTGAAAATGTAAATAAATACACTTTACAACACTAAATTAAGGAAAAATTAGGTCTATTTAGTTTCAAAGGGACCTAAACTTAATGTGAATGTGTATAACATATTATAACACTAAATCAAGGAAACCTTAGTCTCAGTTTAATATTAATCATTCCAAAATTTAGTGTGAAAAGGGATTATTTTTTCTACACCATACTTTTAATCCCTCCAATTTCTCCCACTTGCAAAGGAATATTCCTCCAATTCAAATTTTTTCCCTACAACATGGAAATATCTTTCACATTCCTCCTAAAATTAAGGATTTGGGTTTTTTTGAATCAATTTCAACCCTTGATTAACTTTATCAATCCATGTGATCTTTCAATCTCATCCATGGATTTGATCATTGATCCATTTCATTCCCTCTCATCCATTTATATCCCTTAATTAATCAAATTGATCCTAGCCATTGAATCACTTAAAAATCCTATAAATAGCCTCCATTTCATGTGTAATCCATCCAAAAAGCTTGACAGTGATTAGACTATAGCCATTTTTATAGCCATCTTTGAGATCATTTAGCTATTTTGTATCCATTTCATCTATTTCTCCATTAAAGCATCACTTAAATAATTTCTTCAACAATGATATTAGGAAAGAGTTGATCATTCCACATCAATTTAGCACCAATCCCCCAATGGGATTAGGTTTGCAAGTGTAATTAGGTTTCTTTTTATCAAATTTATTTCAATTTCATTTTAATGGCTTCCTAATTATATTTTCAAATATTTCATTTGGAATATGGTTTACTTAGTCTAATTGATTGATTTGATTATTCATTTCAGTTGTATTTAGCCTAGTTGATATTCATGCTCATAGTTTTCAAGATAGATCATAATAGTCTTAAGTACTTTCTTAATCAAAAAGACCTTAATGATAGACAACAAAAATGGGAAAACAAATCGTAGGCATATGATTTTATATTAAACGTGTGAAGATAAGAATAAAGTAGTTATTGATTTATTATCTCAAATTCCCAATTTATGTTCTATTTTAAATATCAATATTGATTGGGTTGCCACAATCATATCTAAATATGCCAAGGATGATTTTTCTACTAATCTATTGGATGAAAGGATATAGTATGATAGGTTCAAAGTGGTGAGAGATCTAATTCTATGTAACGAGGGATATATTTTGTTTCAAAACCAAAGATGAAGGAAAATATTTTAAGATCCATACATGACACCCTATTCCCTATATATCCAAGATATTTAAAAATATATTATTATATTAGAGAGACATTCTCCTAAAAAATAATGAGGGTATGCAATCAAGAAAATTAAAGAATATTTATATTATCAAAAATATAAGGCTAAACAAGTCTATCTTATAGTTCTACTTCAACCCTTACCCATCCTTAACTAGAAATGGGAAATTAAATCTATGGAATTTATCATTAGGCTACCTAAACTAAATTGTAAAAACTACATTTTTGTTGCAATAAACATACTTTCTAAGTATGCACATTGTTATGACATATCGTTTGATTTCAAGGCTTCCAAAATTATTTATTTGTTTTTGAAGGAGATATCCAAATTACATGGTTTGTCTTTAAAAATATTGGTAATGATAGGGATATAAATATTTTTATTCAATTTTGGCAAGAATTACTTTATTTTTTAGGAACATAAATCATCCCTAGAATGATTTACCATCCCTAAATGGATGGGTAAACTAAATTTATGAATAAATAGATCAAAGGGTACCTAAGAAATTGTGTTTTGAAGCGACAAATATTTTGGGTCAAGTGGTTTCATTTGGGAGAACATTGTTATAACATATCCCACTATATGTATATATGTTTCCTTTTATGGATGTGTATGCATATAATTCTTTAACGGTTATGGATCCTACAATTATAGAAAATAGGGCATCTAAAGCAATATATATGATCAATCAAATTCAAGAAATATTGAAATCTCTAAAGAACCATCTTCAACAAACTTAAAACTAGCAAAAGATCTATGAAAATTAGTGGTGTACCAAAATAATATTAGCATTGGATACATGATTTAATTAATGTTACAATCCTATAGGTAGTATTCATTGAAGAAAAGAGTTGAAAATTTGAAACCTGGATTCTATGATCACTATAAGATCATAAGAAAGGTAGGAAACATAGCATGTGAGCTAGAGGTATTGGAGAATAGTAGAATTTTCAATATCTTGTATGTTTCTTTCCTAAAAAGTGTTGGGATATCACATTGTACTTTGCAAATACTTGTCAACTTCAAAATGTGAAGAAAGAGTCATTTAGATACAAGAAGCTATCATGGATTCTCAAGAAGGAAAGTTGAGGAATATAACCCTTATTAAGAATTTAGTGTGATGGAAGGATTTTTTAGTTGAAGATGTTATATGATAAGGAGCTAATATTTTGAATCATCTAAATTTGAATTTCTTAAGGGAAAATAATTTTAGGATGTAGGACTATCATGTCCCCTTTCCCATAAGATTTTTAAATGTTTCATAAGCCTATTTTTAATTTCCCATGAGCTTAGGGAAAATATTTTAGAATATTTAAGTGTGTTATAAATTATAAATTAACCACTTAATTATTTTTAAAGTGATAACCTAGGTTATGGGGTCTTTTATGTTATGTAATAGATTTGTATTCTCTTAAAGTGGTGTTAGAAAAAAGAATGTTTGAGGGTTTATTTTGAAGATAAAAGGAAAAAAAATAAAGGTTTCCTTATGGGTTGAAAGTTGGGAACCCAAGTGATTATTTAGTGAAATCTAAGGATCAAAGGTGGTTTGATCATTTTATCAATTCATTCCCTTAAATATATTAGACATCTTGTTTTTCTATAACTAGATTTTGGAGGATGGAAAATCCATGACTTTTGTAGTTCGTTAGTATAAAAAAATTGCTAGTTTAATATTGTGCAATTCCATATAGGGATTATGTATGAGATTTAATATTTTTCTAATTAAATGGTGATTTTTCAAGGTAGAGATCATTATTGGGGATGGTGTTCCTAAGCATATTTTGTGTATATGTAAGGCTACTATTATAGCACCAATTTTGCTATTTGGGTGGCTCCTAATGTGTTTGTTTGTTTGGGTGATAGGTAGCTATCTTAACACCTAGGGTTTGTAATTCTAAGGTGGCTTATTTAGCACTATTTTCTATTGATTTACTACAATTTTTTGTAAGAATAATTTCTATTGTGGTTTCTAAAAGTTTTGGTAAAATAGAATTGATTGTAATTTAAAGTAACATTGAATAAACAAAAGTGGTTAGTTATTATAGGTTTCCATATTAATTTTTCATATTTGTAAGGGTTTTTTAGTTCATTTATACATATTATATTAAGGATAATATCCGTTGTAGTATATCTAAGTTTGAAATAAAATTTAGAAATTTTCATTTAGTGGAATTGAATCAAATAGATATTATATTTAATATTCCTATAAGAGATATGAGAGTGAGAGAGAGAGAGAGAGAGAGAGTGAGAGAGAGAGATAAATATAAAGAGGGAGGAAAAATATGTATAAATAAAGATATAAAGAGAGATTGAGAGGTAGAGATAGACATAAAGAGAGAAAGGGATCAATTAGAAATACATAAAGATAAATATAAGACATATAGAGGAAAATATAGAGAAAGGAGAGGTTAAATTTTAATCAATAATTTCTCCATGGGGAGATATACTCATAGCAATATGTCATTTTCTCAAAGATTCAAAAACTCTCCTTTAACACCTCTCAAACATATCCATTACATTTTGGAGATAGAAAATAAAAAAAGATATATTTGGAGAGAGAGATATATAGGTAGAGAGATAAAGAGAGAGATAGAGATAGAGATGAGAGACGAGAGACGAGGATATATAAAGAGGAATAGAGAAAAAAATATAGATAAGGGAAGAGATGGAGATACTTGAGATATAGAGGGAAAGTGGAAAATAGATAAATAGAGGGAAATTGGTAGAGAGGAATAGAGAAAGATAAATATAGAGATAAGAGATGGAGGGGAAAATAAATAGAGAAAAGAGAGAGTGAGGCAGAGTGAGAGAGAGGAATAGAAAAATAGAAATAAGACATATAAAGGTGGAAAGATAGAGTATGAGATATACGAATAAATAAACTAAAATAGAGTAGGAGTGGGAGATAGAGATAACAAAGAGAAACATAGAGAGTGTGTCTAATTCCAATAATTCATAGTGGACATCACCAAATTTATCTTAAAATGGCATGGGCCTTAACAATCCATAAATTAAATAAAATTGACACTTAAAGAGCTACAACCAAGCTTAACAACATTTGTCACCAACAATTCACATTACAAGTATATGAAGCATATGTTTCTTTATAGTGTTTCATATATGTCCTATCTTTACATATCAAAGATATGCATGCATGCAAGATAGCCCATATATTTCTTTAGAAAAGTAAGAAGATGACTACTAAAGGGTATCAAGCCAATTGGAAATGGTTAAACTAAAAGGAAGCATAATATCAACAATATTATACAACTATCTATTCCAAACAATGGTCTATAATTTTGTTAAATTGAATACAATTGTTACTATGGATGGAAATATTTTGATTCACTCTACTTATATGTCAAAATAAAATAATAAAATCAATCTTGTCCATTTCTAAATAGAGAATCATTTTCTTCCTATTTAGAAGAATGTATTTTGACAATCATGTACCCATATCTATATGGACTATTCCAAAGTTTAAAATCAAATTCATTTTTTATCCCTCATTTCTTTATTTTTAAATAATAAACTCAATTGTCTAATACATAGTCTCAAATTACAAATGTATAACTATTGTAATATATATCTATGTATTGCAATCTATCAATATGTTACTAATTCATATAGGATAAGAGCAATAACTAATTATATTCAAATTTATACTACTATTCCTATTTTAGGCATCATAATAACCATTTTTGTAAGTATTTATTTTTTAATTTCTTTATTTGCTTGACTTGCTCTATGATTTTAAATGTTGTGACCTTGTAATGATGTAAATTTACTTTTTCTTTATATATTTGTTTAATTAGATAATTTGTATTGATGTCAATTATCAAACTATATTATAGAACACATGTGAAAGTTATCAATCAATACATAATTTCAACAATCTCTTGAAATTTTGAATAAAAATATTACCCCTTCAAATATATTTTTCTCTTTTAAGAAGATTTATATTCTCCATAAATAGATAAATATATATTAGTATAATTACAAACAAGATACTACTTAACATAACATATATAATTGATATAATCATTTTAAAAATATTACTATCTCTAACTACACAAATATTCCAAATTAAAAGTTTCCTTTGAAATTTCCAAAATACCTATCATTCTACTACATGCTAATAAAATGATACATCGGCTTGGTCAAATAATTAATGTTTGGAATGGTGCATATTAACTTAGCATTGAGTGCATTGATTAGACTAGATTGACTAGATTATGTATTATCTTTAGGTGAGTGTGTTGTCTTTAATAAAGTTGGTATAGGTATTTAGATTCTTTGTTTTCATATTTTTGATGATATATGAAAGAAAATATTTTATTTTTATCATATTATATTTAATTTAATTTAACTTAATATTTTGATGAATGAAGTATCTTTTGTTTTTTGTTTTAATCAAATAGTAAAACATAATGTCAACGGCGATTAGATATTTTTAAGAAAGTATTTTGTATTTATTAGACATTTTATTTTATCTTTTGCTAAGTAGATTATTATTTTTATTTCAATAATTTCACACAAAAACATAACATCAAGGATGATTAGATTCACGTTTCTTTTTTAATTTCTTACTTTGATCAAATATATGAAAAATAATTCTCCTTAGTATATGTATTTTTTGTTTCAATCAAATAGGAAAACATAATGTCAACAATGATTGTACATTCTCTCTCTCTTTTTTTATTTTAAGAAAGAATTTCACATTTATTAAACATTTTATTTTATCTTTTGTTAAGTGGATTATCTTTTTTCATTCCAATAAAACACAAAAACATAACATCAAGCATGATTAGATTCTCCTTTCTTTTTTCATTTCTTACATTGGTCAAATATATGAAGAAATAATTCCACTTTTCTAAAGACATAACATGACCTAACATGACAATAGATTTAACATTTTGATTCCAATAAATCACACAAACATAATATCAAGGGTGATTAGATTCTCCCTCTTTTTTTTTATTTCTTACTTTGATCAAATATATGTAGAAAGAATTCCACCTTTCTAAACACATAACATATCCAACATGACAATAGATTTAACATTTTGATGTTTATTGGATGTGGATATTCCATATGCACTATGTTCATTATTACTATTTGTTGTTAGCTAATGTTTATTACATTTATCATTTTTTTAATTAAGAAAAAAAATATCAATTAAGAATAAATAATCTTGTAAAGTAACTAACATATATATCTTAAAAAATCTATATAAAATATGTTAATAATGACTTTTAAAAATACACAAATGAACCCAACCTTCTTTAATTAATTACTAAATATATCATTATATAATATTAATAAATATTGTTAAATATAATTTAATAATACTTTATTAAATTCTTATTAGAAAATAAAAATGAGAAAATTTTCATTTATTTATTTATTTATATCAAAGCATTACAGTTCATTTATTAAATTTTGAAGCTTAAAAGTTTAAGTAGAATTGAAAGATTAAATCCATGAGATCATAATTTTTAAAACATTCTTAAAAAAACTAAACAACATATACTAATATTTTTAAGGATGCCCCCTCCATAGGACCTTACCCTAATACCTCTTCATTTCTATAAATGTTAGTACATTATATAATGAAATTTCACTACATAATTCTAATTATGAATGGTAACTTATATTTTTAAAATTTACTTATATCTTTTTCATTTTCTTGTCATCTTTTTCAATAGATTTATCATTTTCGTTGAAGAATGGTCAAAGAAAATTTAGCATACGGCCAACTCCATGAAATTCACTCTGGTGTTTGACACTTTTGGTCTTTCTTTGCCCATGCTCTTTACTGACAACACTTTTCTCTTTGTCTTTTCTTTGTTCTTTTGGGTCTTTTTCTCCCTGCCAAGCTTTTCTAGTTTCTTCAATATGTAATATCTTTTCTATCAATCGATATTATGAATTATTTTCGGGGGAAAAAAAAACTCCATGAAATTCACTCGTAGTGACTGACAGGGTCTGATTGAGGTAAAATTAAAAGATATGATGGAAAATAGATTGAAGAAAACTCAAAAGTTATAATCTTTAATAAAGTATTGATGGAAATATCAACCATTTTAATGTCTCAATGTTCAAAAGTCTGATATTTGTGGAAAACTGATTGAAAAAAAGTCAAAAATTATGATAATTGACAAAACATTGATGGAAATTTCTACTTTGATGAGTCAATCTTTAAAAGTCTAATATTTGTGGAAAATAGATTGAAGAAAAAATCAAAAGTTATAATCTTTAATAAAGTATTGATGGAAATTTCAGCCATTTTAACAATTCAATGTTCAAAAGTCTGATATTTGTAGAAAACTGATTGAAGAAAAATCAAAAGTTATTATCATTGACAAAACATTGATGGAAATTTCTACTTTAATGAGTCAATCTTTAAAAGTCTGATATTTGTGGAAAATTAATTGAAAAAACATAAAAAAGTATGATCTCTACAAAACATTGATGGAAATTTCATTCACTTTCATGTGTCAATGTTCAAAAGTATTCAAAAGTATGATATTTGTGAAAAATATATTGAAGAAAAATCAAAACTTATAATCTCTAGAAAAATATGGACACTTTTCTTTACCATTTTAATGTCTTAATGTTCAAAAATTTAATATTTATAGAAAATTTATTGAAAAAAAAATTAAAAAATTATGATCTCTCAATGCTCAAAACATCGTTCGAAATATCTGGTATTTTTTTGGAAAATTACTTGAAGAAAAATTAAACGGTGGAAATTCCAATCAATTTAATGAACATGGAAACATTTGCATGACCTCAACATTGATGGAAATTGTTTGGTTTTCTGGCAAAATAATTCAAGAAAAGTAGATATTCTATAAGAAAAGCTTAATACTTTTAATTTAGTTGAATTATTAGGTATTCTATAAGAAAATTTTAATACTTTTAATTTAGTTGAATAAGAATTTTAATGTTTCAAAAAACAACTGTTTTTTTCTTAATTTTTATTCTAATCTTAACAATAAATTTTAAATAATTATCTTAATCTTAAATCTATTTCTAATTCTTTCTATGGTCATAACACTATCCATAACTATAAACGTAACTTTAAATCCTGAATTATTAATCATAATCATAACCCTAACCTTTTCCTAACCTTAATTACATCTTTAATTGTAACCAAAAGCCCTAATCTTAATCCCATCTCTAGTCTTAACCATAATTGTAACTCTAAATCTAATCCTAAACTGTAAACCTTAATCTAATCCTAACCCTAACCCTAAATATAAAGCTAACCCTAAATCTAGCACAAACAATAAACTCTAAACCACAATCTTAACCCTAACTAAAATCATAATATAAAATAAAAATAATTAAATATTTAACCTAGAAATATTAGATTCTTCCAAAAAATAATTTAAATAATTTAATTTAAATATTGAAATGTTTGTATATTTAATATAAATTAATATTATGCATTTTGATAAAAAATAAAATTTAATTTCTAAATTTTTAATTTGAATAGAACCAAATCAAAACAATTGATGACAAAAATATAATGCTATAATATATTGTTATAATTTAATATAACCAATTCAAATATATATTAAATGTTATTTAACATTATATTAAATTATTATAATATAATAATATTAAATTATTATAATATAATAATATTATATTATTATTAATATTAGTATTATTTTATATAAAAAAATATTAATATATTTATATTATTAATATTATTAATATTATTAATATTATATTGTTATTATATTATTATTATTATTATTATATTATTTTCATCATTTAATTATTAATATTATAATATTATAATTACTAAAATATTATTATTTTTTATTATAATTAATTTGATTTTGTGTTTCATATTAAAATTTTAATTTAACCACTAACTTTTAAATAAATAATATATTTAATAATTGTTATATTACTAACTATTATATATTAAATAAATTTTATAAATATAATATATATAAAAAATAATTAAAAGATATTACATGTTGAAAATCTTTCTTGTCTTATTATTAATAAAAATTATTACATATTAATTTGATTATTTATTATAATTTTTAATTTTAATTTTAATTTAATACATATAAATTAATATATTAATATACAAATATTTTAATATATATATATTATATATATATCCTATTAAATTATCAAAATATTATATTAATAAAAGTAACATCTATTTATTTTTTAAAGATTTAATGAAAAAATTTGATAAAAGTGAAAAATTATTCTTAAAAAATATGAAAAAATAATAGTTTACTTTGTTTTTCCTTTCAAATTGACTCATAATGCCCTAAACTTCTTAGTCAATTAAATTCAAAATAAATAATTTTCTTTACCCAATTAAATTCAAAATAAATAATTTAAAAAAATTTAAGATTAAATAACTTACATGGATTGTGGAAATCTGTTATCACTAATATTTTACATGTTCACTTTTTTAAAAAATTATGTTTCAAGAACATAAAGTTTTAGTTTTTAATTGTTTCAAAACCAATTTATTAATAATTAATTTACAAAACTAGTTAAAGAACTCATTGCAAAAAATTATTACTAATAATAGTTTCAAATAATAGATTTTTATTAGTCAACAAAGTTTAGAATATATTTTATTCATTAAAAAAATATATATATAAATACATTTATGCCTATTTTTTCTTAATATCAATATTTAAAATATCATAATTAATTAAAGAAAAATTAATTAAATACAATTTAAATTATATTTAAACTCAAAAGAAATATATTTGTTCTTTTAATCAAATACAATTTAAATTATATTTAAACTCAAAGATAAATATATTCTTTCATAAAAAAGATTCCACATGATATCCATATCCATTAGTACTGTTGATCATCCTTAAATAAATTCGAACTTGCTACATTTTTCACACAAAATGACCTTTGCTTGTTCCATATGTTTTTGTTTTATGATTTTTGAAAAAATTATTTCTCTAAAATTATTACCATTGTTTTTTATCTTGTTATAAATCAGCCATGTACCATAATAGCCCTTTATTGTATACCGAATTTTGATGGATTTCTAAACACGGATCAATCCTACTAATGTGTGTGCATGACATAGCTATCTGTGCAAGACATCTTCTTTTTTTTCCATTCAATTCAAATTTTAAAATATAAATGGCTAGAATTTGTCTCTTGTTTATGGGTATATACAATCATGCTTCATTACATGGGATTTGTCTTATAAATTTTTTGAAGCCCACTTATATTTTAAATTATTTTAATCTATGTCTGGAGTGCAATTTGTCTTCCTTTATGTAAATTATGTTTAAAAGGTTTGGTTTAAAATAATGATTTATTGATCTAGGCTTCCTAGGTTTCTCCCTCATGATAGATGAAGACCTATGCAAGTAATAAATCTCATTAAACTATATATCTTTCCTCATTTGCTATCAATTTTTTTGTTCACATAAATCAATTCTTCAATCTTAAGAGGGAATACACCATATGAGAGAGGTCATAAAGGGTGTTGAAAGAACACCAATACACTGAGAGGTGGGGTGAATTAGTGCATGCAAAATTTTACCAACTTAAAACAACAAACAAGATATAAGATCACACAAAGCATCACACACAAAGAAAATTCCAGATATATGTGGAAAATCGTAGAAGGGAAAAACCATGGTGAGACAAGTTGCTTGATTCTACTCCTCAAATCCAACCTCACAATCAAAGATATTGCATATGTTTTATAAGAAGCCATTTACAATTACATTGACACCCAAGACAATCTTTTGAGGCACCAACCTCTAGGTATGTAATACCCCTCCGTTTTGCTCTGTTGTGTGAACAATGTTGTTCTCCTTAATTATGCTTTAGTTTCTATTTGTACTTTGACTTTGGTACTCGGTTACTGTTGATCACTGTTTTATCGTGATGTGGTGTTGTATCTTGATGTGATGATACTGTATTCAGATGTTATTATGATGACATGTTTTGACTTAGCATAAGTGGATATTTGAATTAGTAATGTTTTATGTTTTTGATTAAAGTAATACGTTAGATACGCCAGTTAGTAATACTGTATTGGTGAAAAGGATGGTATCGCATCACTCACTTGCGAGCGCCCTGCGATTCTATGATTTCCTTTTCATAGTGTGTTTTAATTATGACATATATATGCATGTGTATATACTTTTTTTTTGCAGGTTGACAGGTACAAGACATCGACTCCCCCTGGTTTCACAGGTTTGAGCGTGTCCATTGCCCAACGTCATTCGATTGGGAGATAGTAACTAGGCTTTCCATGCCAAGTCATCACCCTAGTCATAATGTGTCGTTGGGTTGTGTTGCTTTGAATATTGTTCCTTCTCTTTGATTATTTAATCACATGATATTATGGTAAATAAATGATTTTGTAGTTATATTGTTAATTAAACATATCTGGTTTAATGTTGGTAATGTAATTTATTTTATTAACTAATTTGATTTAATTAATAAATAATTTAATCGTGGATTAAATTTATTTTATTAATTAATTAAATTGATGATGTTGAAATAAGTTAAGTTATTCATTTTTAAGTTATGAATTAATTGTTTGAGATTTAAAAATTAAAGAAAAGGTTTTAAATTGCATTTTTAGGAAATTTTGAATTCAAAAATTGAAAAAAAATAGAGATATTTGTTATTCTGTTTTTGAAAATTTATGAGGGTGGTTGTATGGATATTTTGAGAATTTTCTTTATTATTTGAATTTCTTTCATGAGTTTTGGGGGAATGAGAAATTAAAAGAAAAACAAGGAAGAGGAATTGTTGTTTTGGATTTTGGATTTCTGGAGAAGTTGAATCTGTTGGAGGAACTGTAATCAGAGGAGGGATCCAAAACACTAGTGTCAACCTTCAAGCTTTTGATTCAGGTTTTCTTCTTATTTATTTAGTGTCATTTTGGACATTTCAAGATTGTAGATTGTTGTTTGTTGTTTGGAAAACATTCAAAATCTTTGTTTGATTTACAAGAAAACCCATTTTAAAATGATGCTCTCAAAACTTGAAATTTGTATTTGGAAATGGAATTTTATTTAAAACAAAAAAATGAGTTCTTGGTTGTAAATGGTTATTTCAATTTTATTTGCTCAATTATTTCTTCAATTTCTTGTGGGGATGTTGAATCCATGTATATATATAAATATATATATATATATATATATTTATATATATGTATATATATATATATACATATATATATATATATATATATATATATATATATATATATATATATGTGTGTGTGTGTGTATATATATATATATATTCATATTTCTTTTATAATTTCATGTTGGGGGGTTATGTTGTCAAAAAAATTCAAAAACCCCCTGAGGAGGCACGTAGATTTCAAAATCCGTAGGCGTTTTAATAGAAAAAAAAATCATTAAAACACAATTTAAATAAAATTTAATTTTATTGTGGGTTGTTGGGGCTCAACCCACAGCCGCCCCCATGGGAGGCGTTGTGGGGAGCCGCGCCAGCCGCCACCATAGTGGTGGTCGATTGCGCTAAGCACATCCGAGCCACCCCTGTGGGGACGGCTGTGCACAACCGCTGACCACCACCAGGGTCAGTTGTGCTTTGCACAACTGACGCCCAGCCAAACCAGCTCGTGCTGCCCTACAAAGCCTACGATCGGCGCTAAGCCTGCCGCTCATCTCTATGCACGTGGCCCAAGGCAGCCAAGACTCAACCCTAAGGGTTGGCACGTGGCCCGAGGCCTTATGGGTTATTTTTAAAAAATATATAAAATAAAATATTTTTATTTTATTATTTTAATATAGATATTAATATTAGTTTATATTATAATATTAATTATTAATATGTATTATATTAGCTATAATATGTATTAATGGTTAATGTTATATTATATAATAATATAATATTATATATATGTTTATATAATTAAATAGATATATATAATATATATATATAAATGAATTGGATAGATATATATATATTATATGTATATGTATTTAAGTTATGTTTTTTTCTGGGAGGCATGATTTAAGTCAAATTGAGAAAATTGAAAACATGATAACTTTAGTAAATCATTGTTTTATTTAAAATATTATTTTTAAAGGAGAAGTAATTTTGATTTAAATAATATGTTTTTTTAAGACAAGTTAATTGCTTTAAAATAGATATAAGAAAAAAAAATGGAAGCAATAATTATTTATATCAATGAATTTTGATTTGTAGGATTAACTGGTTAATTTATTTAAATGCAAGTAGGGAAATTAAATAATTAGTGTTAATTTCCCCCTTATCTGAAAAAAAGTATTTTAATTTAGTTTATTTAATGCAATAAATTTTTGAATGTTAATGAGGAAATGGATTTAGTAAATCCAAATTAGATTTAATTCATGTCGTCTTGCTTGTCTTGATTGTGAACTATTTTTGTTCTTGTTTGGGGGAAATTAATTAGAAAGGGTTGTTGAGTCTTCCAGATGAAGTCTTTTAAATATGTGGGTTGTCATGTCGTGTAGTCAACCTACTTTAAATCCCTTGGGTAGTGTATGTTACGTTATCAGTTATTTACCCGGTTTCCACGAATGGGGGTTTTTTGTGCCTCATGTTGGATTAGGAGTGGATTAGGTGTTTTGTGCCTCTTGTAAGGAGTGACTTTGTTATTTTTGTTACCTCCAATGTTAGGAGAGGGTTTTGACTTATGTCACCTCCTGAGAAAGGGGTGGTCATGATATCTTGTTTGTATGCACTTTGGTACCCTTGGTGATTGGATGGTGTGTATGTTGTCAAGTAGAAGGGTGGCTTCCGTTAGGGGCCAGAGCCCGTAAGAGGTAAGATTGGGTAACCTTCAGAAGTAGTTAATCAAGTGATAACTAAAGCAAAGTACTTAGAAGTTAGGCGGTACTTCACACTAATCGAGATAAGTTCTAGCCTCACTCATAGTTGCAAGTGCTTGTTTAGACTTGGGGTGAGTGGGAAAGCCTAGAATGGCAAGGTTATCTATCTGGTCTTTATGATAGGTATTTGATCCCGCATTAGTAAGTATGAGGGCCGAGGGTCGGTTAAGGCCACCAGGATAACCCATTATGGGGGTCGGAGCCTATGAAGATCTGTAGTGGGTAACTCATGACGATTTGTGTGATGACACTCTGTCTAAGACAACAATTGGTATTTGATTTTGTGTGTATGGTTCTCTTAACATACTTGATATTTTTCATGTCTGGAAGCAATGTGACCATGTTAGAATTGTACTAGTGTTGTACTTGTGTTGTACTTGTGTGGTACATGTGATTGGTTGTGTCAGTTTGGTTCAGTTATGTGTTAGCATGTGTCTAGAGGTAGATGGCCTTGGCTAGGATTTATTGTTACTATCTCCTAGCATGGGGGGTGGTCCTTTGGGTTCCACTTGGTTGGGTGGAATGTGCACCTTACTCTATTGGGATTTCTTCATGTTCGTGTGGATGAGATTTCCTATTGGAGAGCTCTTGGATTCAACTTCAGTTCTTGCTGCTTATTTATTTCAGTTTTTATTTTGATTTATTACCCCTCATTTGTTATCGAGGTGGAAAGTTGTAATTATAATCATGCTTATTGGACTTACCTCATTTGGAGAATGAGAGATGTAATATAATTGTTTAATTATTGATAAATGAAATTGCATGTTATCTCTTATGCTTGATGTAATTTATCATGTTTGGAATGTATGTGTTTTAATTTCTTAAGTAATTAATGATATGGTTTAAATTCTTTTTTTTGTTGAGGTTCTAAATAACCTTTGTCTTGTAACCATAGAGGTTTTTGGCAATGGGTAGCGAACTTGCATGTTAATTGTTCTTAAAGAAAAAAAAATAGTTTTTTTAAGTAGTTAATTGCAACTTCCTCTAGGGTTATGTGAAGGGGCGTTACAAGGTACACTGCACACCTTACACAATGTTTTGAGACACCAACCTCCTGGCACACTACACACCTAATTGAGCACTAACTGAATCTTTCAAAGGCACCAACCTCTACAACATTAAAAATTCATTTATATTGATATTGGTTGTTCTTCAACCTAAGAATACACATTTTCAAATCATAACTCTTCCTTTGTTCTTCTCTATTATTTCTTCACCATACAAGTAGCTTTTTAATTCAAAGTTTTTCATTAAAATGAATATCCTCTTTCACTAACTTAAATTTTTTCTATAGACTTGTAAAATTGACCTAAAACCTATCACACACTTTAAATAACATTCTCACATCATCGGCATCATTATCATCAAATATCACTGCATTTCACATCAATGACATTAAAAACCCTAAATTCCTCTATTAATTGAATAATATGGCATTATTTAATTAATTCGCTTTGACATCATTTTTTACTAATTAAATAAATTACATTTATTTAATAAAGTCTTAATCTAATGTTATTTCATCTTAATTAGTTAAATAACACCAATTATTTAATTATGTCACTACATCACTTTAATCCCCTAAGTCGGTTGAATTATTAAATCATAATAATTTAACTAAACTCACTTTCCCTCCAAATTTGAATAAGTTTAATAAACTATTCAAAACATTATCAAAAATCAAATCAAACTAATGCAACTTTGTTTGCAAAAGTCAAACTTGATTTGCACATTCTACTCCAAAAAGAATTAATTAATTAAATCAATTAGTTAATCATTCTCAACCATTTTCTTGATTGAGAAAATTATGAATCACTGATTGATCAATCTAATCCCTAACTAGTCAATATAATTCCCAATAGATCAATCTATTCTTCAATCTCGCGGATTATATAATCTATTTCTGTAATGTCCCTTACCCGACTTTGCTCTAGAATTCGCTTGTTGATTAGATTTAGGGTTTCTTATTTTTTCAAATGAATGTTCTCTTTGACTAAGTAATCTTGGATTAAAATCTGTATTTAATATTTCCACATGTACATATATTTGTTAGCATTAATATTTAGATATCCAAAAATAAATATAATCACAAATCGATAATAAAGACATATGAGGAGTGGCATGGGTAGATCTACCTGAAGCTATCCATCCAAATCCAAGAGAACAAGTGTCCTATCAAGACAACCCACCCCTTGTTTTTGAGCAACATGACCATCTCGAAGTGGTGTGCTTAGAGGAAACACTTGTACATTCTTTTTCTACTCGTTCCATCACCTCAAAAGACACTTAACCTATCAGGGGAATCCAACAGAGCTTATAAGTGGTTCCAGGCCTACCACCCCTCCATGGCCGCAATAGATTCTTAAGTGGGACCCCCACCCCTCCATGGCTGCAATAGATTGTTAAGTGGTTTTCTTAGACACCACTTTTCTCAGGACCTTCCTCCCTAATAGGCTTGCAAACACTCAAAAGACAATCTTTTTGCAATCAAATACATTTGCATTTACTACTAATTTTTTAATTTAATATCAGCATCATTATCATCATGATAATACTAAAGCAATCATTACACCAATAATCAGATTAGCAATATTTGTTTCTTATATTCAAAATATGCTAAATATTATTGCTAAGTAAGTACATCACCTGAGTTGCTATATGTCTCCATGTTTCCTTACTCACCTCCTTCAACCTTATACTAAATTGATCATAGGATGAGGACAATTCATAAATATACATAATCTCCTTATGTTTATATTAAAGAGTCGTCATTACTTATAAGTGTCATTATTGCATAATCTTATATATATATATATATATATTTATTATTTTACTTATATCCATTAGTAGTCATATATATGTTTATGTAATTATTCTTTCCTTATTCATATATATTCTTTATTCATCACATATTATTGCTTATAAAATTTATCTATATCTATACATATATACTTGCATGCCTATTAAATTATACATATATATATTAAATGGCTCTACATTCCAATGCATAACAATCATTGTTGTTGTTGTTGTTGTTTTGAATTGCAGGTTGTATTTCTCAATGTTTTTCCCTCTTCGTTATTTTCCTTCCTTCTATTTATACCATTCAAGGTAGGTGACTCATAGGGGGGATATATTGTTTGGTGAAAGAGGTGACTTTTCATAAAATATATCCCTTTGTTAGATTTAATTGCTGCCTTTAAAGGCTTATTATCACAATAATATCTATTTTTGAAAATAATATATTATTACTAATAATTATGATATTTCAGATTATATACTTATTTTATTATTTTATTTTGATGTTTTATGAACATATTTTAACATTAAAGTTAATAATAAAACCAATTTGCTGATATCTTATTATTATTTTATTCTAATGTATTACTATCTTTGATGTGTAATGATTATAATATTTATTTATTATTATTTTTGATATTAAGTTATTTAATACTAGAATGTAATAACAATAATTTTCCTACACATTATTATTATATTTATTATTTCATATTTATATATTTTTATATTGATATGGTACACATTTATTTTATATTTAATATTTATATTGATATTTTATTTATTTATTTGTATTGCTATTTCGGGGAGATGACAGTCCTCCCCGCGCAAGATTGCTTATCCTCAAGCAATCATGATTTAAAATGTGTGATTTTAAGATGTTTCTTGCGGTGATGCTATTATCTTTGATAGGAGTTGGAAGTTCTAACCCAAGTGATGGTTACTCTAGTTATGAGGACAATGTATTGACTAATATTCTTAAGTTCTACTATTTCTCCATAACTCCCAAAAGCAAGGAGTTGGAGTTTGTGACTCAGTACAACTTAAAACCACATGAATAAAAAATTAAAGTAAACACCCAAGTAGATCAACCAAGCAGGCAAGTAGCTCAACTATGCAAATAAGTAGCTTGAGTAGGCAAACAAGTAGCTTAAGTAGGCAAACAAGTAGCTCAAACAACCAACCAACTCAAGCATACAGGTAAGTAGCTCAAGAACATAGGCAGGTAGCTCAAGCACACAGGTAGGTAGCTCAAACACACAGGAAAGTAGCTCAAGAACATAAGTAACTCAAGAAAACAAGTAACCAACTCAAGCAAGTAGGCAACTAGCTCAATTAGACAAGCAAGGAGCTCAACCATGCAGGCAACTAGCTTAAGCAAGTAGGTAACTAGCTCAAGTAGGTAGCTCAAGCATGTAAGCAAGTAGCTCAATCAAGTAGGCAACTAGCTCAAGTAGACAAGAAAGTAGCTCAAGCATGCATGCAACTAGCTCAAGAAAGTAGGCAACTAGCTCAAGTAGACAAGCAAGTAGCTCAAGCATGCAAGCAAGTAGGAAACTAGCTCAAGTAGACAAGTATCTAGCTCAAACACACAAGCAAGTAGCTCAAGAACACACAAGATGGCAGGACAACTGCTTTGATACCACTCTAGTGTCCCTTACCTGACTTTGCTCTAGAATTTGCTTGTTGATTAGATTTAGGGTTTCTTCTTTTTTCAAATTAATGTTCTCTTTGACTAAGTAATCTTGGATTGAAATCTGCATTTAATATTTTCACATGTACATATATATGTTAGCATTAATATATAGATATCCAAAAATAAATATAATCACAAATCAATAATAAAGACATATGAGGAGTGGCATGGGTAGATCCGTTTGAAGCTATCCATCTAAGTCCAAGAGCAAAAGTGTCCTATCAAGACAACCCACCCATTGTCCCCAAGCAATATGACTATCTCAAAGTAGCGTGCTTAGAAGAAACACTTGTACCTTCTTTCTCTACCCATGCCATCACCTCAAAAGACACTTAACCTACTGAAGGAAGCCAACAGAGCTTATAAGTAGTTTTGGGCCTACCACCCATCCATGGCCATAGTGGATTGTTAAGTGGGACCCCCACCCCTCCATGGCCACAACAGATTGTTAAGTGGGGTTTTTAGGCACCACTTTTCTTAGACCCTTCCTCCCTAGTAGGCTTGCAAACACTCAAAAGACAATCTTTTAGCAATCAAATACATTTGCATTTATTACTGATTCTTTAAGTTAATATCAACATCATTATCATCATGATAATACTAAAGCAATCATTACACCAATAATCAGATTAGCAATATTTGTTTCTTATATTCAAAATATGCTAAATATTATTGCTAAGTGAGTACATCACCTGAGTTGCTATATCTCTCCATGTTTCCTTACTCACCTCCTTCAACCTTATACTAAATTGATCATAGGATGAGGACAGTTCATAAATATACATAATCTACTTATGTTTATATTAAAGAGTCGTCATTACTTATAAGTGTCATTATTGCATAATCCAGTATATATATATATATTCTTTTACTTATATCCATTAGTATTCATATATATGTTTATGTAATTATTATTTCCTTATTCATATATATTCTTTATTCATTGCATATTATTCCTTATAAAATTTATGTATATCCATACATATATACTTGTATACCTATTATATAATATATATAGTATATATATATATTGAATGACTATATATTTCAATGCATAATAATCATTGTTGTTGTTGTTCTCAATTCTAGATTCTATTTCTCAATGTTTTTCTCTCTTCCTTATTTTCTTTCTTTTTATTTATACCATTCAAGGTAGGTGACTCATGGGGGGAATGTATTGTTTGGTGAAAGAGGTGACTTTTCATAAAATATATCCCTTTGTTAGATTTAATTGCTGCCTTTAAAGGCTTATTATCACAATAATATCTATTTTTGAATATAATATATTATTACTAGTAATTATGATATTTCAGATTATATACTTATTTTATTATTTTGTTTTGATGTTTTATTGAACATATTTTAACATTAAAGTTAGTAATAAAACCAATTTGCTAATATCTTATTATTATTTTATTCTAATGTATTACAATCTTTGATTTGTAATGATTATAATATTTATTTATTATTATTTTTGATATTAAGTTATTTAATACTAGAATGTTATAACAATAATTTTCCTATATATTATTATTATATTTTTTATTTTGTATTTATATATTTTTATATTGATATGGTGCACATTTATTTTATATTAAATATTAATATTGATATTTGTTTTATTTATTAATTTATTTGTATTTTAATACTTGGTCTTTATGGTATTTCTATTTCGGGGACATGACAATTTCTGATTGATCAATCTATATTCCTAAAAAATCAATCTATTTATTCAATCACACAAATTGTGTAATCTATTTTGCACAGATTATTCATGTCTAAATCCTCTCAACAACCTTCAACCGTCAATTTTGATTCAACATTTTTTAATCGTGATTGTCCATTTCAAATCACAATTTCTATATAACAAACCTCTTTCCTCACAAAAATGATAGAAGAATCAACATCATTTACACAATGAAGTACTTTCGATATTCCTAATCACCATTAATACAACTTCAACATATCTTCGATCAACCAACACCCAACGCATCAAAAAGCTTCTCGCACGTAATAATGGAGGCTTCACAGCGATATGAACAATCTGACATCAGGCGAATACACTCCAATATGGGATGGTAACCTTTAATTTTCTTTCAATTTTATTGTGATAATCGTAGGATTTCAATTGTGTGTTCTTCAATAGCTTAGAAAGTCATTTCATGAGTGAAGGAATAGATCTAGGATTTTTATTTTTGATTTAGATTAGATTCTATTTTATTTGTCTCATTTATATACCTCACATTTTCCCCCTCACACAAATTCAATTTACAACAATCTATGTGCTCAAATAATGCTTCATTAGTATCTCCACAATACACATGCAATGGTCATAGTCCTATCTTTAGAAAACACTCACGCCAGAACACTAACATTGATAGTAACTATTTTCATAGTTATACAAACCATAACTTCCTCATCTAACTTTGAAACTATCCCATTTATGACTTGTATAAAAAAAAACATTTAAATCGACATCCATTTTGTAACTGCTCAAGGTGGGTGCAAAAATATTGGGGGGGGGGTGGGGGAAGTGGCCAACTTTTTCATTTAAAAAAAAAAATCCATAACATACTCATGTTATAATGCAAGTGCATTATAGATTATTTAAAAATAGAAGAAAAATCTTCATTTTACATTTTTTGCAACTTTCTATTCTATTTGCGGTTGAAAACCCTTGCATAATGCACTCATGCTTTTGGAAAGCCAAATATACTTCAATTCTTCATTAAATCTTTGTCAAAATGTCACCATGATGTCGAGGAGGTCAAAGAAGTAAGTAGTTTATTTTTTTTGTGTGAATTTGGTAACAAATAGGTATATTTAATATGTTTTTGATGTAAATTTATTTAAAATTTAGGGAATGATAATGTACCTCAAAAACCTCCTCAAATTTCTCTTCAAAATCCTAATTCACCTCATGTCAAAATCCCTAATGAGGAACAACCCCAACAAACACCTCCAACAATTCCTCAACATGCTCCAGGAACTCAAGAAAATTTAATGGGGAAAATTAAAAATAACAAAAAATTGTGTACAAGCGAATTCACACCCCTTACGTGAATTCCCCTTTTACACATCCTCACCTTAGAAAACCAAATCCCAAGTCAAAATTCCACATCACCCAACTTCCTTCCTTCCACTTGGCATTTGTCTATTGTGTCGGTGGGAGAATATTTGTCGGGGATACAAGCACAACGCGTTGTTGTCCCCGACGGATTCCTACATCTGAAGTTGGCAGAGGCATTACACTTTCGATTGGGGTCAATTTGTAACATCCCTCTTCGACCAATCAACCTCAAAAATAGTAGATTATTCATCATCCTCCTTAAAAATCATTCATTCTCATTTCATTTCATCTCTTCAATCACCCTTAGCAATTCAATCTCACTCTCTAGCAATCTCTTCAATCACCCTCTAGCAATCTCTTCACATGTTCTAGCATAAACAACATTTCAACACTCCATCAACTTCGCAAATAAAGTGTGAAGAAAGCCATTAGCAGTGTGGGCTTGGAGTCTTGCGAGACCTCCTTTCATCATAGTCAAGGTTGTGGTGACCTTGCCAAGCCCACTTTCTCCTCCATTGGCTAGTGAGATTTTGAGTGGAGGTGGTAACGTTTTGCTCCTATCCTTTGTGATTTGGTTGAGTAGATATTTATTGTTTTGTAGTGTTTATTGCAATCTCTATTTATTTACTTCTTTATCACATATTTCTCTCTCATTTCTATTTGGTTGTCTATGGAGGTGGAAACACCGAAATGAGGGTCTGACTGAGGTAAACCCCTATACAACACCATCAATTTTCCCCTCTTTCGTGTGTGTAGGTGAACATGCATTTGGAGCTAATTGGCGAACAAGAACCTTGGTGAGATCATATTTGTCACTTTAGCTCTCATCTATCTATTTTATCATCTCCACTTGTATCTTTCATGCTATATAGTTCTATTTTGTTCATTTAGGAGTACTTAGCTAGGTTGTCAACTTGTTTTCTAGTGGTTCATATTGTCCTTTCTATCCTCTAGTTGTACAAATTCCAACACACCTATGAGATGCTAGCATGCTATGCTATCATCCCAAAACCACGCTTATGTTCTCAGACAAAGAGTTTTTTGAGGTACAATATTGACTCTATAAACCAGCTCTCCTAGCCTAAACCTACATCTTGGGTTTGAAAAGTGATCAAAGTACTTTATAGTCCTCATCATTCTCGACCTCTATCTAAAACACCCCTTTAGAGTGAGGTAAGTTTGGGCAGCCCTCCACTCTTAGCTCGTTGTGACCTAGACCCTTGACATGGTTGGTCCCCCTCTCTTACATTTTTGGTGAACCTGACGTGAACCATTTTGGTTATGTTTTGTGATATTGAAATTTCCTTTACACATATTCTACGAGTGTTGTAAGTGTGAGTGTTGTGAGGCCTTCGCCTTACAACCCAACTTGTGACCCCTAGTAGGCATAGTTAGTAGGTTCTGTAAGTGTTGCACAATGAAACCTCGATTGGGTCGTTGTCCTATTTTACAACCTTTGGGGGGCTCTATGAAAGTATCATCTAGTTTGTGTAATGGCCTCTTTTCTACATCAACCTATCCCCTTTGTGCCGCCTGTGAGAAGTTATACAAGTATAACCTTCACCTCATAGGACCTGCCAATGGGCTTCAATAGAGAACCATATCCTCTTTATTTTCCTACGCGGATCAATGGGAACATTGTAGTAGGTGTTCTTATCAACCTAACATCTCAGGTGAATATCATAACTGGGGAAATTATGCTAATTAACTTACTAGACAAGGATGGGTACAATGCACATATGAGCACCATCTGTACACATAACAAAATTTTCATAGCTCCCCTATGTAGTATCGTGTTGTCAATCCTTATCAGACCTAAGTCCATAAACCTGTTATTTAACATAAGGGTATGTGCAAGATCATGATGTGCCAAAAAGTGGCGATATGTAAGTGATATGATGGCCCATGTGGCTAATGACATTTTTTTTACCCAAAATTGATGAAATGAAAAGGGTTTTTAAAGGAGATTTTCAACTTTCCACCAATATAAATTATGCTTTACTTTAATTTTAGTAAATAATTATTATTCATTTTTTATTTGAATTACAACTAAATTCTTGATTGATAGGTTGGTTGAAAAAAATCTATAGCTTTCAAACGGTATAACATTTTTTGAATTCAAAACATGTGTCACAAAAAAATATGCATCGCATTGGGACATGATTCCTCTACTAATATCTAAAATCTTATAAAAAAATATTATCATTTTATTGTGGTTAGGGTGGTTAGATAGACACCTACTTCTTATTTTTTCCCTAAAATTTAAGTACTACTGTATTGAAATTTCAAATTTTCACCAAATAGATTTTTATTTTTTTAAATAAACCTAGTCGTTTAGAAAATACATTCAATTTTCTACAGATTCTATTCTTACATATTTTTGAAATAATATAGATAAATTATTCAAATTTTTACGTCAAGTTGCCTAAATTTAATTTTCTGAGTTTTCATTACCACTTAAGGGCCTATTTTTTCCATGATGATCCTACACATACCCATAATCCTAGGGTTTGAACTCCTTAGAGTGAAGTTGGGTATCTCTTGGCTAGTAGCTATGAACACACTTCCCTTAGTTATGCACAAAACTCTAAATTTCATTGATGGGGGGTTAGTGCATGTGATTCACGACACTGATTATAAACCACCAGTCATGCATGATAGCTACTCCTTAGATTACTTTTGGCCTACACTCATTGGTCCTATCCTACCTAGGAAGGATCTCTTGTATCAGACTTATCAAAATTATAAGAAAGGGTGATTAACACCGAAAGTGAGGTACCCTCCATCACCTTACGTTGTTTTTCATAGGGCATGCCTAAAAGCTGACAGTGATGTCGCCAAAGCCCATAGAAGGGAAGAAGAAAATCCCTCTCAAGGTCCATCTTCTTCTTATTCCATTGTTCAGCCTGACACTTCCTCTCACCCTACTGTGGCGCCATCAGATTCTACTTCACACTTGCGAGAGAATCCCATGGTGCCCACTTGGCAAAACCCTAAGCATTCTACATTTAAGCTTCCTATTCTACCCACGGAGCCTAGGCCCATTCGATATGGAAAGAAGAAAGGTCCCTATGGGGAATCTTCTATGTCTCGGCCTCTACAGCCTCCTACCGCTCTTGCTCCAAAAGTAGTAAATGAGAAGAGGCCCATTGTTAGGGCACTAGAGTCGATTCCCCTTGCTACTTCTCAACCTACTCCTCCTGCTCTTTTTTAGGAGCCTATCCCTCTACTGGAAATAGATGTAGTTGACACTCTTATGGTTGAGCAAGAGACTTCTACTCCTTCATAGCTTCTAGCCTCTAGCTCGAAGAGTCGTAGGAACTACCTTGTGCGTGAACGTAAGTGTCGATGAAATTATCTCATGGCTGAGCAGGCCGCCTTGCAAAGAAAGGAAGAAGAGATGATTGCCCCTACTTTAGGGCCTACATCCTCCTCTCCCCTCCCCTCTACTCCCATTCAATCAAGATTTGTATCGCTTCCAACTCTTTTTGTGAATGTGTTTGACCCTAAGAAGGTGCAGGTGTTCATTGCTCCTTCGATTGAACCACCCTTGTTGATGTCCCTTCTGGACATCCCTCATTTCCCAAAACCCATAGATATGTTGAATACCTCAATGGTGTTTGTTGTGGTTTTCTCCTCCTCTCCCTATGTGCCTCTCGCTTTGTCTATGGGGAGTTCCCATCCCTCAATGAAGCATAAGGTAGAGGTTGGTGCTTCTAGAAATGGAGGGCGTAAGAGGAGCTCACCTTCTCTAAAGGGTGGTCCCATGCTAGCTTGTTTCGTCTTGGTAATAGAATTGGCTCTAGCTTCCCCTGAGTTTTCCATTGCTCTTGAATCACTTGGTGAGCCAGTGGGTGAATCTTGGGTGAACCCTCTTCATCTTTTTAGGTACGACACAACACTCCAATAAAGTGCATGTTTAATTCTCTAGATGAAGTTTTGGCCTTATCAGTGATGTTCCCAAAATTGGTGACCATAGCTCCACTAGAGCCTAGCGGAGAAGACCTTGCAAGGGATTCTTCCTTAGCCCTTGTTGCAGGAGGGTTAGAAGCTCCTCCCCTTAATATTCCACCACTATAGGCTCTTCCTCCTTCCTCTTATGATGATCTAGAGTGGTCTAAGCAGACAATATCTTGGTCAAAAAGTGTTAGGGGGAAGCCTCTTCTTTATCTTTAGATTAGATGTGTGTGTGTGCTATGATGTCTTCCCCCCATACTTGTGCTATGTGCTCTTAGATGACCCTTGTCACCTTTGTTGGTGCTTGGATACAAGAGTGCTTTTGCGTTGTAAACCTTATTCTATCTATATCACCATTCTTCCATGTTTGTGATTGACTTTCAAAGAATTGGGGATGATACAAAGTATTGGGGGAATTTAGGCTTCCCTTCCATGTTGACCCCTTTGAAAACTTTCCAATTTAATGATGATCTATGTGACAATCCACTTAACTTCTTGTGTGGCCACTTTCCTCTCAGGAAATGCTTTATCTTCAGGTAAACATGTCACTTTGTAGGTGTTCATGTAAAGCCTCTTTCCAATTCGACTCTGCAAAGTCCCCTCCTTTGCGTTTCCTCCATGAAAGAGATCTTGGGGGATGCCTCCTTGCAGGTCTACAGGCTTGTAAGGAAATTTCATCTAGGTTTCCTTCATGTGAGAGATCTTGTGGGATACCTTCTTGTAGGTCTGTGGGCCTGTAAGACGCATACTACATGGGACTTACTTCATGTGAGGAATCTTGGGGGCTACCTCCTTGCAGGTCTATAGGCCTATAAGATGCTTTCATACTACAGGATTTTTCCATCATTGGTCTAAGGGTCTTCAATGTACCTTATGTAGCTTTATAGTTTTGCAGGGCTATGGAGTCTTTTCTTCTGTCCTACACTTTCGAGCTTTCCAGATTGTGGTTTGCTTCCTCAATGGTTTAGGTATAAATTTATAACCTTACTAACTCTTCAATCTACATTACCAAAGCACTCATCAGTATTCATGCTCACTAAAGTGGAGAAAAAATGTATAGGAGCGAATTTTCACCCCTTACATAAATTCCATTTTTATACATCCTCACCTTAGAAAACCAAATCCAAAGTCAGAATTCCACATCACCACACTTCCTTCCTTCTACTTGGCATTTGTCTATTGTGTTGGTGGTAGAATATGTGTCAAGGATGCACATGCGATGTGCAGAGGTTCATGTGGCATGCTGACTTCCCTTTCTGATTCATGTTTCTAAAGTTGGCAGAGGTGTTACACTTTCGATTGGGATCAATTTGTAACGTCCCTCTTCAACCAATCGACCCCAAAAATGGTAGATTCTTCCTCATTCTCCTTAAAATTAATTCATTCTCATTCCATTTCATCTCTTCAATCACTCTTAGAAATTCAATCTCACTCTCTAGCAATCTCTTTAATCAATCTTAGCTCTTCAATCGCCATCTAGCAATCTCTTCACAAGTGAACTAGCATTCTCTTCATTGGAAAGCAACATTTCAACACTCTATTGTAGCAACAACACTATCAAATCCATAAATAAAGTGTGAAGCAAGCCATTAGCAGTGTGGGCTTGGAGTCTTGTGAGACCTCCTTTCATCATAGCCAAGGCTATGGTGACCTTGCCAAGTCCACTTTCTCCTCCATTGGCTAGTGACCTTTTGGGTGGAGGTGGTAACATTTCGCTCCTCTCCTTTGTGATTTGGTTGAGTAGCTATTTACTATTTTGTATTGTTTATTGTAATATCTATTTCTTTACTTATTTGTCTCATATTTCTCTCTCATTGCTATCTGGTTGTCCATTGAGGTTGAAACACCAAAATGGGGGTCTGATTGAGGCAAACCCCTATACAACCCCATAAATTTCCCCCTCTTTCTTATGTGTAGGAGAACGTTCATTTGGAGATAGCTAGAAAATTGGTGCCTCGATGAAACCATCTTTGTCACTTTAGCTCTCATATATCTATTTTATCATCTCCACTTGTACCTTTCATACTTTATAGTTTTTTTTGGTTCATTTATGAGTACTTAGTTAGGTTGTTAGCTTATTTTATGGTAGTTCATATTGTACTTTTTTCCTCTCATCATATGGATGTGAATGCACCTACGAGATGTCGATGTGTCATGTTGTCATCCCAAAACCATGTTTACATCCTTGGATAGAGAGTTGTCTAAGGTACAATATCGACTCTGAAAACCAACTTACTTAGCCTAAACCTAGATCTTGGGTCTGAAGAGTGATCAAAGTACTTTATAGTCCTCATCATTCTCAACCTCTATCTGAAACACCCCTTTAGATTGAGGTAAGTTTGGGAAGCCCTCCGCTCTCAACTCTCTATGACCTGGAGCCTTGACGTGGTTGATCCCCCTTTCTTACAAAAACAAAGTGAGGATATAATTGCAAGGTTGAAAGATGTTGCAAGCTCAACCTCATAGAGAACTATGCTTGCTCAATCATTTGAATCGATAGTATCACATGTAGATTCAATTAGAAATAAAATAAGTGGTTGGTCGAACAAGAGATGAGAGTTTAGAGAATTGTGTGTAGATAAATTATTCTATAAACAAGTGAAAGATGAAAAAATTATAAAATTGACTTGTGTACCCTAGAACAAATCAACTTTTTCGTTCTTCAAGAAAGAGGTTCCCTATCCATTGGTGCAACCACCAAGGGATAAATAACCATTTTTTGAGGAGGTGGTGGATGGTTTTTTACCATCCTACATGCAACAACAATGAGGTATAGTAATATTTTTTGAGGAAACTCTACTGTGAGTTTTTCCTTGGTAAAATACCAAACTATTTTGATATAATAGACTTCTAGGGTAGAGGTGGGGTCTCTGCATAGGAAAAAATGGGGCCACGTATCAATGCATAGTGGCTAGCGAGATGTGCACTTACTAGACCAAAATATGAGCATGTGAATATCCCTTCCATTGTGAAGGAGAGTGTTGAGATTGGTACATTGCAGTTGACTAGTTTCATGACCTAGAGCCTTATACAACATACTAGTCATCTAGCACATGGTGAGCTGAGTGAGTCTTTGAGGAGTAGATTTCAACATCGTATTTTTCAGGCTTGTGGTTCACCCTATGGTTATGATCCCGCAAATGGTCAAGATGTAGGTGCCTAGGGTACATCTACATCTGATTAGAGGGTGATGATAGATTCCCTCCTTCATGAGGAATTTGACCTTAATAGTTAGGTAAATGTTAGAAAGTTCATTGAATTTAATTTATTTTAAATCATTTTTGAAATGCAAGATTAACAAAATTAGTTGAATAATTATAACCAAATTTTAGGGTCATAGTGTCCAGATTATTTTTAGTGTTCCTCCACCTCCCTATTACATGACCACATGTACTACAGAGGTATGTAACTAGTAAAAAAAAAAAATATTGCATATGAATAGTTAAACATTATATGAATGGTATTGTTATATTTTATTTTGGATGTTGAATAGGTTAATCTTGGAGCTTTGATGATAACACCTATTAGTTGAGGTAGTCATCAAATTTTCACTCAGGTACTATTGTTTTCACATGGGATCCTCAACCATCGTTGAGACTCCTTAAGCCTCTTTGATGTCACCGTCACTAACAACTTAGGCTTTTGGTGTAGTGGCAGTCGGTCTATGTTAACAAAACTAGCAACTCTACTTTGGAGGGTTCAACTCCCACTCTTGGCACTCTTTATGTCTCGCAGTTGACTACATTTCTATTGACCTCTCAAGTAGGGGGTTAAAATTTTATCACATGGGACCCTCAACCCTTGACGGTACCCCTTAAACCTCTCTGATGTCACCCTCACTGATAGCTTAGGCTTTTGGTGTAGTGGAATTCTGTCTACGTTAACAAAATTGTGGTAAACTATTGTCACATGGGACCCTCAACCATCGTTGGTACCCCTTAAACCTCTCTAATGTCACCTCACTGATAGCTTAGGATTTTGGTGTAGTGGCATTCAGTGTGTGTTAACAAAACTAGTGACTCCATTGGGGAGGGTTTGACTACCACTCTTGACACTCTTTTTGTCTCACTGTCAACTATGTATGTCGACCTCTTGACTAGGGGGTAAATTGTTGTCGCGTGGGATGCTCAACCCTCATCAATACCCCTTAAATCTCTCTGATGTCACCCTCACTATTAGCTTAGGCTTTTGGTGTAGTGTCAGTCGATATGTGTTAACAACTACTTACTATTTATAATTTTAAAATTAAAAAATAGTATTTCATAATTGAATAATGTTTAATGAATTGAAGGTCCTAGATAGTTTGTAAGTATGTTTTTTAATTTTTAATTAATTTGATTTTAGGTTTTTATGCACTTTATAATCTATAAATTTTATTTGTTCATGTTGTTTAACTTTATTCATCATTTATTATATATCCTTTGTAATTCATTTTTTTTCCTTTATTTATCTTTTCTTATTGTGATCATTACTCTACCTTTGTGAATATTAGTTTGTCCAATGTAATGAAGATATCTCACTACATTTATTTGTTATCTCTTCTTTGAGATTCACCCATGAATATGAATAGAATGTTTGAGGTTTTATGAAAATCATGGAGTGTCTTTATAGGTGTGAATTCTTGAACACCCAAAATAGTGGGAGATGGGTGAATCAATATTCATTTAAACCATTTAAATATTTAGACATCCAAATCACATAACATATTCTATTGCAATAATGAAGGAAAGAATGAAAACATCCAACATCACATAACACATGAACACCAAGATTTTTATGTGGAAAACCCAAAATGAGAAAAACCATTGTGAAGATTAACTCAAAATATATTATAATTGATTGTAGTATATTATAAAAGTTCTCATTGTAGTTGCACTCACTGTCCAAGTAGATTCACTACCCACAAAGAAAACAGTGATAAAATAGATTGTGGCTCACAACTAGATTTGAACTATTACAATTGCATCTATCATATGCATGCAATATAGTTCCAATGAAGCTCAAAAATCTTCATATTTATATGAATCAACACTCTACTCTACTCTACATTCACTCTAGATTTGCATAATTCACATCCACTTACTCTTATCACATGTCACCACACTCAAAATACTGAAAACGATCCTTCTTATATATCTTCTTCATCTATAACATCAATAGGGTCTTCCTAATTAGATGTAATATAAAAAATGTAACTTATCAACTAAAGATCCTTACACACACATTTCACACCAAGATTCAAACCTTATAAAATATGAAATAGGTTGGAATGGACCCAAAATAGCACCCACATAATGGATCGTGGAAGATGCAAAAAGATAGGGAGCCAAAAATTGGCCACCTATCTTTCAAATTTTAAAAAAGTCATAATGTGAGTGCATTAGAATGTGCTTCCATTATGGCTTGGAGTGATTGAGCCTTAGGCTCAGACACACCAAGACCAAAACATGCTCACATTATAATGTGAGCACATTTTAGTTCATATAAATAAATAAAAGAAACTTCATTTCATTATTTTCTCTTTTGTTTCTAATTTCCTCCATGGCCTGCAAACCCTTAGAAACATGCTCGCATTATGAAAATGCTCAAACTGCTCTATTTCTTTGTCAAAATGTTGCCATGATGTTGGGGAGATCAAAGGGCTAAGTTTTAATTGTTTTTCTAAGTGAATTTATTATTAAATAGGTAGATTTAATATGTTTATTGATGTAAATATAGTTAATTTTCATGAAATGATAATGCACCTCCAAACCCTTGCCAAATTCCTCTTCAAAATATTGATTCACCTCATGCCCAAATCCCTACCGAAGAACAATCCAAACAAGAACCTGCAACAATTCCTCAACATGCTTCAGGAACTCAAGAAAATTTAATGGGGCAAGTTGAAAACAACAAAAAAAAATTAAGGATATAATTGCAAGGTTGAATTATTTTTGCAAGCTCAACCTCAAATAGAACCATGCTTTCTCAATCACTTGAATCAATAGTATCACATGTAGATTCAATTAACAATAAAATAAGTGGTTGGTCATGAGACAATATGTAATACCCCTTCGTTTTGCTTTGATTTGTGTTTCTGGATATCCAGATACTTTATCATGTGTGTTATTTGATTGCTATTTATAGAGAGATAGACTATTTTGTGTGATGTGGTGTATCTTATCTGATGTTTTATTTTACATGCTTTAATTGGTGTAATGATGTTAATTGCTATAACATGTTGTTGTGCATGGGATATTTGAAGTATTATGGAAATGTCAGTTATGATGAGTGTATTGGTGAAGGGGAGAGATCGCATCACTCACTTGCGAGTGCCCTACAATTCTGTGATTTCCTCTTCACGGTGTGTATTTTATGTTGTTTATATATATATGATCTTGGTTACTTTATTTTTAGGTTTGCAGGTACATGACATCGACTCCACCTGGTTTCACAGGTTTGAGCGTGTCGATCCAACAGTTAAGTTGAATGGGAGATAATAGCTAGGTAACTTGTGTCAACTCTACACCCTAGCCACAGTGTGTCATTAGTCGTGTTTGTTGAGTCGTGGATTTCCTTGTTTTAATATTATTTAATTCTAAAGAGTTCTTGATTATGGAAATAAATATTTAGAATTATTGCATTAAATAATGTTGATATTTATTTACTTAAATTTGACATTGTGGATAGAATTTTTTATTTAAATTAATTAATTGAATTTGATTTATTTAATTAATTAAATTTAGTCCATGGGGTTGAATTTAATTGTTAAATAATTAAAATTAATTAATTAAATTGCTTATTTAGAAAATTAAAAGAAAATGGGAATTTAATTAATTTGGAATTTAAATTTCAATTAGTGGTAATTCAATTTGGAATTAAATTAGTATTTAGAATTATTAAATTAAATGGAAATTAAAATTGGTTGTTAGAAGATATTTTAATTTTGGCAGCATGTTAGAGTTAAAATTAATGAAGAGATTGTTGAAAAATTATGAGAGAATTTTGGATTTTGAAAGAAGAGGAAAGCTTCTTCACAGGTGTGAGGATATTTTTGGGGATAGATATTTTTGGGAGAAGAATGAAAAATTGAAAATATACAGAGGATTGTAGAATTTCTTAGTTGTAGGAATTGTTAAGGAATTGTTCTTTTGCATTTGTTGTGATTATTGGATACTATTTTGGTGTTGGAATTACTAGGATTGCTCGAAAGAAGCTATGGAAGCTTTGGAGGAGGCTCGACATCAAATATTCATCTTGTCTGAAGCTTCTTGATACAGGTTCTTTACTTGTGATATTTTATTGTTTAAAATCTAGATTAGAAATTGTATTGATCAATTAATTGTATTATTAGATCCATTTAGGAAAGGATTTGATTTTAGAGAAATAAATTTTTTAAAGCTTCTATTGTTGCGGTGATTTTTTTGTTAGAAAATTAAACCTCTAAATAGGAATTATTGTCTTTGAGAAATTTAACAGATTCAAACTATAAATCAAACTTAGAGGAAAACAATATCTAGTTTTGTTTTAGAAAATTAAATCTTTGTAGTAAAAATGAATTTTCTTTAAAACCTCTGTGCACTTTGTGGTGGAGAAATCCAGAGGATATTAGGATTTGATTGAAAAACCTTTGTATGGAATTAGTAGTTTCTTTGCCTGGATTTAGATTTGTGAAAGTTATTTAAAAAATTTATTTATAAAAATCCTCTGTAAAATTTGGAGTGTTCTTTGAAATTTTTATAATTTCACCTGTAGGTGAAGGTTTTGAAAAAAATTCTTCAATTTTATCTATTATGTTGAAGATATTTTTATATATATATATTATATATACATATATATATATATATATATATGTTTACATATATATATATATATATATAATTTGTATTTGCCAAATTATTATTAAACTGTACCTGTGTCGTTTGTACGACATCCATTGTAAATTGGATTTTTATTTATTAAAATCGTCGGAGTTATTGTGTATAGGGTTTTTGTTATGTTTGGGGGAGGCAAGGGAGGCACTGCCTCCACAGCCACCCCCATGAGGGGACGACTGTGGAGGAAGGGCCTCCGCAGCCCCCTCCTTCCCTCTCTTCATGAGCCACACCCCTATTTGGGTTCGGTTGTGCTTAGCACAATCGCCCCAAACATAGGGGTTTCCCCTTTGTATTCCAACAGCGGGTAAAAGAAAACAAATCCACACTTTTTCATATTCGCGTATTTAATGAGAATTCGTTCGTCCTTTAAGGGTTATTTAATATTTCAAATTTATTAAATTATTTAATTTAGCATATATCATATATAAATCACAATTAAATATGTAAATAGTATATAAGTTGTATATATATTTTTATATATAATGTATATATTTTTATATATAATGTATATATTATTTATATATACATATTGTGTATATATATTGTATATATGTGATATTTTGATATTACATAATATTTTTTTTAATATATTTAGTTTGGATTAAAACAATATATTTATTTTGTGTTATATATTTAAATATATTTATTGTATATATATGATGGTTTATATAAATAATTAAATATATAAGAAAATATATGAAATGTTTATATTACATGATATATACATTAGAATGTATATTTAATGATTTGAGTAATTGGTTGCATGCAATAAAAGATGGAAAGATTAAACTATTAAATGAAATGGACATTGTGTTTAGTTGGAAAATTGAAAGAAATATAGAATTTGGTTAGAAAATTAAAGGGGTTTATTTGCATGGATTTATGTTGTTTTTAAAATTAAATTAAAATGTTGATTATATTGAAGAGGCAATTGATTGTTTTAATTTATTTATTTTGTATTAGGGAAATTAAATTATGGTAAATAGAAAAGGCAATTAATTAGTTATTTCAACTGTTTTGAAAAGGCTCTTGTTATTTTTACTGTGAATATAATATGAAAGGGAAATGGATTTAGTATATCCAAAAATAGATTATTTCCTTGTAATTGCTTTGTAGTAATTATTTTCCTTGTATTCATGATTGGGGAAAAGGGTTATTTGAGTTTTAATTTGTAAGTCTTCCAGAGGTTGGGGGTTTTCGATTCATTATGTCAACCATTTGTATTTCCCTTGGGTAGTGCATGGTGCCTTGTCAGTGATTTACTCGGTTTCCATGAATGGGGATGTTTTGTGCCTCCTTTGGAAGGAGAGGACTATGTGTTTTTTGCCTCCAATTGTTTGGAGTGAGTCCCATTATATGTTACCTCCTAGAGTTGGAGTGGTTGTACTTTCTAGTTTGTATGCACTTGGGATTCCCTTGGTGATTAGTTTTGTTAGTTTGTTGTCAAATAGAAGAGTGGCTTATGTTAGGCGCCAGAGCCCAAAGAGGTAAATTGGGTAACCTTCAGAGGTTATTTAATCAAGTGATAACTAAATTAATGTACTTAGATTATTAGGATTCATTTCACACTAATCAAGATAATTTAGCCTCACTCATAGACACAAGGGCTTGTTTAGACTTGGGATGAGTGGGAAGGCCTGAAATGGAAAGGTCATCTATCTTGTCCTTACGAGAGGTATTTGATTCCGCATGAGTGAGCATGGGGGCCAGGATTCGGTTGAGGTCACCAGGATTATTGGAGCCTATGAAGAATGCCCAGAGAGATCTCATGACAAGTTGTACGATGACACTCTGTCTAGGACAACAGTTGGTATTTTTTTTATGTGTATGGTTTTCTTAACATACTTGATCTATTTTATATCTAGAAGCAATGTGACCTATGTCAGTGATGTGAGAGTTGTACTTATGTTTTTCATGTGTTTGGTTGTGTCAGTACGAGTCAGTATGATTCATCTTGTGGTTAGAGGTTGTAGTGTTTGTCCATGTTACGTTGTTACTATCTCCTAGAATGGGGGGTGGGCCTTCGAGTACCACTTGATTGGGTGGAGCATGCACCATACATCGTTGGGTCCCCCATTATCTTCAGTACTTGGTGGCAAGACATCCAGTTGGACAGCTCACAGTTCCTATTTTAATTCAAGCATTATATTATTTCAATTTGTAATAAGTTATTTTACCCCTCTAATGTTTACGAGGTGGATTTATGTAAATGTAACACATTTGTACTATTGCCTCATTCTGGAAATGAGATATGTAACCATTTGATTAAGTTAATGAATTTATATCTTGGATGTTTATCTCATTATGTTATTTTGTATCTTTATGATTGTTTAAATACATATTTATTATTGTAATTAAATGTTATGGTTTTATGTTGATGTTTGTGTGGGTTTAAGTAATCTTAGTTATGTAGCCTTAGGGGATGTTGTCAATTGTAGATGAACATGTATGTTTAATTCAATTAAAAAAATAAAAATTATGCTTTTATAGTGATTTTAAACTTCCTCTAGGGTTGTGTGGTGGGGCATTACATAAGAGACGAGAGTTTAGAGAATTTTATGCATATAAATCATCCTATAAACAAGTGAAAAATGAAAAAAAATATAGAATTTGACTTGTATACCCTATTCACAAACCCTAGAAAATATCAACCCTTACATCCTTCAAGAAAAAGGTTCCCTATCTATTGGTGCAACTACCAAGAGATAAAAAAAAAAAATTGTACGAGGTGGTGGATGGTTTTTAACCATCCTCCATGCAACAACAATGAGGTGTTGTAATATTTTTTGAAGAAACACTACTGTGAGTTTGTCCTCAATAAAATCCCAAACTATTTTGATATGTGAGATGTCCATAGTAGAGGTGGTAGCTCCCCACAAGAAAAAGTGGGGGAATGTATCAATGCATAGTGACTAGTGAGAAAAACACTTGATAGACCAACACATGACCATGTGTCTATCCCTTCTATTGTGAAGGAGAGTGTTGAGGTTGATATATTGCAGTTTATTAGTTCCATGACATAGAGCCTCATATAACATACCATTCCTCTAACACATGGTCAGCTAGGAAAGTATTTAGGAAGTAGAGTTTGACCTCATATTTTTCAGACTTGTGGGTCAAGCTGTAGTTATGATCCCATGGATAGTAAGGATGCAAGTTCCTAAGGTACATTTGTATTTGATCAAATGACAATGACAAATTTCCTCCTTAGTGAGGCATTTGGCCTCTATATTCAGGTAAATATTAGTAATTTAATTTAATTTAATTTATTAAATTTCATTTTTGAAATGCAATATTAACTAAATTAGTTGAATGATTATATTGAAATTTTAGGTTCATAATATTCACTCTATTTTCAGTTGTCCTCCACCTTCCTATTATGCAACCACATGTACTACAGAGGTATGTAACTACTAAAGCATTATAAATATTACATGTGGATAGATGAAATTTATATGAATGGTATTATTATATCTCATTTTGGTTCTTGAATAGGTTAATCTTGGTCCTTCATTGAAAACACCTCATATTCAAGGTGGCCATCAATGTTTCACTCAGGTAATACAAACTATTTATAATTTTAAAATAAAAAATAGTATTTTGCAATTGAATAATGTTTAATGACTTGAAGATTCTAGGTAGTTTGTAAGTATGCAAGATTTATACATTTTATTTAATTTGATTTTGGGTTGTTATGCACTTCATAATCTATAAATTTCTTTATTTCATGTTTTTAACCTTTATTCATTATCCTTTATCCATCATTCTCCTTGTGATCAACACTTTTCCTATGTGAATATTACTTTGTCCACTGTAATGAAGATATCTCACTCCATTTCTTAATTATCTCTTCTTTTTTATTCACCCATGAATATGAATAGAATTTTAACGTTTTATGAAAATCATGGAGTGTCTTTATAGGTGTGAATTGCTATCATGATCTTAGGACCACAATCCTCTCATTTCTCACTATCACTACATCATTTTTTTCTTAGTTGATAGTTCTCATTATTGTTTCGTTTCATGCATCTCACTATCATGCTTTACATTATTTCCATAAATCTTATCCGCACTTAAAAATTTCTTCACACTTCACGTCAACAAAGGTTTGCATCACTTTTATGTAATCATGATATTTTTCATTGCTTGCATGATATGATCGTCCCTAGGACTGTCATCTTGTGACTATCTTTTTCTTTGAAATTATCCTTATGAAACATGAAAACCATTGAAGCAATATATAGTTCAATAAGTACTCAAAATTTTTGTTGACTATCTCATACATTATAAGCCATGGATTGCATCACTCTTCTAGTTTTTGTAATTGAATAATATTTTATTTTTAAGTGTTGTAAGTAGATACTCCTCCTGATATTGATAGGGAAATAGATCATGATGTCTCTACTACAATAGACAACTCAATGCCTTTGACAAGGGTATGAGGAAGATTAGTAAATTTTAAATTGAATTCATTGTTATAGTTGTTTATTATTGAAAAATAAAATGATTATTGATTTGTAGTTTAATTTCTATCTCGATGGTTTCTATAGGACTTGTTGGTTCCCAAATCAACAGATCCACTAAATCATAGAAGTAAGCCACATTTCATGCTCACATCTAGTGTAGGATTTGAAAAATGAATAAGAAATGAGATTGAAACATATTTCCTCTATACTTCAAGCTCTGTAGAACCTAGGGGGTGATGCTTTTAGCAACACCAAAAGATTGAGACACACACTCAATAGGGTATTGCTTAACAGATAACACTCTCACAACAATATACCAAGAAACATTACATATCACTCAAGATTGGATAAGATATTGGAAAAATTTCATTAACTAGCATGGAGAACATGATAGATAAAAATAACCCATAAAATAGGAAAAATAGAATTGAATGGTTTGGATTGTTTCTGAAAATGTCTTACGCTTTTGGATAGATCAGTGCCCAATCCTAAGGCATGGAGTCAAATCTAAGATCATGAATGCAAGTTTAAACAACTTATCTCAAACTAGTGGCCCTTTAACATTAATGCCTTTCATTAATGTTACGTTTCATATTACTGCATAATCATACTTAAAAATTCCTTTCATTCCCTCAAACCCACAGTAATTTGTATACAAAATTTAATTCTTTGAGCTTGAAGAAACCCATACACAATTTACACAACTGCAAAAATATTACAATGAAAAATCAACATATCTTTGACATATTTAATCCATATGCAATTTGAGAATACAAAATGGGGACAACTTATACAATATTTTCATTAATATGTTCAAACTAATTGACACTACTATAGAAATTTGTACATTCATTCATTGTAAAACAAAACTCCACAAGTCAACTAAGAATATTTTATAATACCCCTCCATTTTACTTCTCGTTCAATTTGCTTTATGCTATGTTTGGTTGCAGTTACTTTGATACTGAATATATTTTGTTATGATGTTTTGATCGCTACTATTGAGCGACAACTATTATTGTGGGATGTAGTTATCTTATTATTGTTTCACATGCATTATGGATTAATGATGTTGTAGAGTTAACATGAGATATTATTATGAGATTCCTGGATTATAATGGAAGTGTCAGTTTCGATGAGTGTATTGGTGAAGAGGACGGTTTCGCATCACTCGCTTGAGCGCCCTATGAATCCGTAATTCCTTCTTCACGGTGTGTATTATATGTTGGATATATTGTATGATGTTGTTTACTTGGTTGTTGGATTGCAGGTACATGACATCGACTCCACCTGGTTTCATAGGTTTGAGCGTGTCGATCCAACGGTTAAGTTGAACGGAAGATAGTAGCTAGGTAACATGTGTCAAATTTACACCCTAGCCTTAGTGTGTCGTCAGTTGTGTGTGTCGAGTCATTGTCTGTCTTGTTTTGATGTTATTTAATTCTGAAGAATTTTTGATTTGGAAATAGATATTTAGAATAATTGCATTTAAATCATGTTGATGGTTATTTAATTTAAATAATGCAATGTGGATAAAAGTTTATATTTAAATTAATTAATTATATTTAATTTATTTAATTAATTAAATTTAATTTATTTAATTAATTAAATTTAATCCAAAGGGGTTGAATTTAGTTATTAAATAATTAAATTAATTAATTAAACATGATGCAAGAGAATGAAAAGAAATAAAAGAATTAAAATTAAATTTGGAATTTAATTTCAACATGTGGGAATTAAATTGGAAATTGTAATTAAATGTTTATTTGGGAAATTAGTTGCAACTTTAGAAATTAACTTATTATTTGAAATTGCATTTTAAATTGAAATTGAAATTAATATCTAAAGTTGCAATACATTGGACAAAGACAAAACATTGTAACAAATCTAGTAAGTTTGAAATGAAAATGGAGAGAAGTTGTGTGGGAAAGGTTAAACTTTGAGCTTGCAAATGCAAAATTTCTTCACCAACTATATATTTAATGCATTGGGTAACACTTGGACACAAAATTTTGAAGAATTTCCCTACCTTATTCTTGCCAATGCAACTAGTGAAAGGTAATTCCCATTTAAGGACTAGGAAAGGGGATTTATAATTATTTGGATAGTATTTCATCTATAACTATCTCCACTACTAATGCAATGCCCTACCATGCAACCTCACAAGACAAAAACAATGAGCAGGGAAAATTACAAACACACTTGGTTGCTAAGGGTAGTGTGTCATCACATGGCTCGACATGGGTTACCTAATGCGGACCTCCATAGGTTACCAACCCCCATCTTGGGTTACCTTGGCAACCTCAACCAATCCCTGGCCCCCATTCTTGCACATGCAAAATCAACTTACCTTTCTTGAGGACAAGGTAGTTGATTTGTCACTCTAGGCCTTCTCGTCTCATCCCAAGCCTATACAAGCGCTTGATCCATGAGAGAGGCATCCATTATATTTTTTTAGTGTGTTTACTACCCACCCCCTAACTATTTATTAGGTTATCACTTGATTAACTCAAATTCTGCATGAGTTACCCAGGAGACCACTTAGGGTTTTGGCCCCTATGGGAAGCCACACTCCCTACTAGAAACAAGACCATAAAAACACAAATGGGTAAGCCACATGCACAACTATCAAAAGAAAATAAGCAAATGCACCAAGTGAGGCATGACCATGTCACGCTAGATTACCATAACAAATTAGTTATCAAGTGCCAGGCTAAGACCCACAAAATCGAGTACAAAAGTCAACAACATAAGAAATCCTCTCCCCACCTCTGGAAGCCTAAGAAGAATATTGACTACCCAAGAACTCACAAATGAGGGTAAATCCAACATTATGGGTTTACAAACAAATTCCAACCCAAATTCAATAAATAAAATCCCCTCAAAACAAAATTAACACAAGAGGGAGATACATTAAAATAGAACCATCAACATCTACCTTCAAGAGCACAAATACGTTCAATGTATTACCCCTAGTGAATAACAAATAATTATGATTTATTTATATGCTCATTACAAAGTCATTTATAAATAACTATAGAAATCGTATAGACATATTTTATAAATATCACAACCCTCATTTATTACATCATAAACATCAACATCAATTATCAATTTTCAATATAAATTAATTTAAAACAAAGCCCTCATTTAGAAAGGAATGATAAATCTTATTCATCTACTTCCAAATTCATTTATAAGAAGACATTTAACTAATGAAGGGAACCACATAAAAAATTATTCTTTAAATGTCTAAAACCCATATTACACAATTATCTTGCTCTCCATATATAACCATAATATATATATATATATATATAACAACAAAGTGAAAACCAAAAGAAAACAAATAGCATACTCAATTAAACATAATTATATATGTGAATATTCATAAGTTTGGTTTGAATACCTTGAAGTTATGGTGAAGGGACAATAATAAAACCTGATACGCTAAAGGATATTACTATCATAAACAACCATCTGAAATCCTTAATGAAATATACACACAACTTTGTCTATATATATATATAATGCAAATATAACAGCAAAATACAAGGCGAATGAAGGCCGATACAAACAGGGTTGGGGACCTAGCTCGGTTGGCTAAATCTTTCCTGTTGCAGGAGGTTGGTCACGAGGTCTAGTCTCCCCCACTCCCGTGGTACCAGAGGGCATGTCACGCCAGCGCCATCGGTCACATTAAAAAGTTTACCAGGCGCACTGCAGTTTATAGGGGGTCATGCTACCCGATTCCTGCAGTCTAATTAAAAAAAAAAAAAAAAGGCCGATACAAACAATTGTGATAGAACGAATGCTAAAGCGCATACCATAATATCAGTGCCCGTTACAACAACCAAAAAGATGCCAATCGAATGTCATAGAGTAAATCAAGAGCCAATAGTCTAAATCGAATATTATAGGAGAGAGATGGATTGATTAAAGCTGGGAGATTCTTGAGAGTTCTCTCTCAAATTTTTGCAAAGGCTTAGGAGGTCCACCTTGCAAACTGTGAGAGCTTACAAGCTATAGGCCATAAATATATATGCTCAGTGAGGACATGCAAAGAAGGCCTTAGAAATTTTAAGAAAGGTAACTCGTACAAATTTGTGTGATGCTCATGCATTTATCATGATGGGTAAATATCTAAGTTTCCTGATTATGGGTTAAATATCTACGTTTGCGGTCAATTCAAAGGATAGTTGCAAGAGTTAAAGGAAGCAGCCAAAAAGAAAAAATAGGTAGGGATTCAATTGTAAAAACTAGAAAAAGGCAACCCAAATAAACATCAATACAATTAACATGTCACACAGAATAAGATGGACAATCTCACTACAAAACGATAGCAAAAGACGAAGACAACCATCAACATTTTTCCACTATAAATTTGATTCAAACAGAACAATGCTCTCAAATAAATGATTAAGGAAGATTTTTGTCGCTACCTAGAGTCCTTCACTCAAGAACTGGAGATAGACTACTGAGTTGAAAGCTTCCAAACAAGTTTCGTTCTTTCGAGACTCCAACCAAACAATTTCAAAACCTGTTTCTTTTTGCTAAAAAGTTTTGAGAACAAAATAATCAGAGCCCAAAAACAATTTTCTATTGTCACCCCCAATAATGAATTCCCTTCTCTCCATTTTAATTAAATTAATTATTTATTTTCGAAAAAAAAAATCAAACCATAAGACAAAAATTAAAACTAAAATCAATAACTTGCACTATCTTTTTCCAATTCTAATAGATGCATGTAATTTCATGTAAATAATTTCCTCTTTTATTTCTTTTTTTCCAACTTTTTACAAATTTGCCATTATTACTTAAATTTTCATTTAGAATAATTCCAAAATAATAATTTAAATGAACAATACTATCTAAACATCAATTTAAAAATTAACAATATTTAAAATATTATTCCACCTTACTATTGAAATATTAAACATTAACAAAATAATAATACAATACATGTTTAAATCTATAAAACATTTCAATTTACACATTAATTTAATATTTAAATTAAATACTTAACACTTTCACATAATCACTTTAATAATTAGATTTAATACTTTAATTATATTAATCACAACAATAATAAATATCGTTAAATTAAATTAACTAATTAAACAACATTTATAAATAACAACTACATTAGATAATTAAACAACACTAATAAGACCATTAAAATTAATCAACATGACATCACAAATAAACACTTACACAAATGGCCCGTAGACCAATATAGAGGGGCACTTAAAATTACAAAGTTGTGTCACACTTTTATAAAGGAAATGACCAACACTAATCTAACTTTTAAACTTGAATCACCATAAAGTGGAATATATGTTTTGAATTTTTAAATGATGTAAACTAATAAAATGTGTATTTTTTAGTATACTTTATGTTTGTATTTTTTTGACAAAATTAAAAAAAAAATTGAATATAGTTTTTCATAAATTAACACTATATTTTAGTTGTTGATAAATGCTAAAAAATTATGTTCCACTCGACATCAAGCTTTATATAGTAAATTTTCTTTTTTTTTTCTTTGATATTTTTATGTATATTTATAACTTGAAACTTTAGGGCATGGATTTTTTTTTTTGCAATTTTAATAAATATATATTTTTAAATAAATATTTCAATGTGTGTATATTAAACATGGTTGTTTCCACTCGACATCAACTTTTATATTGCATATTTATCTAAAGTAGAAAACAAATTATACAATCTTAATCTAGATTCTTTTATCTAGGGAATCATATTTTTTTATTTTTTTTAATAAGTTATAGTATTTTTCTTGACATGGTAATCAACTTGATATTTTTGTGTTGATAACCTACTTTTAGTAAAAAATAAAAATAAAATAAAAATAATAATTGAACTATTCAAATAAATATATATTTAAAAACTACACTTACGGATGATCTTCAAAAGGGTATTTTTTACATTTTTAAAATATGTTATTTATATGAGTAGGGGTTGTTGAAATATTAAATTTTAAAATAATTTTATTTTGCTAGTAAATTGGCCTAAAAATGGTACTACATATGCATTTAATCAACAATTTTAGTTGGAAAAGTTGTGGACATATTTAACTTATCTAGAATGAATCTTACTAGATCATATGTTTGACCAAAATTGATTTTTAGTTATAAATGCTAAACTTCACTTGTGCTAATAAGTTGGCCAAAAGTATGACAAAACTTTGTACTTTTACCCATACATCCTCCCCCCTAAGCCTCGACTTACTCTCGAAAGTCACAAAGTAAGGTAAAACATATGCAATTATGAACAACATCATCCTAATTCACACACACAATGGGAGATACCAAACAAGGCAACTGAAAAAGTAAACAAACCAACATACGGGGTTACCAAACACAGGTTGGGGACCTTTTTTTATCTCCTATTTCCACATCATATCCATTGGGTTTTTGAGCTATGCTCAGACCTGACAGTGTAGGTGGACTCGGTACCCCGTACGTGCAACCTATATAAAACAAGGTGTCGAACAAAATATACATATATATATATATATATATATATATATATATATCAATTAACAAACACACTGTGAGAGGAAATCATAGTGTAGGAGGGTGCTCACGAGCGAGTGATGCTTCCCTGTTCCCCTCACCAAGTCCTCAAACAATAACCAAAACATCAAATAATAGTAATTACATTATAAGAAAGACCATATCACCATCACTAATCAAATGCATAACAAGAATAAACATAAGCCACATGATACATATATTCAAATTAATCCAAACACAACTAACTCCATATAACCAACATAACATAAACATCAATTCATAATGTCATGATCATCAAACTCAAATGAAACTTCATCCAAACCAATCCAGAATTTTGAAACATGCAACTATAAACTCTCAAAGTGCATAACATAATATAATAAGTATCAATGCAAAGAAAGCAACACAGGAGGCAATACAGCTACGCTAGGACTCCACTAAACCCTCATGATCTCACTCACGGCCTCTTGAGTCAGCTACCCATCCTCTACCAATAACCTCAACAACTACACCCTGGTACCCATCCTAGTGGTTATCAACCGTAGCAAATACTCAGTGTGACCTACCCGCATCGCCCAATGTCAACTCGAAAAAAAATGGCCCCTAACTGAGACCCGTAGTGTTCCTCTACGAACACTACCTAGCAATGTGGCCCTATTGATTGCAAGATAAACAACCTATGCATCGGCCAGAACCTCTATCACCAGGAGGTGTATTAGATTGTTGAACACTACCCCTACTAGCCGCGGGCTAGGTGCTCTATGCAAGTTGCTCAGAATGGTTGTCCTTGTTACACCACCAGTTTTGGTTCTTCCTAGATTGAGAATAATCATCACCATGATGAGATTATGAATTCTTATATTTAGACTCAGAACATTGTCGCTGCTTATGTTCACCCTTGGCAGGTGCCTAATGACTCCTAGATGAGCCAGTTGTCTGTGTCTATCGCCGCGAGAACCAATACTAGATGAAGGCGTACTTCCTATCTAAACTCCTATGTGGCCTCCTAATGCCATGGCCAAGTTTTCCCCCATTAACCGTACCTTCTCCATGGCCACCTCCATAGTTCTCTGCTTGAAGACTCAAACTTCTTCATTGATGCGAGCATTCAATCCCCTAATAAAATGGTGCACAAGCATACCCTCATCACTACTAATCCCAACATATTGTTTGAGCTCATAGAACCGGTGCTTGTATTGCTCTATGAACATTGCCATTTTTTCAATTCATGGAATTCATCTACACGACATTGTCTCCAGTGCTCTAACAAAAAATGGGCTCTAAATCGCTCCATGAATAACTCCCAAGTCATAGAACCAATATATCTAGGTGTAGTTTCTGCTCTTCTAATTGTCACCATGTGGATGTGAATCCCTTGAGGTGCATGATGGCACACCTAGCCCTAGCATTACTACCATACAGATGCATATAGAAAAAACATGATCCAAATCAATAAGCTAAGTTTCTGCCTCCAGTCCTCCACCAATACCATCAAACATGGGGGAATGTGCCCTTGAAAGGTCCCTCACATGACCTGCTACCACCGCATCCTGATCCACAACAATATCTCTCCTCGGTGATCTCTCTCTCTCCCTGACCACCCACTACTCTTCTTCTTTCCTAGGGCCTAAATGGCCAAGAACCTCCTCTAGCAACTAAAGAAGTTGAGCCCCTTCTGCACCTAGTTGCCTTGAGTTCAGACCACCACTACCCTACTCACTATCATGGGAAATCTCAGAAGGTGTACTCTAATGATCTTCCCTGCGGCCACCACCTCGACCTCTGCCACGGCCTTGTCCTCGACCCCTAGGCATACTCCTACACAACAATAGAAGGGAAACACATAAGTTCCAAAGTTAAGCACAAGGTTAACTTAATGGACTCAATTGAACCTAGAGTACTCAGAGTTTGATAACCTTGGCTCTAATACCAAGTTGTAACACCCCGCCACACAACCCCACATGACAATAACCAACTAACCAAATACATAACAATTTGTTTTTAAAGGATAACAATTAACTATAACCATAATTAAATAATGACACTTAACTAGTCCCATGAGGTTACATGGTTGCATTACTCATAAACGTTCCCAACCAATTAACATCGTTAATAATTAAATGCCAAGCAATAAAACAATAGAAACATACACTACTCAAGATAGCCTAATGATATGCATACAACCATCCATAGCCCATAGAGATAACAAGAGTACATACATCATTTTATTGCATATCAATTTATAGTTCAATATTACAATTGTGGAGCATATTTCCATAGATACAACACTTCAAAGATACAATAGTACATTACATAATGCTTCCCTTATATCAACAGAAAGAGTACATCGAGTACAAGAATAATACAATAATGATAAATAAAGTACAAGCATAGAACAATCTTCAATAAGGAGAAGCCATGGAATCTCTGCATCAGCTCCACTTTGCGCTTCATGAACACTAACTGGGAACCCAATGGAGTGTATATCACATTCCACCTGACCATGTGGACCATAAGGTCCACCCCTCATGCTAGGAGATGACAAGAGGACCCACAACAAAAAATAGCCAAGTGTACAAGATTGACATGACTCCATAATCCAATAGGAAAAAAGATAAAAACATAAGAACAATCACTTCTAGAGGTACAAGAACAACGAGGGGGGAAAATTACAAACATACTTGGTTGCTAAGGGTAGTTTGTCATCACATGGCTCGACATGGGTTACCCAATGCAGACCTTCATAGGCTACCGACCCCCATCCTGAGTTACCCTGGAAACTTCAATCGATCAGTGGCCCCCATTCTTGCACATGTAGAATCAATTTACCTTTCTTGAGGACAAGATAGGTGATTTTCCATTCTAGGCCTTTTTGTCTCATCCCAAACCTATAGAAGTGTTTGACCCATGAGAGAGGCATCTATTATCTTTTGTTAGTGTGTGTACTACCCACCCCCTAACTATTTATTAAGTTATCACTTGATTAACTCAACTTCCATATGAGTTACCCAGGAGACCACTTAGGGTTCTAGCCCTCATGGGAAGCCACACTCCAGTACTAGAAACAAGACCACAAAAACACAAATGGGTAAGCCACATACACAACTATCAAAACCAAATAAGCAAATGCACCAAGTGAGGCATGACCATCTCACGCTAGATCACCATAACAAATCAGCTATCAAGTGCAAGGATAAGACCCACAAAATCGAGTACAAAATTCAACAACATAAGAAACCATTTCCCTACCTCTAGAAGCCTAAGAAGAATACTGACTACCCAAGAACTCGCAAACAAGGGTAAATCCAACATTACGGATTTACAAACAAATTCCAACCCAAATTCAATAAATAAAATCCCCTCGAAACAAAATTAACACAAGAGGGGGATATATTAAAATAGAACCATCAACATCCACCTTCAAGAGCATGAATACGTTCAATGTATTACCCATAGTGAATAACAAATAATTACGTTTTATTTATATGCTCATTACAAAGTCATTTACAAATAAATACAAAAATCGTATAGACATATTTTATAAATATCACAACCCCTCATTTATTACATCATAAACATCAATGCCAATTATCAATTTTCAATATAAATTAATTTAAAACAAAGCCCTCATTTAGAAAGGAATGATAAATCTTATTCATCTACTTCCAAATTCGTTTATAAGAAGACATTTAACTAGTGAAGGGAATTGCATAAAAACTTTTTCTTTAAACTTCCAAAACCCATATTACATAATTACCTTGCTCTCCATATATAACCATAATATTTATTCATATAAACATATATATATATATATATATATAATACACATATTATATATATATAATAGTAAAATAAAATTGCTTTAATAACTATATAAAAGAATATATATCTATATACAATTTATGCAACCTGTTGTCTTAAACAACAAAGTGAAAACCAAAACAAAACAAATAGCATACTCAACTAAAAATAATTATATATGTGAAGATTTATAGGTTTGGTTTGAATACCTTGAGGTTATGGCAAAGGGACAATAATAAAACCTGATACGCTTAAGGATATTGCTATCATAAATAGCTATCCGAAATCCTTAATGAAATATGCGCACAACTTTGTCTATATATATATATAATATAAATCTAACAACAAAATACAAGGTGAATGAAGGCTGATACAAGCAACCGTGGAAAAATGAATGCTAAAGTGCATACCATAATATCAATGCCCATTACAACAACCAACAAGATGCCAATCGAATGTCATAGAGTAAATCAAGAGCCAAAAGTCTAAATTGAATATTACAGGAGAGAGATGGATCGATTAAAGTTGGGAGATTCTTAAGAGTTCTCTCTCAAATTTTGAAAAGGTTCAGGAGGTCTACCCTATGAAGTGTGAGAGCTTACAAGTTGTAGGCCATAAATATATATGCTCGTTGAGGGCAAGCAAAGAAGGCCTTAGAAATTTTAAGAAAGGAAACTCGCACAGATGGCCAAGCATTTATCATGATGGGTTAGTTATTAATTTTGACCTCCCCAGTGTAGCCTTGGACTCACGTATAGAGGTATAAGGAAATGACATTTGGTTGAATTCAAAAATAAAAAAACCAACGCCAAATCTGTATTTTCTCCTATGTGCTTTAAGGATAAGGAATTCTTCTACGACTATGAGAAGGTGGTATTTAACTTGAGTTAACATGGAATAAGTCGCAACACTATTTAATTTGGCTAGGTTGCTTTGAATAGCTACACGATACCAAAACAAAAGAGACTCTTTTAATAACCAGACAAATATCGTTTAAGTTTCCTGATTATGGGGTAAATATCTATGTTTGCAATCAATTTGAAGGATAGTTGTATGAGTTAAAGGATGCAGCCAAAAAGAACGAATAAGCAAAGACTAGACAAACACAACCCAAATAAACATCAATACAATTAACATTTCTCACAGAATAAGATGGACGATCTCATTACAAAATGATAGCAAAAGATGAAGACAACCATCGACAATTTTCCACTATAAATTTGATTTGAATAGAACAATGCTCTCAAATAAATGATTAAGGAAGATTTTCATCACTACCTAGAGTCCTTCGCTTGAGAACCGAAGATAGACTATTGAGTCGAAAGCTTCCAGATGAGTTTCATTCTTTTGAGACTCTGGCTAAACAATTTCAAAACTTGTTTCTTTTTGCTAAAAAAATTTAAGAACAAAATAATTATAGATCTCAAAACCAATTTTCTATTTTTACCCCCAATAATGAATTCCCTTCTCCCCATTCCAATTAAATTAATTATTTATTTTTGAAAAAAAAAATCAAAGCATGAATAAAAAAATAAAACCAAAATCAGTAACTTGCACCATCTTTTTCCAGTTCCAATAGATGTATGTAATTGCATGTAAATAATTTTCTTGTTATATTTCTTTTTTTCCAACTTTTTACAAATTTTCCATTATCACTTAAATTTTCATTTAGAATAATTCCAAAATAATAATTTAAATGAACAATATTATCTAAACATCAATTTAAAAATTAACAATATTTAAAATATTATTCCACCTTACTATTAAAATATTTAACATCAAAAAAATAATAATACAATACACATTTAAATCTACAAAACATTTCAATTTACACATCAATTTAATATTTAATTAAATACTTAACACTTTCACATAATCAATTTAATAATTAAATTTAATACTTTAATTAAATTAATCACAACAATAATAAACATCGTTAAATTAAATTAACTAATTAAATGACATTTATAAATAACAATTACTTTAAATAATTAAACAACACTAATAAGACCATTAAAAGTAATCAACATGACATCACAAATAAACACTTACACAAATGGCTTGTAGACCAATGCAGAGGGGTACTACAACTAAAGATTTAGACCTGGAATGCCCACCACTGCTACCACAGATACTTGCCAAAAAAATTATGTTGAATGAAATTTGGTACCTCCTTTTCAAAGAAGTTGTCATGCTTGACAATGAATGAGAGAGTGAAGCATGTCTCAGTTTGATTGCTCTTGTCATTTTACAGTAAGGCCATCTAAAATGGAACGAGCATTTACAATTTATCTAACTAGGCATTAATCATCAAAAATTATTATGCATTAAACCTATCACCATAAAATTTAAAACCTTTGATTATGATTTGTCCCTATAAAATAAAAACATATGAGAAAAAACCAAAAACAATGATTCTTATTAACTAATTCCAATGCACTTTGTTACCCTTTCTATGGTAGAAGTAAATCAAAAACTTCATTTGAACCCACAATAAGACCTTCACAAGAAATGATATCTACCAGTTTTTAATATGAATTGATAAAATTATGATCATAAAATATTTCATCTTTAGGTTGATTACATCCTATATTAGCCAAGCAATCTACTAACTAGTTACCTTCCCTATAGCAATGGGTAATTTGGTATGAACCTAACCGGATCATTAAGAGCCAAAATTGTTGCAAAATTTAAGATATTTTCTAGTTGAAATGCCTTTGTTTGCGGGTGTTTATTATCAAAAGAGAATCCCTTTCAATTTGGATTTTGAATGATCCCGCAATAGTGGTTTACACTTTTTGGGACATCCTATTTTTTGTTAAAATCACATATTTTTAGAAAATATAATGATTTAAGCCTCAAAAAGTTCTATTTAATGTATTCCAATTGAAGAGGGTTTGATCAAACCACCTTAGATCAAACCCCCTTGGATAGAACCCTGCTAGTTTTAAACCATACCTATAACAAAGTCTCCTTTACACCTATCAAAATGTTGATAAAAAACCACTTTTGATTTACCTTTTTGGGGGATCAAATGAATTCATTTAAAAAATAAAATTTAAGTATGTAGTCCTTATTATAAGCTTCCCAAAAATTATAATTTTCAATATATTTAATTCGATTATTATATTTATTTTTTATTTCTTGTGAATGTAGGTTCTTCACCAAAAATCGAGCTCTTTGTTCTGCACATGTGGAAAATAATAGATTACCAAAACAAAATTTCAAAAATATCTATGTACTTGATATTGATGTCCTTGATCCAACAAAAATAATAATTTTGATACATACATAAAAAAAATTATATGTTAGCAAGTAAACCTATGTCTAAGTTGTAATTGGTTTGGCTTCAAAATTTAATTAAGAAAAAAATATTCAATAAAACACTATGAAATCAAATTCATGCACTACATATCATAGTTACAAATTTAAATTCGAAATTTTTTTTTTATCCTCCATAGAAAAAAGTTACACATGCTAGAAAGTACACATCACTCTCTGAAAATGTTGTTTATTGTTAAAAACTAGGTATCAAAGGATATGGAAAAAAAAATACAATTTGATTCCAATTTTTTTTAAAAAATATATATTTAGAATCTATAGACAAAATTTTACAAATCACTATTTTTCACCATCTTCAAATTCCTCATGGTTTGGCATCTATAGGTGTCTGAAGAAAATTTTCAAAATGTTCATTTCAATATCAAGTTTGACCAAAAAGTGTAAACCACTATTGTTGGATCATCCTTTTGGGTAAATTGTGACTTATGGCCATATTTAATCCATGGAAGAGATATTGGGCCTCTGTAACATTATTTGTTCCATGAGGAAGTTTGATTGACTTTATGCCAACAAGGAGCCCATATCAATCATGAATTATACACCCTGCTTGTGACTTTCCCAGATTCCCTCTTCTTGCACCATCAAAATTTAGCTTATAAGAACCTGATGAAGGTGAAATCTAAGCTATTTTGGTCCTCTCTAGACTTGAATTTTTCTTTTGAAACAAACTTCCTTGAAATGGAAGAGCTATATGAGCCCAACACTTCATGATATTTGAATCCCAATCTATGAAAGAAGAGCCCACATTTTTTGATTTTTGAACATGTGCATTAGTTACCTCTAAAATAGCTTTCTCTATGTTTAGTAAAATATTCTCTTTTTGTGCCACTTCTTTTCTAAAGATCCTCTTATTTCTCTTCCACCAAATATTCCATATAATAATTAGAGGTGCAATCTGCCATATACTTGCAAATAAAGTTGATTTCTAGAGGATGGGCCAACTTGTGAATAGATTTTATAGAGTTTTTGGTAGTGGGGCATACTAGTTAAGCTTATTTTTGATGAACAACTAGCAAATTTGAGAAAACGAGCATTGTACAAAAAGATGATTTAGATCTTCTAAGAATTCATCAAATAGAACACACTTGAAATGGGTTGATATCCCCAATTTTGAGAGCCTACCACTTGAAAGAATATTATTTTTAGATCCAACCAAGTGTAACAACCAACCTTAGGGAGAACTATGTAATTCCAAAAAAAAGAGTATGATCTTTGACTTTCTATGTGTGCACCATTACTAGTTATAGACCTATAACCTTGTTTCAATGAGTAACACTCTATTTTAGATGGGGCCCAGATTAATCTATCATGATCAATTGATTTAAGTATGATTATATGCTTTAGTATATTTTTAATCTTTATTTTTGATCACTTGGTATTGGCACATTGGTGGGGTCTTTCCAAATCACTTTTCCAGTGAAATCATTTAAACATTGAAAGTAATATTTCACTTTTGAACCCCATATTAAAGAAAAAATTTATCTTTCCTTTTGAAGTTCTTGAATGCTAGATAATGTTGGGTAACCATTCCATGAATCCAACTAAAATAAATAATCTTCACCATTATGATTTTCCCAAGAAAGGTATGGAGTGATCACTTCTTTGCATGTTATCAAGAAGCTCCACATAGGTAAGCCCCAGGGAGGATTAAATAGAGTGAATATCCTACTGGAAGATGTGGCATCTAAATACTTAGCCTACATTATATTGCACCATTTTGAATATGGTTTTGAATACATGTTCCAAACTAATCTCACTTAAGGACAAATTTCTTAGTGATAGATTATGGACCCCTACACCCACTTTAAATTTCTTTGGACAAAGATTCTCCAAAGATATGAGGGATATTATAATTTTTCTTATCTATTTTACCTTTCCATAGAAAATTCCTTATTAGTTTTTCAATCATAGTTATAATGGTTTAGGAGATTTTAAAACAAGCACGTAGTTATTTGGAATTGTTGATAGAACTAACTTTATCATTAAAATTATGCTTGCAAGTGATAACCATCTGCCCTTCCAAGAAGAAATTTAATTTTGAATACTAAGAATGACTTTATCCTAGTATGAATTTTGGTTACCACCAATGAAAAAGGGAATTCCCATATATGTACAACGAAGCTCTAAAAACTAAAAACCCAATAATTTAACTATTTTCCTTTTGATACTAGCCTTTGTATTAAATATGTATACCTTTGAATTATTTTCATTTACTTTTTTTTCTTCAATCAGAAGAATATTTGGCTATTATATCTTTCACTTTTTTAGATTATGTAAGAGAAGCATGCCCAAATAGAATTGTATCATCTGCAAAAACGGAATGAGTAACTATAATATTTGTGGATGGTATTGATATGCCATTCCATAAACCTTGAAGATTTACCTTTTGGATGTTTCTTCTCATAGATTCTATAAGGATTATGAATAAGAATGGAGAAAGAGGATCCCCCTAATGAACACCTTGAGAAGAATTGAAGATCCCAACTAGTGTGTCATTAATTAGTACCAAAAAAATTGCACTTGACAAGCACGAATGAATCCATTTGCACCACTTATGCCCAAAGCCAAACTTCTTTAGGAATTGAATCAAAAATGAAAAATCTACCCTATCATGGGCCTTTATCATATGTAGCTTAATAATGAAGGATGTCAATTTATTAGAATTAATTAAGTGTAACACTTCATGTGCTACCAAAGCTCCTTTTGGTGTCTCTCTCCTTGGAAAAAACCTCTTTTGTTCCTCTAAAATTATTTTTGAAATGAAGGGATGAAGCTTGAGGTATATTGCCTCTGTAAATATTTTATGAATTGTATTACATAAGGATATAGGCCTAAAATATGAAAAATAACTTTTGATCCTTCACCTTTGGAATTGTTTCCAACTGAGTTATATTGAATGGTTTTAGCATAGTACTTGATTTTCTTCATTCTTCTATAGCCTGAATAATATCAACACATAAAATCCCAACATTTTTGAAGGAATATTGTTGTAAAGCCATCTAGACCTAGGGCCTTATTAGATGGTAAAGAAAACACTACAAATTTTACTTCTTCCAAGTTAAAAGTCTTGATTAGATGAGTATTATCATCCTAATGGATCAAATTTGGAATGAAATCCAATAATTCTTCCCTCTCTCTTGCTATTTGTGGAGCATGCACCCTTGGAGTAGACAACAAGTTTTAGAAAAATTTAACACCTTCATTCTGAATATCTTTTCTTTTTTAAAGAATAACACCTATTATTCTATCCTTAATTGAAAATATAGTATTTTTTTCTCTTTTCAATTGAGTTGAAATATGATTTTTTTTGTTTTTTAGTCACCTTCTTTCAACCATATTTCTCTAGACTTTTTCCTCCAATACACTTCCTCCCTTGCCAGTAGTTCTACCCATTCTTTTTGTGGATTTTTTCTGCTCAAATGATGTTTCATCCATCCCATGAGAAATAATATGACTATTTATATCTAATAGTTTCTTATATACCATTTATTTTTTAACAATTTGAATACTTCAACGTTCCATGTACTTATTTTCCAATTAATGAACTACAACTTCCTACAAAATTGGTACATTCTTGATCCACTAAAAAAAGGGGGCATTTAACCACCAATGTTTGAGTAATGTAAGGACATCTAGGTGATGGAAGCACATTGATTCAAACCTAGATAAGGATTTTATTTTTGGCCTAAAAATTTTGTTGATATAATCATGGAAATTGCAAAATGGTTTGAGCTTGAAAGTAATAAATTTTTTTATGAAAAAGTGTGAGCACCTAACAACCAATTTGGAGAAGATGAGAATCTTTCTATTCACTTTTTAATTTGTAAGAAATCATTCCTTTTGTTGGTCCAAGTATAATTCACATTATTAGGTTGTATATCCAATAATGCATTATCTTGAAAGAAATAATTAAAATCTTCCATTGTTTTCTAAGGAGGAAGAACTCCTCATTTCTTTTCTTGTAGAGAATTCATTGCATTAAAATATCCTACTAGGATTACTTTCTCATCCCCGAGTTGATCTAAAACTTCCTTTAAAGTATCCTAAATAATTTTCTTTCCTATTGTTTTTGATGGGTCATACACATTTAATAACTATAAACCAAGATCAAAATGAGTTAATTTCACTAATTGTGAGTTTATTTCATTTGTAATAGGATCTATACTTATTGTATTAGGGTTCCACAAAATGGGAAGCCCACCCAATGCCCCTTGAGAAGGTGAATAACTAACTTACCAACTTTAGACCACTTTTTAAGAGATGAGTCAATCATGGCTTGAGAATTGATTGCATTAAAATATCCTACTAGGATTACTTTCTCATCCCCCAGTTGATCTAAAACTTCCTTTAAAGTATCCTAAATAATTTTCTTTCCTATTGTTTTTGATGGGTCATACACATTTAATAACTAAAAACCAAGATCAAAATGAGTTACTTTCACTAATTGTGAGTTTATTTCATTTGTAATAGGATCTATACTTATTGTATTAGGGTTCCACACAATGGGAAGCCCACCCAATTCCCCTTGAGAAGATGAATGACTAACTTACCAAATTTAGACCACTTTTTAAGAGATGAGTCAATCATGGCTTCTAAAAGTTTATTTTCTTGAAGTAAACTATATCAGCTCCACAAGCATCCAATTGATGCTTGATTTAATACCCCTAACATTCCATGATATAATTTTCATTGGGTGTGAGGAGAGTAACAAGTTCTCTTTGTCCTAGTTTTCTTGTTTGAAGCAATAGTGATATTTTTTTCCAAATTTGACTGAATACCTATTGCAATTTCCTTCTGAGTCTTGATTGAATAAGTTTTTCTTCCTCTCTTCCCTAGGGTTTTTTTTAATAATAGGTTCTATACTAGGAGATCGAGATATGGTAAGAGTTTTGGAGAAATCATAATCCCCTTATTTCTTGAGCACCTCTTCTGATATTTCATTAATTAATTGAGACCCCACCATTTTGGATATGTTTTCTACTAGATCTTCCAGGTTTCCTGTTTCCACTAAACCCTTAAACTATAACAAATAAAAAGTGCAACTTTTGGGAGAAAACTATTTTCTCATATTTATAATTTTGTAACTCTTTTTCTCATAAAAAATGTTTAGATTTTGCAAGTCATGCCTCTTCAACACACAAAATTTGATTACCCCTTGACTAAACGTTACACACTATAGAAAGTGTTACCCCTTCACACTATAAATCTAACCCCTTATTCCCAAAACTTAAAGCACTGTGAATATCAATATGACTTTTCTCAATACCCTTCATTTATACCTTATAGTTTCAATTTTTTTGTTACTACCAAAAATAATGAATTGATGATTTCCCCAAAAATGATGCGCATTTATTATTGGAGGTGAAGGTGAAATCAGAAGATGAGTCTAATAGATACTCCTCAAAATAGGAGATAATTCCCTTTTCCAAGGCTTTGATAAGGAAACTATGAAATTTTCATATCTCTTTTTTTCCGTTACTTGTGAAAAGTTGGAATGCTATGTTGGAGTACAAAAAACACTTAGAGGGGGGGTGAATTAGTGTTTTAATAACCAAATTCAACTCATTTTTTTTTCAAAACACATAACTTCTTTATCCTTAAACCGTATGAAAAACTCAAATGTTGCAAAGTGCATAAAGGATGCTTAAGACTAAATTGAATGAATCATGATAACCACGTAGATCGCAAAAGAACCATCAAAAAATATTTTTATGAGTGGAAAACCCTCATAGGGATAAAAAACCACTTGGGAAAATTGCCTCACTAGCTTAATAAAATTCTACTGATTAATAGCCTCACTAGCAAAGCCTAACTGGCTACAAAATATGCTTCACTGGCCACAAAATATGCCTCACTGGAAAAACATTATCACATCAAAGTAAAGAGTAATATACAGAGGGTTTCTCTATTTCAATGAAGTTCATATTAGCTTTCTACCTTAATGCATTTCATGTCCTCTAAACTCCATTTCATTTGAAGTCTAGAACACACAAAACACATTAAACTATTCACTGTTCTTTTGTAATGTTGTTTCAAGCACATAATTCAGTATAACATATTCAAGAATACATTTTATCAAGTAACTACATATAGGGTTTCAAAAGAAACCTTTTTTTCATAACAATATAATCAAAAGCATCTCAAAAAAAATGACTCTTGCTAGCTCAAGATTTTCATTTCACTATCTAACCAAATTCTGAACTTGAACATCTCATATAAATAGAAATCATCAACCCAGTAAAATGTAATATAGCCATACCTTAAACCTTGAGAGGAATCAACTACAAAAAATTACAAATCTCAACTGCCAAAACCACCAAAACCATCATTTGCTCATAACCACTACATGTTGTTGCATATTGCAAAATAAAACCCTAGGTTTGTTGTTCATAACCAAGTTCACATCTTTGCATAACGCCCGATATACATTATTTTTCACAATATACAATATTTCCTTGCTGAACTGGTATGCCCTAGAAAGGGCTAGTGAAAACAACGTTATAATCTTCCTTCAAACCTTTCCTCAAGCACTTGTGACTTACTAGGTAGGTTACCAATTGAAACAACCTAAATTTATGCCTTTTATCATTTTGCATATTAAAACCACAAATACCATTGTATATGACTTTGATGAACATAGTTGCCTTAGTAGAATGATAATGATAACCAAATGTCATTAAATATCAACATTATAAGCCTTTCAAATATGCATCAAGGTGAAAGCCCCTATTGAAATCAATTCCAAACTCATCCAATGTCAAAGGGGTCAACTAAATCCCCCTTTAGCATTGATGTCAAAGATTCTATCATTGTCATCAAAATATTATCATTTGTAGAAACATCAAGATTGACAAATGGCTAAATGAAATCATCATGAGAAATGAATTATCAAGATCAACATCACCTCACTATCACTGTCGAGAAAAAAAGTGTGTTGTCCTCATACTGGAAAGTGAAGCATATACTGTTGTACATCACTATAAAAGCTCATATTGTTAAATGAAGCATCAAACTGAAATGAAATACTCATACTATCAAATGAAGCATCCTATCAATTGAAGCATGAATATTGGCAAATGAAGCAAGTATATTGTCAAATGAAGCATGAGAAGCATTGTAAATAAAATACATGATACATGATTGTTATGTTCATCTCCCCCTTTTGACAAAAATGCTAAAGGACAACGAAGGGCACAATCTACAGAAGATAAAGGAACTGTGAAAATATATTGTTGGGTGATCTCACAATACTAGTTTACAATTTTTGGCCAAACTGGACATTGAATTGATTTTTTCTAGCTAAATCTTCACTTTCAAACACCTATAGCGGCTAACCGTGAGGAATTTGAAGATGATGCAAACTAGTTTTGTGACATTTTTTTTGCGGATTCTAAATATATTTTTTTCAAAAAAATTGGAATCAGATTGCACTTCTTTTTCCATCTCTTTTGAAAACTAATTTTTTTCAATAAACACCATTTTTAAGGAGTGATTCTCACCGTATAACGCATAATGATTTTTCCATGAAGGATAAATTTTTTTTTTTTGAATTTAGATTTTTAACTACAATATCTAGTGCTTCCAATTGGTTTTATAATGTTTTATTGAATACATTTTCCTTAATCAAGTTTCGAAGTCAAACCAATTACAATTCAAACATAGGTGCACCGTATAACATGTAACTTTTTTTGTATGTATCGAAATTCAATTTTATTTTTGTTGGATCAAGGACTTCAATATCTGGTGCACTCATAAAAAATTTAATTTTTTTTTGATAATCTTATTTTTTCAACATGTGTAGAACAAAGAGCTTGATTTTCGGTGAAAAACCTACATTCACAAGAAATAAAAAATAAATATAAGAATTAAATTAAATTTATTTAAAATCATACTTTTTGGGAAGCTTATAATAAGGACTACATACTTACAAAAAATAAATATTAAATGAATTCATTTGATCCTCCAAAAGGTAAATCAAAAGTGGTTTTTTATCAGCATTTTGATAGGTGTAAAGGACTCTGTTATAGTTATGGTTTAAAACTAGTGGGGTTCTATCCAAGGGGGTTTGATCAAAACCTCTTCAATTAGAATCCTTAAAATGGAAATTTTTAAGTCTTAAATCACTATATTTTCTAAAAATATGTGATTTCAACAAAAATCAAAATCTCCCAAAAATTGTAAACTAGTATTGTGGGATCACCCTGTTACTAGTCACAACAAATACCTGGATAACCCATGAAATGGAATTATGAACCAAAAAACCAATGAATAATCCTCATGAATTGCTATCAGAGTTAACACCAAAGCATTGTTAGACCATAATATAATCCATAATTAGATCATTTCCATAAGAACTGCCAAAGTGCAGAAAACTATCAAAATACACATGCCACCAAGAGTGAACATAGTCCAAAGAAAGATGCAGAAGTCTCATAAAGTAGCAAGTATTAGTATGGAGTATAGAAAAATTGACAAATATCCACTATATCTTCATGGTGCACAACATCACAGATAATCACAAACTGATACATGGAAGACTTGCAATAGACTGTCACTATTGTAAGAGGTATGCATCAAAAACACAGTAAGGCATAAAAAACTATCATATACAAGCTCAAGCCACTGACTGAAATGTTGTTTAGCATGATGAATATTTGATCATAAAGAAAATATGAGTGGGATGCCAATAAAAAATGAACCATTCATGAGCTAGGGATAAATAATAAGCATTGAAGCTCCCCCTAAATCTAGGCATAGTATTCATTGAGCACTATGTTGATATGGAACTTCAATTCAAACTTCAAATCACTATTTCATCAATGAAAAACCACATTGAACATTTTACAACCATTGATGCAAGAATCATTTCCCCTCCTGTGATAACAATGCCAAAGACCTTGGAACTAAGTGCTCCCTATATCCGGTTGCTCTTCTCCCCTTATCAAGAAGACCTTAAAGACCCACATAAAAGATGCATAACCATTATACCAAAAGAAAGGATGCTTGATACTAATACTGTGTCATGGAATAAATGTTCATCACTGTCAAGGATAACATGCACTACTACTATCAAACCAAACATGCACTATCAAACAATTATCCAAGCATTTACTACTGCCAAAACAAATGTTCACTGTCATAATTGAATGAATATGTTACTAACACAAGCAAATAGTGTATGTTTTCCCACTATTAAAAGAACACTACATGTGAACTAAAATAATTGTCATGTCATGTTCTTGAATGCACTGTCACCAAAAAGCACTAAGCAAGGGACTGGTATGAAGAGCATTGATATGTACTATCAAATATTAGAGCATAAGATATAAATAACTCTAGAAAACTAACAAATGTCATTAAGGAAGGCCATCTAATATTTTCCTTTCCAATGGAAGAACAATTTGAATTTGTACTTGTGGAGAATCCCCTGTTATCTGGGTGAAAATAGGTGTTGTCATGGGAATTTTTTCTTCCTTGGTATTTTTTCAAAATATATACTCGGTAACATCATTGAAACCTGATGAACCTGTCAGTGTATCCACCTTTGGTCTCTAACACAATTAAGGGTTCGTATTTTTGCACCTCATAGTCTGTTGTCCTTTTCAATATCTAATACTTGGGAGTTTCTCAATCTGGAGTCTTAAAAATGTGTAGTTGCTTTACAACATCCATAAAACCTTCAAAAGAAAACTAACCATTTTTCCTTTATCGAGTCCCAATAATCCACATGGCTCCAAAACTTCCTAGTTTCAGGATTGAGAGACATAATTGGCATTCCAGTGAACACCAGCTCCATCTTCCATGGTAGAATCCCGAATCTCATCACCATTGTCCATCTTGTGGTGATTTCATTTGGCCCCATCTGTTACAGTGAGTGCAACTGAAAAAGCGGATGAAAGAGCACCCCGAGGAGGTGAATGTTGAAGAGATAACCATCGAGAGAGTCATGTTTTGTAATAGGGTCCCATAATTTCACATCCTTCGCATACAAGCTTTTTTAATTGCCTATTCCTCACCATTAAAAAACCTCAGTAGCAAACCCACTTCAACACACTCTTACATCACTTAATATCTAGTAGCCCACACTCAATATTACTTTTTTAATCATCACTAAATATAAATAGTTATACATCTAACCATGATGACTTGCAGTTACCTGTCAGAATGAGCCCTTGCAAAGTAACCGTTATCAACTCCAAATTCTATCCTCTAACAATTGAACCTTACCAATGTTTCAATTAAAACACAGTCTTTGATTCCTCAATAGTTTTGAAAGATTAAATTTTCACTGGTAAACTGGAAAGGAATCAGTTGAAACTCTATGCAAGTAACTCCCTTAAGTCATTTCTAAAGTAACAGATTACTGATAAGAACAAATCACAAAGCAATTTTGATAAAAACTTTAGGTTTTAAAGACACGAGCTTCAAAATAATGAGAGAAACCTTAATCAACTTCTAAAACCAAACTTCAATGAATAGGAGATATTGTTTGATCTATGATCTCTGCTAACTTGCACATGTCACAGTATATTTTCATCAGCATAGCATTATATTGAGCACTGTTCTTTGTATTAATTTCTAACTATAGTTGAGATATTCATTGAGGTAAAATAGTTACCGCATAACAATACTCAATGCCATTTAATAACTCATCTTGATCATCATAATGTGAATACAGGATATGTTTAGGCATATGAACTATCATCTTTGTGTGGTATATTATCTTCCTTCATTGTGGTTTTCCATGACTATAGTGTTTATATTCACAAATCTTTGTCATTGTCACCTTATTTTGGACTTATCTACTGGAGTGATTGTTGAGTGTCCTCATAAGGAACCTATCATCATAGACCTTCACTAGCTTTGTCAAAGCTTGTGCTTATTCTTCTTCTTGGTTTACACCTAACTTATGAGGGTGTATACACTTGATACATAAAGAATGAAGTATTTCTCAAACTGTCAATCTATAAAAGACTGTTGCAAGTAGACTATGAAAGCATTACTACCAAATATTAGACCCACCAAGAAGAACACTTCAAAACACTCATCGCACTACACCTTAAAATGACTGCAATCATAACATCAGTCCAGGAAAGATGATTGAGAAGACTAAAGAGTTACAGTTATAAGTAATGATAAAGAATGGCATATCTTATACTACAAATATTGGCACTAACTTAAAAAAACTTGTATCATTACTGTGAAACACTTATGTCAATGTTGTTGTCACTTGACACTTGAGAAATGAATGATTGCACATCAAATTTGCTACTACTCCTCATGTGGTTGGTTCCTTTTGCAACTCATGAACATTTATGTACAATAACTAAATTATCATGAGAAGCATAGAAATAAGAAGTGAAGAAACAATATAGAATGGGAGAGATGCAATCTCAGTAAACACTGACAACATCAAGCACTTAGTCACTACTTATTAAAACTTGAAGAAGCACAGTACACTATACACAAAGCTACTGTCTTGAAGTTTACTATTCATTTCAATGTCACAGTCTTGTGTATGCAACAATATGATGTCATGTTATTCTTGGTATATCTAAGGCATGAAGAATGTCACCTCACTAAACTCGTGATGCAAGACACCATATTTCCAAGTGGGGATTGATAATAGCACTCATAACCCATTCAAGCAAACACACATATCTCTCCTAGCATAAATAATCATCTCAACCCAATAAACGCAACAACTGTTATAGGCAGATGCATTAAGTGACTGTCTCATTACTCAAGGACCAACATATTCAAGATGCAAAGAAAGATCATGCACACAAACCACTAAGCACTCCTTTATTTTCACCTAGGGGTAAAACATATGACATTGAACATCTCCCCCTGACTCCATGCAGACTTTATGCATTTATAGAAGTCTCGTGTGTAGCATGCACAAGATTAGGCTCTTTCTATTTTTGTTCATATTTCCTCCTCCAAACTTTCTTCTTTGGTTTCTTCTTGTCACTAGATGCTTGTGGCTTTGTATATTTCTTATATAAGCAATCATTTCTTCTCTCATGTTTCACAAACTTGGTTCTACAACACTTTGTAATATGACCATGGTTATGACATAACATTTTACATTCATATTTCTAGAGAATACATATTGAATCCTTCTATAATAACTTACTTTATGCCCGTAACCATTACATGAATAACAATAATCATAAAATAAATTATTGTACCTCATTGATTGAACTTTCCAAGTAGGTGGAGATCATATGAACCAGTTGGATCTACTTCTTCTTCCTCTATTGGCATTCTTGAACTATCTACTATCAGCAGTCTTAACATCTGATTTTTTCTTTTCTTCAATCTTAGGGGCAACAACACGATAACTTAGATCTATCTTCTTTCTTGGGGTTTTTCTAACTCTAGAACTCTATCCTTCAACAAAGCCTAAACTAGTAACATCCTTGTGATGTTTTTGCTTGCTCAGCATATCATATAAGCACTCAATACTCTTTTCAAATTGGAGTGTCTTTGTGTAACTTCGAAGAAGCATTTCCTAATTCATCTCTTAAAGATACTATCTCATATTCATACTTTTCACAATCAACTTCTTTTGCCTTTAGCTACTTATTGAATTCTTCCTCTATTTTTTGAACCTCAAAAACTTGAACCTTCATATCTATTATTTATTTTTTGCATTTTGAAGGGCTGAAAGAGTTTTGGTCTTAGATTCTTTTTCCTCTTATAGCTGCAATTTTAACCTTTGGTTCCCCATTCTAAGTTTCTTAATATAATCGAGAGCATAGATGAGTTAACCTTCCATATCAATCTCACATTCATTTTCATCAGACTCTCATTCAAAACCACTCAAGTTAAGTGATCTCCTTCTTTTTCTACACTCTTCACTACAAAACCATCTTTTGTATTAAGTGGTTTTAATTGTTCATCATTCTATTGGGTATTTCTTTTTTCTTTGGTTCTTTTACTTTTTTCCATAACGAGTACTCCACTACAAGGAACCCTTAAGTTGGTTAAACTTTGTGCAAGGTTTTGGCTCTGATACCACTTGTTGGAGTAAAGAAAACATTGAGGGGGGGGGGGGGGGAATCAGTGTTTTGATAACCAAATTCAACTCACTAGTTTTTCAAAACACATAACTTTTTTATCCTTAAACCACATGAAAAACTCAAATGTTGCAAGGTGCATAAAGGAAGTTGCAAGACTAAATTGCATGAATCATGATAACCACATAGATCGAAAAAGAACCATAAAAAAGTATTTTTATGAGTGGAAAACCTTCATAGGGATAAAAAAACCACTCGAGAAAATTGCCACAGGCTTAATAAAATCTCATTGATTACAGAGCCTCACTAGCTACTTTTTGTGTCTCACTAGCTACAAAATATGCCTCACTGGAAAAGCCTCACTGGCTACAAAATATGCCTCACTGACAAACACAACTACCTCACTGACAAAAACATTTTCACATCAAAATAAAAAGTAATTTATAGAGGGTTTCTTTGTTTCACTAAAGTTCATAGCATCTTTCTTAATGCATTCCATGTCCTATAAACTCCCTTTCATTTAAAGTCTAGAACACACAAAACACATTAAACTATTCAATGTTCTTTTGCAATGTTCTTTAAAGCATAAAATTTAGTATAACATATTCAAGAATACATTTTATTAAGTAACTGCATATAGGGTTTCAAAAGAAACCTCTTTTTTAGAATAATATAATCAAAAGCATCTAAACCAAAATGACTCTTGCTAGCTCAATCTTTTCATTTCACTATCTAACCAAATTCTGAACTTGAGCATCTCATATAAATAGCAATCATCAACTTCATAAAACACAATACAACCATACCTTAAACCTTGAGAGGAGTCATCTGCAAAAACTTACAAATCTCAATTGCCAAAACTACCAAAACCATCATTTTCTCATAACCACCACAAGTTTGTTGTTGTCAAAGCCTTGAAACATGTCATTGCATATCATAAAATAAAACCCTAAGTTTGTTGCGACATAACCAAGTTCACATCTTTGCATAACACCCGATATACATTGCTTTCCACACTATATAATATTTTCGTGCTAAATTGGTATGCCCTAGAAAGGGATGGTGAAAACAATGTTATAATCTGCCTTCAAACCTTTCCTCAAGCACTCGTGACTTGCTAGGTAGGTTACCAATTGAAACAACCTAAATTTATGCCTTCTATCAATTTGCATATTCAAACCACAAATACCATTGTATATGACTTTTATGAACATAATTGCCTTACTAGAATGACAATGATAACCAAAGGTCATTAAATATCAACCAACATTATAAGCCTTTCAAATATGCATCAAGGTGAAATCCGATATTGACATCAATGTCAAAGGGGTCAACATGTTAATGACTAGCTATTCTCCAAGGACAGTGTAGGAGTTTTGATAAACACAATTCTATTTGTTGGCCTTTATTCATGAACTATTTTGACATATATAGGTATTAGATCATGATTAGAATCATTTGGGACTAGGCTTATCTCTTGCAATAAGATGTAATCCTTGGGTTGGGTACCAATTGTATGAAAGGATTTATCACCCTCACCCTAACCTTGTAGATCTTGAAACAATTTATCTTTGACATTGCATTGATCTGACATTCTTTACTAAAATAACCAATAAGATGGCACGTCACACATACATTTTCTGGGGTTTCAATAAAAATGTTCTAAACCCACAATCCATTTTTAGAGTTTATTTGAAAAATGATGGAAATTCCTTTATTGCATGTCTAATAGAACACAAAATCTCATTGGGTGGACAAGATTTTTGAAGAAGCCATAACCATGTTTCACAAATATACCTATTTGATTAGCCAATGTTTTCACAATTTTTGGTTCCCTATATTCCAAAGGGAGAGATTGAAGTTGGACCCAAAATGGTATGAACTCTATAATAAAGGATGATGGGTTAAAATTTGGAGTCCATGGATGAATATAAAGTCAAGCTCCATTGAGAACCTGAGATTTTAGTTTATAGATAACATCTCTATTTTTTTAGAAAAAATAAAATTACAAAAACCCTTTACCCTAATCTAAGTAAAAAAATGATTTGTACCAAACTATTCTTCAAAAATCCAATCATTCAAAATATTTTGATCAGGTATAAAGTTCCTCAACTTACAAATAATCATGTTTTCTCGAAGATCTTGAATTTGTGAAGAAAGAAACTCCTCAAGGAAAGTAACATTGATTATCCCCTTCTAATTTTTTTGTTGATGAGGTAATAAGTGATATGGAGCTTGATTTTTTTGACGATGCTAAAGCATTGGATACTTTGGAGACTATTTTTTCTTGGTTGACTAATTTTGGAAATGTTTTCAATTCCATTTTATCCTTGATGCAAAACCGGGCTTTTAGAGTGAACTCAGAATTCCTTTGTGACTTTGGATTGAAGAGAGCACCATTTAAAATTGGGATATTATTTGGAAATTTTGTTGTAAGAGGAATATTATTTGAGAAATTTACTGGAATCTCAAAGGCAGAGTGGGAATTGACATTGGTAACTTGATGAAATTGGGGTTTTCTAGTTTTATGCAAATTGGAGTTTTCCCACTTCAAACTTTTTTCAGTTTGAATGTGACCTTTGATAACATGGAATCCTTGGGAGGGGATGGGAGGGGAGGGCTTGACCAATTTTTTTGAAAAATTCTCATTGCAAGGTAAGCATGAGCTTCTCGAGGCGATTTTGAATTTATTATTTCTTCATTAGAATATTTAGATTTATATTTTATCTTGTAATTATTTTTAGAATCCTTCGATAACAATATGAGGTAATTCAACTCAATGATTTGCCATATTCAAATAAAAAATTTAAAAATAAAAACATAGTTCAAATTGCATATTCCTCACTTAGATTTTTATGCCTAATACTTCTTGGAATTAAAGAGGACTATATTGAGCTAATATTAAAAAATATTATTAAGAAAACTTTCTCGTACAAGAAACGTTTTTAGAAGAATAGACTACAAAACAAGAAAATATATAGATAAATTCAAGAAGTCAATAAAAGGAGGCATGGTCAAGAGGTAGTTTGTGCAAGAGAAGTCACTCTCTTAGATAAATTGATTGATATTGAAGAGTGAAGGCTCGAGCATCATTCCTCTTTGCAAAAAAGGAACTTAATAGGATTAGAGCCAATGATACTCCTAGTCACATTAGAATCAAAATGCCAATACCTGTTTAAAGGTTTTCACAATAGCCCACAACTAAAAAAATTCAAATCCCAACTCCAACTTTGATAAATAACATAGTCCATAATCATGTGCTGCTTTGCGAGGTGAGTGAACCAATTGGTGTGACCCCTATTCAAAAAGAATCACTACTACTTACCAAACACTCATATCTATGAAGAGAGTAGTTACTTAAATATTATTCTACTTGATTGAATTTTACCATGAGAACATGAGTAGTTTTATCCATGTCATCAACAAGGGTATATTGCATGTGCCATTCTTAATCCATCTCATCCATATATGTGTTGAGATAATTTAGAATATTACTAGTTAGGAGATGGAGTATTAGGAAAAAAATTAAGATAAAGTTGCACAAATTATTAAGATTAATTTTAAAAAATTGTACAATTCTAGAGTTATGAATTAATCCTAATATAGTAAATTTATCCTCTAATAGGACATATATAGATATTTTATAATTTTGATTGATTACACTAATAGAAATATATTGTTTTCCAAGACTTTACAACATGATTTCCAAAACCTTATCCATTTGATGCTAATCAACCATTTAGCTAGATATGTTTATTTATTTTTTACATTTTTATACATGTCACTAGGTCAATATTTTCAATTCTTAACTCTCTAAAACTCTAAATAATTATTCTAGGTTAATTATTCTTATCTGAGCAAAGACCCGTGAATAATTTGGTAACTATTTATTCTACAATATTTTTATTTAATTTAATTTTCTTAATGTTTATTCTAAACATACAATTTTTATTTTTTAAAATAGGTATGTTTCACTTTATTTTTTACTTTTTATTTATTTTTGATATATTTTAAAAATAAATTGAACAACAAGCACATTACAATCAATTGACCACAAGAATACTTACCCACATTGTAGGGCTTAACTCATTTTTTTTTTTAAATTATCAATATTGTAAGGTCGTAATGATATTTTTATTCATATATATGGTAACCATAGTTATAATACTTTCTAAAATACAAGGAAGACCAAAATAGGCATCATATTAATATTACGATGTAAATTTGTAATTTTGAGCTTTAATGCTTTTCTAGTATCTTAGAAATTACATGAAAACAAAAAATTGTTTATACACTAAAAATCCATTTAACAATTGAAGTGTTACAATAGAAATCTTCTATACTTTTGAGGAAAAATGAATTGAACATAATGATGAGCCAATAAGTTATGGGAACTCATGAATGTACAACACTAAGAGGTTGAAACATTTAATCTTGTTGAATGAAGAAAAATATTTCACTCTTTTACATGAACCAAAAACCATTAAGATTTTAAGATATTTCCTTTCTTCATAGTAGTATAGGAAATTTCTATTGCAAGTAGGTCCTTCCCAAAATCATATGAAATGGATTAGAGAATTACAAAAATTAAATTATACAAAGTCTTGATTTAGCACAAACAATTAACATATAGAAGCTAATATGTTGAGTGAGGCCACCAACAATAATATCTTCAATAAGATGAGTTCACACCAAGAAACCATCCTAAGCAAAAATAGAATCTTGTACACAAAGTTATATTTTAATAATAATTAAAGGATTCCATTATTCAACTTAAAAGTGCTATAAAAAATCTATAATTGATAATAGAATAGCTAATGAGAATTTTCAAAAAAAAAAAAAATACTAATTTCCTTTAGAATTTTAGCATTTTAATATTTGAATTATAATAAAAACTTAAAAGAACAAAAATACTTTAGAATTTACCTGTTGCATTTCAATGAGTTGTAGATTTATCCCTTCATAGTGTTAGATTCTTCATCCATGGAAACAAAAACTTTAGGATTGTATCAATTTTATTGAAGTATTTCCTTTTCAAACTTATTTTTATTAGGATTAGTAACAGTATCCCTCCAAAAGATACTCCATAAGACAATCCCAATGATATCTCATACCATGGGTATTTAGTTCTTTTTTTTTCTTTGTTTATTGAAACTGGAGGAGGGATTGTGGCCAAGAGCAATTTTTTGGTAAGGGGCAACCCCATAAATTAGGATTATCTGAATCGGAGGATTCTCCAAATGTGCCAGTGGTATGTCACCCTTGTGATATACTTCCCGAAAGGTTGTTGTTTGATAAATTGAATGAACCTAAATAGCTTAGAGCTTCAAGTGCTGCAGGGACTTGTCCTGAAAAATGATTTCTAGAAAGGTCTAATGACTCCACCCGACTCATTTCTCCCAAACTATATGGAATTTTCCCATTCAAATTGTTCATAGAAAGGTTTAGAAGCCTCAACCCCTTCAATTTCCCCAAATTTGGAGGAACTTGCCCTTCCAATTCATTGTTTGAGAGATCTATGGATGTGAGAGTGGAAAGAATATATGGGTAGTGTTGATTTGTGCCTTTTAAAGTCATATCCAATCCATCTTGATAAGAAACTCCAAAATCATAAGTAGACAATACAAAACCATCTTGTCTTTCTATCATCATTTCTTGCAACAATACAATTGTGTGTGGAATTAAACCTAAGATGCGATTGGAAGAAAGTAGCAAAATTTGGAGGTTCCTTAATTGGCCAATCTCTAAATGAATATTGCCTGTAAATTTGTTCACTTTCATCACCAGTACTCTTATTTTTAAATATTTGTAACTAATGTTGGTATTTCACCTCCAAACAAGTTGTTACCAATATCAAGAACCTTTAGTTGTGAACAATTTTCCATTGAAGAAGGTAATGATCCATTCAGATTATTTGTGTGAACAGCTAATGATTTTAAGTTACTTAGTTTGCTGAACTCATGTGGCAAGCTTCCCTCCAAACTGTTATTTCCCAAATTTAGGACAATGAGCAAAGATCAATTGGACAAGCTTGCAGGGATCACTCCAATTATGTTGTTGTTTGCAATATTTAATAGCTGGAGATTATATAATTTTGGCAGGCTCGGAGGAATATTACCACTTAACAAATTGTTTGCAAGATTTAACACATAGAGTCCAGATAATTTACCCAAGCTTGGAGGAATATTACCACTTAACAAATTGTTTGCAAGATTTAACACAGACTACTGAAATGATGACTACAGACAACTTTTCTAACTGTTCACTGTATTTATTTTTTACTCTAGTCAAATATACGTAGTAACTTTTTTATCTTTGCCATACATAATATGATGGGTCATGTTAATACTATAAAAGTTTGATATTTATTAGACATAGAAATTTCATGTTGATTATTCAATATTAATGTTTGTTTGATTACATTAATTTCAATGTTCTAATTAAAATAAAAAATCAATCAATAAGAATTTATTTTATATAATAATTATAATTTATTTATTTATCTATTTTATTATACATTTTTCTATACAGCTACTACATATCTCTTTCATACATTTACACATCCTTATACATTCCCTATATCTTTTATTCATTATTTGTATGCCTACTCTTATTCAAATGCTTGCTCTTATTCCCATGCCTACCCTTACCCCATCCCCATGTTATCCACTATGATCTAACCCCCGCCCCTTTTTTCCCCTAAGATTGCTTCATGATTATAAGGTTGTCCTCACAATCTCAAAATCATTTTACTCTAATTTATTTGTTTCCTTCAAGTTTAATCAACTTCCCTCCTTTACCCTTATTTCCTAAGGATAAGTAAACACAAGTTTGCATGATAAGTTGTTATGTCCGTGTATTTAAAGACATTCAATGAAATCATTTTATTCATTATGAGATCATTAGATAATTTGACTATAATTTCCATCTAGGAATATATCATTGTACAATCATTCTATAGATATTGTTTTACTAAAGAGTATAACTGTTTTTTTAATATTGTTCAATTTTAAGGATTCAATCAAGGCCTAAATTCTACGTGCTTAGTCATATGTGAACTAAGGAAAATATATAGTAATACTAAAAGTCATACTAATATCAAGGTGCACATAAGAAATCAAGGTATCTTGGGCAAAAAAATAAGAAAAACCTATAAATTACACAAGTCAATTTTGTGAACATAGGGCAAGATAATGGTTGTGAATTACTTCTTCACACCTAAATTGGACCCTACACAAACACTAAAGAATATTTTGATCCTTAAGGGAAATACCTATCTATTAGCTATCGTTCCAAATTCTACCATTTCCTTTTCTATTTATATTTCCCACATTTAGTTATTACCAATTGTGAATACCTAGTTGTCTTTTGTTTACCTAGGCTTATTTATGCATATTCGTATGTATTTTATTAGATTGGGGCCTACACAACATTAAAGAAAGTTCATTTTCATTCATTTATTGCAAACCTATTTAATTCTACATATCCAATCCTTCTTCTTAGTGTTTTGCATTACCTTAGGATGCTTAATCTATAAATTTTTATGATTGCATCTTTTTTGTAACCTATATTTCTATTTTACAGATCACTATTCTTTATTTCTTTATCTCTCTCCTAGGTTTTGGTGTGCATATTCACATTTTCTATCTTATACCTACCCTTGGATTAGTCTTTAATTTTTAAAATTTTATACACATTTTAGATTTAATTTAGGATCGACATTATGATATTTAAACCTAATTATACATAGTTTTTATATCATTCTTTTACTCTAATTAGAGTCATGAACCATTATTGCATACTCATGTGAACTCTATTTTTTATTATTTAGAAAGAGCTATATTGTCAAAATATAAATTCCCATGGTCTTTTATCCCTACCTTATAAAAGCGAGCAAGAGAGACAATGATAGTGGAGAAACAGAGAAAGAGAGATATATAAAAAGATAGGAGAGAGAGTTAAAGGGAGAGGAGAGAGTTGAAGAGAGAGCTAGAGAGAGATGATAAGACAAAAGGGGAAAGAGAGAGAGAGAGTGGGAGAGAGAAAGAGAGAGAATGAGATAGAGGAATAGAGAAAGTGAAATAGAGGAGTGAGAGATAGGTATATGAGAGAGAGTATAATTCCAATAATTCACGACCACTAAATTTCTCTTAAAATGGCATGGGCCTTAACAATCCATAAAGTAAAAAAAATTAAGACTTAAAGAGGGACAATCAAGGTTTACAACATTGGTCACCAAGATTGACATTACAACTATATGACGCATATGTTGCCTTACAAGTCTTCATATGTATCCTATCTTCACATATTGAAGATATGCATGCAAGATAGCCCATATATTGCTTTAAGAAAGTAAGAAGATTACTACTAAAGGGCATTGCCAATTAGAAATAGTTAAACTAAAAAGAAGAATAATCTCAACAAAATTATACAACTATCTATTCCAAACAAAGGTCTATAATTTTGTTAAATTGAATACAAATGTTACTATGGATGCAAATATTTTGATTCACTCTACTTATATACAAAAATGAAATAAAATAATTAATCTTGTCCATTTCTCAATAGTTCAAAGCAATTTCTTACTATTCAAAAGAATGTATTTTGCTAATCATGTATCCATATCTATTCTAATCCATATGTTTTTTTCTTGAAGCATTACCTCTATTACACAGATTAAGATCACATTCATTTTTTATCCCACCCATTTCTTCATTTTTAAATAATAACCTCAATGTATAATGTATAGTCTCAAAATACAAATGCTTAACTATTGCAATCTATCTGTATGATATTAATTCATATAGGATAAGAGCAAGAATGAATTTTATATTCAAATTAATACTATTATTCCTATTTCAATTTTAGGCGTCACAATAACCATTTTTGTAAGTAATTATTTTATTTGCTTGATTTGCTCTATGATTTTAAATGTTGTAACCCTATAATAATGTAAAATTGTTTTTTCTCTATAGTTCCTTTTCAAGTGGATCATCTCTATTGGTGTCAATGATCAAACTATATTATTGAATATATGTGAAATTTATCAACTAATGCCTAGTTTCAACCATCTCTCAAAATTTTGAATAAAAAATATTACTCTTCAAATCATTTTTTTTCTTTTTTAATGAGATTCACATTCTATATAAATAAATTAATTCATATTATTATAATTACAAACAAAATGCTACTTAACTTAAATATATGTGTGCCTATTCCTTGTTCATTTAATGCTGCATTTTTGATGGAGACATCTCCCCCTCCCCTCTGCCACTCGGCAGTGGCCGTACCCCCCATCCTCCCCTCGAAAATGCCTAGGGTTTCTAAGGTCTCAGACATGAATAGCATAGATACTCCTGCTAAACCAAGACCCAAATCCTTCTTTGAGGCGGTGGCTAACTCTAGTATCGCCATTGACATGAGCACGAGGTTTAACCTGTTGAATGCCCATGGTGCCTGCGAAACTAGTATGAACACTGGGGATGTTCCCCTATCTTTCTTCATTTCTCCTAATCCGAAAATGCTTGTAGAAATTGGGAAGGAAAAAAATAGGTTAAGGAACTCGGCTATTTTTTTCTCTGCTATTGAAGTCGATAAATGCCCTCCTAGAAAATTCTTAGAAGACTGGTTCCATAACTACTGGAACTTAAAGCTTGGTCTCCATATTTCGTTTTGTAGGCAAATCCAAAAAGGATTATATGTGATCTTCTTTGCTAATTAGGAATCCCAAACTGAAGTGCTTAAAAAACAATATTGGGCCGTTGGGTCTACCTCCTTTCGAGCCTCGGCTTGGTCTCCTGAGGCCATTCTTGAAGAAGTTCTTGCCCTTTCTGCCCCACGATGGATTTTAGTTAAATAGATCCCGCCATTTCTATGGAGGTTCATTCCCCAACTGCTTGAACTACTCGGTAAGGTCATTTGAATGGATGACACTGTGAGATTGGTTCCTCATATGGATGTCAGGATACTTGTCTCGTTGGTTCCTAGTAAAGAGATCTCGGCTGACATCAAAATTAACATTTCTGAGGATATCTACTCCTGTCCTATTGAAATTCTTGGAGCTCTGAACATCTATTTCTTGTGTAGAAGAGAAGGGCATCTAAGGAAGGATTGCCCCATTCTTAAGAAAAAACCTTTATCATTTAAACCCTCGCCTCTCCAAAACCCCTTTGCTTCTGCTAACCCTAATTTGGAACCCTCTATGGTCAAAACCCCACACTCTTCTGAACCTTCCAACCCCATTCCCGCCATGGCCTTTAGCTCCCCATCCTTCCCTGCTGCCCCTTCCCCTTCATCACTCCCGGTTGTCTCCTTGTCCCCTCAAAATGAGTCTCAAGATATGGGATTCAAAACCATGACCAAAATTTCCAATAAACGCAGGCGGAGAACCATTAAACAAGTTAACACCTCCACAGTGGGCTCCCAGTCCTTAGATCCCCCTCCTTCCCCCATCATGGACAAACCTATCCTAGCCACTTCTCAGGAAAACCGTATTAGCTCCCCCCCTTCAAGCTCGAGCAAGAAGGACTCCTCTGGCAAGATTTTCTAGGAGATAAGTGATGATTGTCTGTTGGAGGTCATCCCGGCCCATAACCACTCCTCTGATTCTACTAATCTTCGCCCAAAACAGGCAATGGATGTGGATATCCTTTCCCCCAATGCCTCTGATAACGATGATGAGCTCAACAGAGATCTCCCCTCATCTAAATGACAGGGAAGACCTCTGGGCTCCAAAAATAAGAACCCCTCTAGGAAAAAACAAGGGAATACCCCTTTTGTTGCTAAAACCCCAATCTTGGGATCGGCACACCAGTGCTCTCCCCCCCCCACATGTTTCCTCATGAATTGCATCTCATGGAACATAAGGGGACTTGAATCCCCAAACAAATTTTTTTTCATTAAGCGTTTCTTAAATAACTCCATGGATGTCTTAATGTTGCAAGAAATTAAAGCTATTGGATTCGTTCTTGAATCCAACCTTAATTTCCTTTGGAAAGATGCTATCAAATTCCACACCAATCACCCTAGGGGCAGGGGAGGGGTTGCACTGTTGGTTAACCCAAGATGGGAGAAGTATATCACTAGTAATGGGATCTCCCCTTGTAGCATAGTTGTTTGGATTACTATTAATTACAATAGCTTTGTTTTTGGCCTATGCTCAATTTATGCTTCGAACGACTTTAGGGAGAGAGTGAGCCTCTGGGACTAGCTGGTTGCGCTCCCTAACATCCCATGGTTCATGGGAGGGGACTTCAATATGATTGAATCCCAGGAAGATAAAGTTGGTGGTACTCCGTTTGCTTGGAAATAACCTAAAAAATTCCACTAGAATAGAATTAAAAATTAAAAAAATCTTTTCGACCCTTTAGCCGGAAGTAAGGACATGAATCTTGGCATATGGCATACCTAGTGCAACTTTCAACAGGGTCCCTCTAGAATATATTCTAGACTTGACCGATTCTATGCCAATAAAAATTTCTTCTCTGTCTTATTGAATAACCTGGGCAACTCTGTCCTCGTCACCCCCACTCCCCTCTCCGATCATCATCCTATCTCCATCTGTATTAGAACTAACACCTCCCCTGTGCTCAACAAAGTCTCCAATCCCAAGTTTTTCCTGAACACTAATATTCTCAAGGATGAGGACGCTCTTGCTACCATCCATATCATTAGCCTCATTAATAAGAATAACTTCCCTTCTAGCTCTTACACGGAGAGATGAACATGAACATTCTCGCTTGGCAGAACTTGTTAAAAACCATAGGCCAAAAAAGAGCCAAAGACTATAGATTTACCGAAAAAAAGCTCTCCTTCGACCTTCACAGAGCTGAAGCTAACATCCAAGACAACCCCTCTGACAATGATCTCATCTCCCACATGATTAATACTAAGGAAGCCCTTAGACAACACTAGCAGGTTAAAACTAGAGGAGCCAGAATTAGATCCCGTGTTCACTGGCTCCTGTATGGGGATAGGGGCTCAAAATTCTTCTTCAACCTCCTCAAGCACAAACAGTCCAATGAAAATATTGAGAGAATTATAGTTAATAATCAAGAAATTGCTGACCTCGACAGCATCAAAGAGGCCTTTGCGGACTTCTATAAAAATCTCTTTACCTCTAAAAACTCCGTGGAGGCTACCTCCCTTAGGAATCAATGAAGAAATTTTATCCCTAATAGGATCTCCACTATGGATGCCGACCTGCTATCTAAGGATATCTCCTTGGAGGAAATTAATAATGCCATTAACTCCCTTAACAATGACAAGGCCCCTGGGCCCGATGGCCTCCCTGTGGAGTTTTACAAGGCCAACTCTGATTGGATATGCAAAGACCTTCTGGATCTCTACTCGAAAGCTTTAGAAAAGGGATCCCTGGGTAGCTCCATCAACAGGGGTATTATTAAACTAATTCCCAAAGATGGAGACAAAGCTCTCATCAAAAATTGGAGACCTATCACCCTCCTTAATGTTTCCTATAAAATTTTTGCCAAGATCCTGGCTCGTAAACTTGAGATAATCCTGCCTAAATTTGTCTGCTCTACCCAAACTGGTTTCATTAAAGGAAGATATATTCTTGAGAATCTGATCACAAGTTGGGAAGCCATGAATTGGGCCAACTTCTCTCAGCAAAACTTTGCTATATTTCTCCTAGATTTCGAAAAGGCCTATGATAGGGTTGAATGGAACTTTATCTCCATGATGCTCGAGGCTTTTGGATTTCCTAGTACTTTCTATAATTCTGTTAAGATGTTACTTAATGATGCTTTTTCCCAGATTGATATCAATGGCTCCCTCTCTGACTCCTTCCCCCTAGGTAGATCCATCAGACAAGGTTTCCCCTTGGCCCCTGCCCTCTTTGTTATTGCCTCTGATGCCCTATACTACATTCTTAGAGACAACTCAATCTCCCCTACGAACAAGGGCATATCTCTCCCTAATAACGAAGAGCTCATAAACTGCCAATTTGCAGATGATACTGCTATCTTCTTTGAAGCCACTGCTCACAACTTTGAAGCCCTGCAAAACAAACTCAGTCTCTTTTGCTCTATCTCTGGTGCGCGTATTTCTCACCCCAAGTCTATATGTCTAGGGTGGATTGAACAGCCTCTTGACTAGTTTAAAAGCTATGACTTTCAATGGGGAGGGCCGCAGAAAATTGTGAGATATCTGGGCATACCTTTCTTTGTTGATCCCTCCCTTAAGGATATGTGGTCTTGGGTTAAAGAGAAAATCACTAAAAAGTTGGATAAGTGGCACAACAGGTCCTTATCCTTGGCTGGCAGAGTTTAGGTTTTCCAAAAAATTCTTTCTTCCTACAATATCTACTACTCCTCAGCTTGGATGTTTAGTAACTACCAAATCCTGGAAATTCAAAAAGCTATCAAAAACTTTCTCTGGTCAGATGGTAAAGGCAATAGGAAAATGCATGTTGTTAAATGAGATTGGTTTCATACTAATAAACTCCAGGGGGGCTTGGGTTTGAAGGACCTTAAACTCCAAGGGATTGCCCTTGTTGCCAAATGGATTTTTCACTCTATGGACGGCGATGATCCTTGGAAGGTCCTTATTAGAAACAATATTGAAAGGGGATTCCCCAAAAATGCTAAACACTAGAAGAATCTGCCCTTCAATGATCTAATCATCGAAGACTTTCCTATTACTGTTCATGGATCTATTGTTTTTAGGTCCATATGGAAAGCCTGGAATCATGTTAAGAGCTTTATCACTAACAAGGCCTTCCATGATGATTTTCATCTTTATGGTGAAAAATCCATCTAGTGGAACTTACATTTATCTGGAAAACCCCTCGCCCTCTCCCAAGGCTGCTCTGCTAGATACTAGAATAATAGGGGCATCTCTCAATTAGCTGACCTCTTTGAGCAAGATAGGTTAATTGGTTGGGATGTTCTCAGAAGGAAATTTGATATCCTGACCTCCCAGAAGAAAACTTATAATATGATTATTAAAGCTACCAAGGACTTACCTACTACTTGTCATTTGGATTCTCATAGATACTTAAACTGCAAATGGCCAGATGGGACCATTATATCCAGAATCAAAGCCAAAAACATTTACAAGGTGTTGGGATATAATGATGCCATCATTGACCATGTCAATACTATTTGGTACACCACCCTGGACATCTGCTCTTGGAAGAAATACTTTAATATTCTTGGAAAGGATCTATAGAACCTAAAATAAAATGTTTTAAATGGCTATCGATTCTTGACAGACTCCCTATTAGAAAAGATAACTCTGCGACTGATTACTGTAACTTATGTAGAATGCCTGATTTAGGAAGGCAGATTCTCTTTGACTGTATTTTTGCTAAGGAAATTCGGAATATGTTTGGTATCAATTATCCTATGATTATTAATACTCTTGAGATCATCACTGGGCATATTGATGGGATTAATAAGGATACTAATCTATTTTGGAACATTCTCTCTTCTAATATCCTATGGCAGGTTTGGAAATGCAGGAATGAGGAAAGGTTTCAGAACACCCCCAGGGTTCTTATTGAGTCTTTTTGAAAACTCACATATTTTAAAATCTTCTTGCAGGTTCATACTACCATGATGATGGATAGAAAGAAGCAGAAAAGGTTCCTGAAGACGGGATACGCCACCTTCTTCATCTATGAGATGAAGACTGGTTATGAATGGAGGAGAAATGTGGATAATCTACAGGTCTTCAAGAGGACTTGCAAAATGTTTATCAAGGAGGTTAAGAACAAAAAGAATGCTAAACAAGATCAATTTCGTATGCTTGATCAGATCCAACAGAACAAAAAAATTGTGTGGATGGAGGGGTCTAAGGGGTGGACAGCCTGGGTTGACACCCATGATGATATTTTACTTTAATCTTCTGATTAACTACTGGTAATTTTGTCTTGGACTTGCGGTTTTGTAGTCAACTTGCTACTTTTACTGAGAGGCTTGGCCTCTTGCCTCTATAAATCTCAATGTAACTGACTCTGTATTTTTGTGACCACCTTATCTATAATACAAAAAAAATACTATTATTTCCAATTATTTTAATTTTAACAACTATAAATATTTTAATATAACTTTTATCTAAATTTTTAGGTGTAATAAATATTCCAAATTAAAAGTTTCATGTTTAAATTTTGAAAATATATATTGTTTAGTACATGCTAATAAAACGCTACACTCAATAAATGAAGTCAGCTTGGTCAAATAATTGTTGTGATTGTGTTGATTAGAATGTTGACTAGATTGTGTTGTGATTGCGTTGCATTTAGTAAAGTGCGTAAAGTATTTTTTATTTTTTTATTTTAATTAAATAGAAAAACATAATGTCAATATGATTAGATTCTCTCTTTTTTTGTTTTCTTGCTATAGTCAAATATATGAAGAAAGCATTTCACATGTATTAGACATTTTTTATTTTTATTTTTAAATTATTTTGTTTGTTTGTTTGTTTTGTTGAGGGAATTATATTATTTTCCTTTCAATAAAGTAGAAAAACATAACATCAAGAGTACTTAAATTCTTTTTTTTTCTTGATTCCTTACTTTGATCAAAAATTTATTAATATCTTTTTTATACTGTTATTGTTCTTTCCTTATCCTTTTCAATAGATTTATTTTTATTATGTTTACAAATTTCTCTATGTTTTCATTACTAACTTTGTAATGAAAAGATTTCACTTGTTTTCTATTTCTTTTGTAAACAAAATTTATAATTAATATTTTAAAATATTGCTTCACTATTTAGAAAAAATAATTTATTTATGAGCAACCAATTATTTTAAAATATACCAAATAAAATATAAAGAAAGAAATGTAATGCATTGGCATGACCATTTGTTTATATTTTATTGGTTAGTTAATTTAATATAATTTATAAATTAATTATTTTATATTATAATTAAATTATAAATTTATTGTATGAAAAAATTAATAAATTAAACTATTATATAGTTTTATTAAATTAATAGTTATTTAAATTAAATATATTATTTTTATTTAATAAAATAAGGTATATTTAAATTATTATGAAATTATAAATAAGTAAACTATTTACAATAAGAGTCATAATAATTTTATTAATTACTTATATGGTTGGTAATTTTAATTGAATAATTTACGCCGAAGGCGTATCCAAGTTGAACCTCTCAAAGCTAATTTTTACCGCCGAAGGTGTAAGATCAGTCGGGAGACCCTTACTTTAATCTGGGTCGTTGAAAGTCCTTTACGCATGGCTACAACGACTCCCACATGTGTAGGCAATGCAGATATTTTACGCCGAAGGAAATATAAACTGTTCAATCTCCAATGAAATAAGGCACTATGCAATATAAACACGTGTATAGACGGTGATGTTTACACCGAAGGCATCCCTCTATGAACATTGTTGGGCTAATTTTTGAGGTCAACAACTCAGATTACTCTAAAGGAGATGGACTACGATGAAAATAATTTGGGTCGTTCATCATTTTTACCGTCGTTTTTCACTTTCTACATTCACTACGTTTATCGTTGTTTTTCACTTTCTACATTCATTACGTTAACCCTTTTTACCATGAATGCAGAAAAATTGTGACGTAATGGTGGTGGAATCCAGCTTGGTTACGACAATTTCCACTTTCTCCCAGTCAAATTTTCAATTTATGTTATATATTGTCAAATTTTGAAGGCTCAAAAAATTACTCAGCATGTTGAGAAAATTGGACATACAGGGCTGCGTGCATCTTACAACTAAAATTTTCCTTGTTGTTTTGGCAGTTGACAGGCTTCCAAGCAACCAAAACTCCAATACATTGACATCGTAGAGAGTTGTAGGGCATTCCACCATTACACCATTACAACGACCAACTTCTGCTCGCCAAACAATGCTCTACCCAATGACAATGGAGGATGGTGTAACCCTCCATATGAGCAGATCGACAAATACAGAAGCGGCAGAGTACCAATCTTGTTCAGAAGAGTGCCCTACTTGAGGAAGGGAGAAATTCGGTTCACCATTAACTGCATCTTCAACCAAGCCATGGCCTGCAACGCCAACATTGCGATGAAAGTCGCCTTTCTAAATATGAGGACTTTCAATGCTTTAATTTCTTGGTGGATGTCGGAGGTGGCATCAGAGCGACCAACACAAAGATTGCGAAGTCATATCCACACTCTGCATGGATATCTGCAAGGCGATAAAATCACTATAATGGATGCGAAATTAGCTCATAGCACTATACTTTCTACAACTTGACACGTTTACTGACCGTTTGACATGTGTTCATCAATTTGTCCTCCATTAAATGACTATTTTTTCTGAACGGCTTTCAAAACTTTGAGAGATTGCGCTTAAATGTATTACATGTATACAAGAGTAATTTTTTATGTATTTTTTGAAATTATAAATTATATTAATTTACATTGTATATTATATTTAAATTATTAATCAATAATAAATATTATTTACATTCTATTTAATTTTGTACAATAATTTATAAATTATATAAACATTATTTAATAATTATAAAAACAATATTTTTATATCTATTTATATTACAATTGAATTATTAATCAATAATAGATATTATTTAAATTCTATTTAATATTATATAATAAATAATAACTTAATTTAATATATTTTGTAATTGTTACATAAATAATTTATAGATATAATAAAACAATTTAGATTAAATTAAACTTAATATGTTTGTTGGATAAAAAATCAAAGATAATGTTAATTCATTTTAGAATGTGATTATCAGCACACAAAAGTCATTAGAAGGGTGTGAGGTTGTATGGACCTTAGAAGGAATTGACCTCATAATGTATCACTACTCAATGACTTATAATCAAAAATACTATCTTCATAGTCATAAGATTGTATGTGAAACTAAAGAAAAACAAGTATGGGTATAAGAAAAATAATGGCATAGTTTAATTTATGACTCCCAAATGTCAAATCAATTACACCTTTTCCTATTTCTAGAAGTAGTTTCCTCCCATATTACTCTCTCCTCTACAAAATCCTTGACTTGCCAATTAGTACAATTATAAATAACATGTCAAATATCGTTGTTGCAAATATTTTATGTTTTGATTCCTCACATGTCTTCTATCTTAAGAAGTATAAAGGGATAAGGGCACTAAACGATAGTACATATGTTTATCTCTCTATCTTTGTCTCCCTCATCACCTCTCTATGTCTCCTTATATCTCTATCACCCTCTCATCATCTATATCCATGTATGACTCTCCCTCTCCCTCTTCCTTTATATCTCTCTATCTTTTCCTCTCTCTCTCTTTATCTTTATCTCTCCCTCTACCTCTCACCATCTCTCTATCTATTTTTCCCCCTCTTCCTCTCTCGTTGTATCTACATCTCTACCTCTATCTTCCTCTCCCCCTTTATCTCTAGACATGTTCTCCTCTTTATCCATCCATCTCTCTCTCCCTCTCCCTCTCCCTCTTCTTAGACCTCTCTCTCTCTCTCTCTCTCTCTCTCTCTATATATATATATATATATATATATATATCTACCTCTCTCTATCTCCCCTATTTTTTTCCTTCTCTCTATCTCTCTCCTCTCTCCATCTCTAATTATCTATCTCTACTGCTCTATATTTGTATGTATCTTTATTTGTCTCTCCTCTCTCCCTCTCCCCCTCTCTCTTTATCTCATTATATCTCCATCTCTCTATCACTCTATCTCACCATTTGTATTTCTCTCTATGTCTCCATCTCCCTCTTTCTCTATATCTCTCTATATCTTCCTCTCTATCTCTCCCTCTTTATCTAGGTCCATATGTATTATTCTATCTCTCTCTACCCTTATATCCCTCTCTCTGCCTCTCCCCACATATCACTTCCTATCTCTATATTTATCTTTCTATCTCTCCCTCTATATATATTTATCTCTTCAATCTCTATCTATCCCTCTCTCCTCTCTCCCTCCCTCTCCTCTCCATATCCCTCTTCTTCTCCTTCTTCATCTCCATCTCTATCTCCATCTCATTACCCCTCTCTCTCTTTCCCCTTCTATCTCGCCCTCTTTCTATCCATATATCTCCCTCTCTCTATCTCTCTCTCCCTATTGCAAACATAAGATGAGCTTATTGGTAATGGAGCCTAATTATCACCCTAATTTAGTGGTTTTGTTACACTCATGTTTGGATCATGTAAATGGATACATAGCTGATTTGAAGCTATCACTTCTCCATTGAGACCTTTGTTGAACAAGAAACATCATTTGCTAAATGGCCTACCAATTGACCTAGTGTACTATATGTGTATAGAAAATATAGATCAAATTTTTCCTTAATTGACCTTCTACACTTCTTTAGTGTAACCATTGCACCAAGCATGGCTTCCTTGTACACAAAGTCAACTATCTCATTTCAAGTACATGTTGCAAATGCATTCACTACTCCCTGCATACATAAGAAATAATGTTACATGAAATCCATTGTGTACATGGAAATGCTTGATGGATAGATGATTAAATTATGTTATACATATAAAAAATCATATGGAGCCTACACTTGAGAATACCCAATATAGTAAATGGGTTGTCGTGTCATATGAAATACATAAATACAACATTGCTAGTAGATCATAAGCTACCAGTTGATCTCCTAGGTCCAATCCCAAAATTCCTTCAATGTAACCCACCAAAATAATTGCATCCAATAGTTGGCTAAAATGTTAAAGTTATAATCCAAAAAATAATTCTCAAATCACCTATTAAAACTTCAAATAGAATTCAAAACTAATTGAGCCATAATGTCCAAATATTGAAAAAATAGTTTGCATCATGGATGTAGCATAATTGCAAATGTGAGGAAGATTAGGTAACACACATGGAAAAATGGGGTTGTGAGCGATCAATACCTTTTTTCTATGGTCTAGGTTATGTGACCATAGTTGAAAATGGTTGTATGCAAATTCTAATCTACACATCATAACCAAAGTCCATAAAAGCCAAACTCTTTGGACTAATCTTTGGACTAATCTAGAAGCCAAGCCTCACCATCCTGTAGCAGACCTTTTACCATATAAAGTCCCAACATTACATGAAATGTATAAAGGAAAGCCTTCAAGACCAAATCCATACAAAGACTGAAAAGCATTCAACATCTTAGATTTTTCATTCTTTCCTTCCCTTGTCTAGTGGGTTTGTGTAATGACTCGTTCACAGGATTGTTGAATCTAAACTTCCATATTATTTATTTCTTCCAGTTACTATTACTCATAGCATTGTGCTCTATGCAACTTGCCAAGTTTAATGACAATTGACAACTGTCTATTGATTAAATAATTTTTTTCAAACTTTCATAAACTTGAGATACTTTTTTCCCTTTATGATATACATAATACATACTTACATTATATTAAATATCAATATTAATATTAAATTATAATTCAACATATTATAAAATCTAATAATTATAATTATATTATTGTTATATATATATTGTATTTAAACTATATTATAAACTATAAACTATATATTTATAATTAGATAATATTTAGTTATTTAATAGCTTAAAAGTGTTTTTCATTGTTATTATTATTATATTTAAAATATAATATATGTTCTATATAATTCAAAGTATATTAATATTATTAGATATTATATTCTAGAATAAAAAACAATATAAACAAATATAAAATTATTATATTAAAAAAATTTGTTTTTAAATATTACAGTTTAAATTAAAAAAATAATATAATATATAATAGATATAATATAAATAAATATTAAGTTAGCATATAAATATAATATGGTAATAATAGATCTAATATAAATAACAGTATCTATATAAATTATATTATTCTTCTATATTATATTTGTTACTCAAATATTTTATTTTACAGTTGTATTTGGATCCTTCTAAGTGGATGCATAATTGAATTGAAGTTATCACTTATCCATTCAAATGTTTGTTGCACAAACATCATTTGCTAAATGTTCTACCAATTGACCTCATAGCTACAAAAATGTATGCAACTAACAGACCAAAGTTTTTACTCATTGACCTTCCACCTCTTCGGCGTACCCATTGCACACCAAGGTGCAATAGCTAGTTATAATTATGTTGAGAGGTTTGATCTACGATAAAGAAGGGGGAGAATTATGGTTAAAGCAACAAAAAATACTTAGTCTATATTAATTTTACTATAAAGCTATTTTATTTACTTTAGAGTTAGGAAATTATTTATATTTAGATTGAACAATACATGTCAAAGTTTTAAAATATATAGTAAATAATAATAGTTGGGTATGTGTAGGATCATGATGGGCCAAAAAGTGGTGATATGTAAGTAATATGATGATGACTTTTTTTTACCCAAAATTGACAAAATGAAAAGGGTTTTTAAAGTAGATTCTAAACTTTCCACCAATATAAATTATGCTTTACTTTGAATTTAATAAATAATTATTATTTATTTTCTATTTGAATTACGACTAAAGTCTTGATTGATAAACTGATTGAAAAAAATCTATAACTTTCAAACGATATCACATTTTTTGAATCCAAAACATGTGTCACATTCTATGCTTCACATACTGTATGAATAAAATAATAATAATTGAATTTCATGAAGTTTTGACATACATCTACTTCTTATTTTTTCCCTACTGCATTGAAATTTCAAATTTTCACCAAATAGATTTTTCTTTTTTGAAATAATATAGATAACTTATTCAATTTTTTACGTCAAATTGCCTAACTCTAATTTTTTGAGTTTTCATCACCAGGCTTGTTTTTTCCATGATGATTTTGCACATACCCAACTCTTTTATTGTAATCAATATTTTTTTTTTTTAAATTATACATTTAATTTATATATTTTTCTTGAAATTGAATTATCTACCTAATTCTTATTTGTTAACACGTGCTTCATTTATTGTCTAATTCTATTAATCTTATTAGTTATTTATTGTCTATCTAATCATATAATGTCTAATATAATTGACATAATAAAAATATCAAATTTGTTTTTATTGTTGAATGATAAATAATTTTATAACAAAATCTACAGCTACAAATTAACATATATTTGTGAACCTGTAAGACCGAGCTTCGTATGTACTTAATACAACCATAATTTGTTATATGTTTTTCTTGAATTGATGATTAAATGTATTGTGGATAATAAATAAGGTGATCTTTTGGCAATGTTCTTGTATATCATTTTGACATTATGTTTTATTTTCATTACCATGGAAGTGGATTTCACTCATATATTGTGGAATGCAAATTAGATTCAAAATGGATTATTAGATAGTTAAAGTTTAGAATATTCAGCTAACAGATTAATGTGATACATAATTGATACTTATGATCACGTTGGTAATGCGCAGGAAGGAAATGATGTTAGCATGAGAAGGGAAAACCATCAAGAGTGAATCAAAAAACTACTTCATGAGGATATAAATTTGACCCCATTCGGGGCCAAGAAACAAGTGGAGTTAATATATTGGAGGACTAAGGGTGTGAGGACATTTAGTTGGGATTCATGTGAGGTGTAAGTGGGTATTAGGTCTTGGAAACCCCTAGCTAAGTTTGAAACTCGGATGGAACCTTGAGTGGGCTTTTAATGAGAGTTGTTGGTCAAATCTTTGGGTTAGGGTGCAAAAATAAACCCCCTAGGGTCTATACCATAGTGGTAGGGGTCAAGTAGGCATACAATAATGCTCCAAAGACATGATTTGACCCTTAAAAAGTCCTCATAATGATCGGTGACAAATTTTGAGAAGAGGATGGGGTGGAAAGATGGAGGGGTTGTCCAAGTGCATGTATTTTAATTGATAAGGAAAAAACACTCATTTATGAAGGAAAATACACCCCACACATCCCCATCCAAGAGTTGCAAGTTGAAACTTCTATATATTTTGAAGAAGGAGAATGAGTGGGGTGCTACCCACTTCTCCTCTTGGAGAATTTAAAGGGAGATGAAAAAGAATGAGAAAAAGAGAGGAGTCCTCCTCTTTGAGAAGATAGCGATCAAGATGGTTTGGCTTGGAAAGGAAAGATGGATGAAAGAGCTCAATCCATTCACCTAAAAGAGAAGAGATAAGTTCTTCCCATTTTCATTTACCCTTGTTTATTGGTTGTAAGAAGGTGATATAGTGTATGGGCCATGGTTGAAAGTAGAAAGTAGGAAGTAGAAAACCTAGATGCATGAAATTTGTGCTATGTTAATTTTATCTTTTTTGTAAAAATGAGAAAATGCTCCATTTATTACCATGAAGCTAAAATAATCACTTGCTCGAGGGTATGGCTAGAGCCCACGAGGCTTCATGGTGCCATTACGATAGGGTGGAGAGCAAGCCTAATCAGTTATGTGTCTTTCATGATATTTTTTAAATTTGTTTGTAATATAGAAAGCTGGTGCTTGGTTATAACATGATAAGGAATGGAAAAGAGCAAATCCTAAAAATGTGTGCATTCCATTGCAAATTTTAGTAGTTGGTTGTAATAGAGTTGCAACTTGTGAAACAATATTGTCATATAAAAGTGCAGTGATATTCCTTACTAATATAAACTACCGTTATCAGTAGTTGTGTGAAGTGGTGTTCATCTTATGATATGCGATCTTGGTAAAAAAATTAAAGTGTGCATGTTGACTTCTGTATGCATCTATGTGTCTTCGATCTCTCTCAAGTTATGGGATGTGAGGCTATTTCTGTCGAGCCTCGCAGAACTGGGGTATCCATAAAGTGGATTTCAAAATGAAAGTTTTAATTAACATTCTGCACTGCTCCTTGCAAAAGAAAGAAAGAGAGAAAATGCTTCTTTATGTTGCAGTAAATAAGAGTGGATTATTATGGAATAAACCCCCTATTTTTTTCCCTCTTAGAACTGGTTATAGGAATACATATAAAAGTAAGCGGCTGCGTTCATTTAATTTTTCCTTACAATAGCAACCCCTGCTTTCCACTATGTGCTGATGCTAGATTAAAACAGGTTGGGAGGATCAGTAAAATTCAACTTTTCAACATTTTTATTATATGAGGGCTTCATATAACTGAATCCTTTTAAAACTATATATATATATAAATAAATTATAGTGCATCTGGCAGATCTTTCCATTAAATCATCTGATAATTCATTTTCAAGTTTCTATGTAATTATAAATATGTGATCGGTTTAATATATAGATGAAAAATAAAATAGAAATATATATGTATATATGTAACTAGAATATTTTTAGGTGAATATTTTTGGGATGTACAAGTCTGTATGCATTTTGAAATGCTCATCCACATTTTCAAACTTGATATGTAAAGTATTTTCAAGTATTGTTTTCAGTTACAACTTATATCAATACACTTTCATGAAATTTGTTCAACCAATTTAATTGGGTATTGTGCATATTATGCAAGCATTGCATTTCATAGAAACACATAGGTGCCCCATAAAACAAAAATAAAAAAAATCATAAAAATAAGAAAATAAAAATCCAGCAGATTGAAGAGAGTAAGCATACAATCTTGCATGTCATTAGACTTTGAAGAAGAGATGCTAAAATAAAATGTTCTCTTCACTACTTCAACTTCTCCGACCAAAAAAAATAAAATATAATAAAATAATAAATAATTTCAAAAGATCAACTTCAGACAGTAGCTCTTGGGCTAAGAGAAGCATTGCTACCAGTTGGATGTGTTGCAAGCAATACTTCATTACTTACAGTTCTTGAAGCAACAACTGCTTCCAACGCTTCCATGTCCTTTCACACATTTCTTGTACTCATTTTTCTTTTCTTTCGATTCACCCTCATGAAACTTACCCTGGCATTCTTGAAATAGGTCTTCGTCCATCTCCTGGAACATTTATTTTTATTACATTCGAAGTTAGGTTGTGAACGGTTGGATTCCAATGGTTCATACTACCTATTCCTTTCCAATGCAGGAAAAAAAAAATTAGAGGCATAATTGCATGTCTGTTTTGTGCAATCAAACTTATAATATTTTCATTGTTCTGTAGAAATAAAGTCGTTCAGCAACCTTCAAGAGAAAGTCATGTAAGACGTTAAATAAACAAATAAATGAATAAATAAATAGGTTCAACATACTGAATTTAATTGAGTTAAGTGATCCACCAGCCAAGGATGCAACATAACTTGCAGCAGTAGGAAATATTAAATTTAAAGAAAATTCACCAGACATGTCTGTCAAATCGCCATACTCCTTGATCAGCTGAATCCCTTTTGATACTCGTAAATTTCTCAAATCTGCTATAACACGTCATGTCATTAATGTTGACTGTAAGTATTACTGAAAACTTTAGTTAGTTATTATTGTTCACCGTAAGTATGGCTAGAAAATTTAGTAGGTATTGTTGGCAAAATGTAATTTCTGACAAACGATTTAATTCCTATACCGACATTTTGGGGAAGTTTAGGGTTGCGGTTGCTCAAATGCCCTTTTCCATTGTTTCACCGTTGATTCCTTTGAATCTAGCGGTGTAGAGGTGTAGAGAGGAACCTTAGATTGGGTGTCACTTTTAATATTAAAATTCCTTATTCCCATGCTGGAATAAAGCCTCAACCAAATATTGATGTTAATATAAATTAATCTACAAGATATTTATACTGTCAAAGAAATGAGACTAGCTGCAGAGGCTTATCCAAATTTACTTCTTATTCTGGATAATTACAGTAGATATAGATAATGATGGAGTTTAGTAATAATACTATCGTAGGTTCTAGTAACTTAGTAAATTTTAATATGAATCCTTCTCACAAACTATTTAATTTAGCATTTCTGGAGTTAAATAAAATAACATTTAATCATGATAAATTAATTTAAATTTAAATTAAATATTATTATTATTGATAATTGTGTTAATAATGTAAGTTAAATATAGAGCACCAGTATTTTTATTTGGGTTAAATGTTGTCATAATAAAAATTAAATGTTAATCAATTATGAGCTTCTATTTTAAACATTTAAATCTAGTTTACCTCCAATCATCTATTTAACGATTTATTAATAATTCTATTATATGATATGATATGGAATTAAGAAATAATAATAATCATATTAATTTTGTAAACATGGGATTTAATAATAATATATATTATTACCAACAATTGAAAAATAAATAGCATTGTTCTTATTATAAAATAATAGTAATAGTAGCATTGTGTAATGGCAATTGAATAGTTGTTATATTGGTTAAATGGTGATAAGAGTTATAAATGTACCCTTATTAATTAATCTTGTGTAATAACATTTTTTTTACTACCATAATTAGGTTATAAACACAATATGATTCATAATTATAACATTATTTTAGAGAATAATATTGTAAATAATATTTCTAATAAGTAGTGTTAAATTGAAGTGATATAATATTTACAAAACAAAAGGAATCCTCACTAGTGTTATAGGTTATAAATAATGTTATTGTGGTTGATTTAGTAGTAATAAAATTACTATTGTAATAGGAGAGTAAATATTATTGTTATTATTAAGAGGATAATTTGAGAGTAAATGTTAATATTATTATTCACGGGTTAGTTATTTGATGCTATTATTCTTATTTAAATGGAAGTAATTTTAGTATGATAAATTGAGATTAAAAATAAGAATAATATATATATATATATATATATATATATATATTTGTTAAAAGTGAATCTATTTTCTTGATAATGATAATGATTAAATAGTTTAAATTGGGATTAAACAGGACCAACATTATAAGCTTATTGATTTAGTTATAATGTTTCTTTGAGATAATTAATAATATTGCCAATGATTAAATTGGTGATTAAAAGGACAATATGGTTGTCACTTTAAAGAGTTATATGGTGGTGATAATATCATATAGGAGAATGATAATATCATTGATTGTGGAGAAATAATAAACATAAAATTTAAAAGGTGAAAAGGTGAAACTAATATAAAAATCAATATTAAAACTACATCCAATGCAAAAAAATTGGTATTAAAGAATATTTGGATTTTGAGTAAAATAATAGTATTATAAAAAGAATTAATAATAATAATAGTAGTGGTAAAATTGGTAAATTATAAATACTAAAAGGATAGTATAGTAATAGAATACAACTAATGGTACACATTATTTCCGTGATATTATTTTATAAATAAATGACGTTATTGTTAATTAATTAAATAATATTAGAATTACTATTATAATTAGGAGTAAATATTATTGGTATTATCTTGGTTAGATAAAAGAATTGTATTAATGTTAAATTGAGAATTGAGAAATTTGTATTATGATGGCTAAATTGTAAGCTTGCCTACTATTGGTTTATTGTTTTGATATTAGAAATAACATATGTAATGTATTAATTAAATATCATTATTATCATTATTGAATTTTTGTTAAAGGATAATGTCATCATGATTTTTTGAGAGATGAGTTAATGCATAAAGTGATATTGTCAACTTCAAAAAAAAAAAAAACTAACTTTTATCATGTTTAGCATAATGTCTTAAACACCTAAGAGTGTTAATTAGCTTAATTAACAGAGTTAAAAAAAAATTGTAGGGTTTTTCTAGCGAAAAATTATGGGCATGACAGAACCTGAATCCTAGACCTACACAAACATAGCAAACAAACACATAATTAGATCCATATGCAAGTTAGAACTAAGATTCCCCATGAAGTTCATCTACAATGTTCAAAATAGAAAGAAAATGAAGAACAAGAGAAGAAAAGTAATCAAATCCTATTTAAGCATGCAAATCCTCAATCCCATGGGGGAATTCATGCCAATTATTTGTAGAAATTGGCCCTTTCCCAGCTCCTATGATGCAATGTTGATGAGTGATGCACTTTGATGAAGATCAATTGAGCTCCATGATGAAAAATCTGCATAACCTAGCTAAGATCTTGATAAAATGGATGAAAATAGATATGCTTGAAGATGAAATTGAGTATAGTGAGTTTACTCAAATTGTGGATGATATTTAAGTAAGGAGAGAAGCCTCTTATTTATAGATGAGATTGAGAGAAGAAGAGGTAAAATGGATGAATGTGGGATTGATCTTCAACAAATGGCCAAATGCAACTTGTCAAAATGTGAATGGAAGAAGGTTGTGCACATTTTGATGAATGAGCAAATAAATGATATTAGGTGGAATTTCAAATTCATGAAATGACTTTTTGAAGAGGGAAAGAAAGTGAATTAAATGCCACCTGGCTCAATGCACAAGGACATGTAAGAGGGGATAAATTCTTTGTTGGAAGAACAAATCCACTTGGAGGGATTTTCAAAATTGGAGGAATATTCCTTTAAATATGTCATGTTGAAAGAAAATAGAGATTTAATAAATCAATTAAATGTATTTTCCTATGCAAGTGGTAAAATCTAGAGAAATTAAGTGATTGAGATTAAATTAAACAAAATTTGATCAATTTAATAGAAGATTAGATGATGTAACAAATTTGATTCACATTTTAGGATTTATTTAAATCAAAGTTGGGGTGGGTGCATTGAAATGGGTAGCAATTTCATGGACACCCTCTAAAAAAACTTTTGAAAACCCATAACGCGAGCACCTTATAACACGCTCGCGTTATGGCTCATTATGCCAAGCCTAAGGCTCAACAACTGCAAACCAATAATGCGAGCACATTATAACGCGCTCGTGTTATTGATTTTTAAAAGCAAAAAAAGAAACACAAATCTGTCATTAGCATTTCGACTGTCTTTTTTCTACAGCCACGGCCAAAACCCCCACAATTTCGCACTCGCATTCTAGGAAGAGAAATTAAACAAATTTCTTCACCAACAATTGATATTTGTTCACAACGATGGCACCACAATGACAAGGAGGTGTGAGAGGTAAGGATTCTATGGTTTTTGTTTTGAATTAGTTAGTTTTAGGTTGAATTTGATATATATTTGTTTAAATTTTTAGGAGATGCAAATCAACCTGCAAACCCTCAAAATCCTCAACAGGAAGACCAACCAAATCCTCAAGATCAAAATCAACCACAACATCAACCTCCTCCACCAATCACTCAACCCCCTCCTGGCACTCAACAAAATTTAATGAGTGAAATCAAGAATAACAAAAATAAAATTGAAGATTTGATCAGTAGGTTGAGTGATCCAAATGGTTCAACCGCAGAAAGAATGACCCTAGCAAATTCATTGAAAGATATGTTAAAAAATGTAGATTCAAATAGCAAACAAATAACTGGATGGCAAGATAGGAGGCAGGCGACTAGGGATTATTATGCAAATAAACTATCATACAAGGATGTAAAGGATTTAAAAATTTCAAAAGGTGATTTGTGCTCATTATTCATCGACCCACGCACAAATAAAAATCTTACCCTCAATGTGAAGGAGTTTCCTATCCATTGGTTCCACCACCAACAGATTAGGGACCAGTTTTATGATAGGTGCTACATGGTCTTCGATTACCCACCATGCAACAATTGCGAGGTCTCGCAATATTTCATTAGAAAACTATATAGTGAGTTCATATTGAACAAAATCCCAAATTATTTTGATATGATGGATTTCAAGGGGAGAGGTGGAGGGTCAGCTTAGGATAGACCTGGTGCACAACTGGATCCTACACGACAAGGTAGACGAGCTCTCACTAGGCCACCTCGTGAACAAGTTGTTATGCCTTTCATCATGAAGGAAACTGTTGACATAGAGACATTGTAGGTGATCAGCACTTTGGCCTAGAGTGTGGGTATGTGCAAGATCATGATGGGCCAAAAAGTGGCGATATGTAAGCCATATGATGACCCATGTGGCTGACGACTTTTTTTTTACCCAAAATTAATGAAACGAAAAGGGTTTTTAGAGGAGATTCTCAGCTTTCCACCAATATAAACTATGTTTTACTTTGAATTTAATAAATTATTATTATTGATTTTCTATTAGAATTACGAATAAAGTCTTGATTGATAGGCTAATTGAAAAAAATCTATAAATTTCAAACGGTATCACATTTTTTGAATCTGAAACATGTGTCACAATCTATGCTTTTCATAGTATAGGATTAAAAAAAAAATTGAATTTCATGAATTTTTGACCAGGTTAAGGTGGTTAGACAGACGAGTTTTTATATTTTTTAAAAGTTGTAATAAAAAATTCATAATTAATTATTTACTTGGAAAAAAATTATAAAAAAATATGCATCACATTGGGACAGGAGTCCTCTACTTATATCTAAAAGATTATAAAAAAATATTATCATTTTATTGTGTTTAGGGTGGTCAGACAGACACCTACTTCTTATTTTTACCCTGAAATTTAAATACTACTGCATTGAAATTTCAAATTTTCACCAAATAGGATTTTTTTTTTAAATAAAGGTCTAGTAGTTTAGAAACTACATTCAATTTTATACAAATTATATTTTTACATTTTTTTGAAATAATATAGATAACTTATTCAGATTTTTACGTCAAGTTGTCTAACTTTGATTTTCTATCTTTTAATTGCCACTTAAGGGCCTATTTTTTCCATGATGATCCTGTACATACCCGTGTCATCCATCATACTAGCCCTATTCTACAGCGCCATCTAGGGGAGTCTTCGAGTGGTGGCCTTCGAACACATGTGTGTCAATCTTGTGGGGCTACTTGTTCATATGACCCCACCGACACTTAAGAGACTGGTATGCAAGATCCGTCTGCAACTATGGAGATGGAGAGGGCAGCTGAAATTTTGCATGAGGCATATGTCATTAATAGTTAGGTAAAAGTTAGTGCATGTTCATTGAATTTAATTTATTAAATTTTGATTTTGAAATGCAAGATTAACTAAAAATGTTTTATGATTTTAATAAAATTGTAGGGTCACAGTGTTGAGACTGGATACACTGGCCCCCCACCAACTTATTTATGTAGAACACCTATCGCTAGGGTATGTAACTAGTAAACAATTATAAATTTATTGCATGTTAATAGCATTGTTTTACGAATGGTAATTTAATATGCGATTTTGGATGTTGAACAGACTAATATTGGAGGTTTTGATGGAACACTTCCTAGTGGCAGTGGATTTACTCAAACCTACATGCAGGTAATAGAATAAAGAGTTTAACTAATGAATCAAGTACTTAATAGATTTGTGTAGTTTATATGCACATCGTTGATTACGTTGAATAATTTGTTATTTTATTTTTAGTTGTTGCGAGACGATACACCTCTAAATGTGATGAGGGCAATGGATATTGGTATGACATCTGCTATACAATCCTCGATGGTGTTAGAGTAAAGGTTTTAACTTAATTGTATTAATTAAGTTACCTTTATTCCCTTTTTAAGATTTCACTTTAGTTTGCATAAAGTGACATTTAATAATTATATTAATTATTAAATGTTCTCCTTTTAGGGTTTCCCTTTTAGGATTTCTTTTAGAGTTACACTTTAGGGTTTATTGATCTCTTTTTATAAAGATTGATCTCATTGTATACATATACTAAATTCTCATACTCTCTGACTAATAAATTTCTCTATTTTTCAGAGCTTCAAACCCTTGTTTGTTTTCTCCATCCATTCTCTTCCTTGTGACAGGTATTCATTTGCATGCAGGTGTTCTTGGAGTTTGAAGTTGTTTTTGTCAACTCCTACATGGTATCAAAGCTTTCTTGCTGCATGCCTGCTCTTGTTTGAAGATTTTGGAGCTATTTGGAGCTACAAGGGTTTGTTGCAAACCATTTTTTATTGGAGCCGTCATCATTTTTGCTTCAAAAATCTAGTTTTCGCTTATTTGCAGGAAAAACGATTTATGGGTTTTGTAGCCAGCATCGAAATCTGAACTGAGTATCTTTTAGATTTTGCATATCTTGCACAGATCTGAAGAAAATCGCAGTCCAAAAAGTGTCGGATGTCATTCTTCTCTTGACTAAAGTGAGTAGATCTTCCAGAAATCAAATTAGAAATAGACGTTTTTTGCTAGAAAACCCGTTTCCTGCAAGCTAAATTCAGTTTTTGAAAAATTCATAACTTTTGGCCACGATGTCCGATTTTGGCAAATGAGATATCGACGAAAAGTTAGTTTTGAGCACTTCATAGTGGTGTAGGCCATTTTTTTAGATTTTGTCATCTACACAAATTTGAAGTTAGTTTTCCATCGTGGAGGCAGATGTGAACATTCATCAGTGCATGCACTATTTTCTTTTTTGTATGCATTAGATTTCCCTCCAGGTATATTTTATTCAGTCTTTTGTGTTTTCACACTCTGGTGAATTATTTGGACATATTCATTCTTGGGAACTTTTTGTTTGTATGGGATGCTTTGTTTTTGGCTGTTCTTCATGTATTTTCAGTTTTTTGTCCTTTGTGGGCATTTTTGAGCATCATTTGTAAGCAATCTTTTATGTAAACGCACTGAGATAAAGTGTCACACTATTGTACATATATTTTTTGGGGATTTTATACATAAGGTTGTGCCATATTTTGTATTCGCACTGTATTATAAAGTGCCATGGGGGGTTGTGTAGTGTCTTTGTTTTGCCATTACACCTTTGTCTGGTGAGTGTCCCTCCACGATGACAGTGGATCCATATGATTCTAGCCTCATGCATGTGTGCTTTGTTTTGCACACCACTTTTTCAGTTGCGGGTGCTTTCTTGTGCACTTTCAGATGTTGTTTCTTCTCCTTCATGCACTACAGGGTGTTTCACACCATTTCAGTGGATCTATCAGGCTCTCTTAGTTCAACATTATGGGGGGGTATTATATTGTTCGTGCTAATGCTTCCTTGGCTTCTCCTTGGAAGAAATCTTCCATTCTCAGTTGATCAGTGTTTCAGACTATTGGTACTTGTGCAATTTATATCTTCGTTCCAGATGTTTGCCTTTGTTTGCCATCTAATTCGAGTAGTGTCGTTTGGGGCACTCATGCAGATTTTGTATCTTCGTTCTAGGTGTTTGCCTTTGTTTGCCATCTAATTTGAGTAGTGTCATTTGGGGCACTCATGCAGATTGTTGTCTTCTTGATCCTGATCATCTTATCTTCAGCGGAGGTTCTTCAGCACCATAGCAGTCATCTTTCGACAGTTGTTTGCAGCTTCTTCTGCTTCAGTGATGTTCTTCATGACTTTATGCATCTCTTTTTGGAGTAGAGTTTTTCCCATGTGGTTTTCTCTATTTCTCCACTTTACAAAGATTTGGTTGTATTTGGGTACCTGATCTGGCCTTGTTGTTGGGACCCATGTTTTCCTTCTTGCATTATAGTTATCTTTGTTTTTTTGCACATGTTTGTAGCTGCACTGTTGCTCATCTTAAGGGGGGGTGTTAGAGTAAAGGTTTTAACTTAATTGTATTAATTAAGTTACCTTTATTCCCTTCTTAAGATTTCACTTTAGTTTGCATAAAGTGACATTTAATAATTATATTAATTATTAAATGTTCTCCTTTTAGGGTTTTCTTTTAGGGTTACACTTTAGGGTTTTCTTGATCTCCTTTTATAAGGATTGATCTCATTGTATACATATACTGAATTCTCATACTCTCTGATTAATAAATTTCTCTATTTTTCAGAGCTTCAAACCCTTGTTTGTTTTCTCCATCCATTCTCTTCCTTGTGATAGGTATTCATTTGCATGCAAGTGTTCTTGGAGTTTGAAGTTGTTTTTGTCAACTCCTACAGATGGCTCTGACAGAAGAGGTATGAGGAAAATTAGTACATTTCAATTTACATTTGTTGTTATAGATTTTAGTTAGTGAAAAATCAAACCATTATTGATTCATGTAGTTTAATTTCTATTTGTATGGTTTATACAGGGCTTGAGCACGCCTGAGCATGGGCGTGAGAATATTTCCCTCATGGAGAGAGATTGTGAGATGGCGGTAAGTGATTATTTTGTCAAATATATCATTTTTTATAATGTAATTTCTATATATTCATGTCTTTACTTCTTATTGTAACAGTTAAAACTTCACCATGAACTAAATCCTAGGAGCAGCGGGAGCACTCCATGAGTGCAACAAAAATGAGTGATAGACCTATCGCCATCCGATCGAAAAGGAAAGGGAAATATTTTATTTCCAAGGCATGGAGAACAATGACTTTTGATTCTAGAGCCCTTTGTTGTATGCCTACATGGCAGTTTTGTACATATTTTTTATTGGACATATTTGACATTGTATGCCTATATGGCATTCTCGTAAGCCTATATGGCTATTTTATACATATATTTCATACTTATATCGACATATATTGATGTATACCTACATGGCTATTTGGTTAATACAAATATCTTTTATCGATGTCTATCCATATTTGCATTCTAAATTGATGGTTCAATATATATGAGTTACATGTATTCAAGTGTATACTTTACAACTTACGTGTATAATTTGTGACTTACGTGTGTTCGAATGTATACTTTGTGGCTTACGTATTTTCATGTGTATACCTTGTATTCATGCATATACTTTTTTTTAATTTGTGTATACTATGTATTCATGTGTATATTTTTTGAGGCTTACATGTTTTTGAGTACTTGTACTTCCCTTATTGACATGTACATGCTTGACTTATTCACATGTATAATTATTATTTGGTTAGCCCTAGCATTGATCTATGTCATCCTCAATGCATGATCCTTGAGATGGAGTAAGAACACCCTCAAGGTCAAAAGGAGTTTCACATGCATTCTTCATAGGCTCGTTTTGGTAGTCAAACCGAAAACCTCTTGCATCATTGAAACAAAAAAAATTATCCTTTATAACAGGTTTGAATCCATTATCATTCTTCATTGGTTCTTCATGTATCCACTCCCCATTAATGGTTGCCTCATGACCTTCATGAAACCAAGCACTTATCTCATTTGTGATAGAAGAAATGTATGAATATTTATCTTCCTCCTTATGAACCATTCATTATCATGAGAGATGGGTTCTTGTGAACCACTACTCATGAATCATGGGTCAATGAGTTTGACTTGTAAAACTACACGATTGAATCCTGATAGCAATATCACAATATTTATATATCTAAATGTGTTATTTCCTTCAACTAAAATTTGCACTTATACTTATGTGATTGATGTATGTTTGTGTATGGGATCATAGTAATTTCTATTTGATGATGTTATTGTGTCTTTAAGGTTTATTTATTAAAGGGTACATGAAACAAGTTTTAAATCCTTAAAAATCTTTGAATTTCTTAGGTTTTTCTATTTGTCGAGTCTGGGCTCTGAGCCAGAGTCCAAGTCAAAAATTGGCTTGTCAAGTCTAAGGCGAGTCCAAGTCTTATAGCACTGGTGTGAACACATCAAGGAATAATGTATATGTCGATGAAGAGAGAAACCATCCTTGTTTCCAAACAAACCATAGTATAGATATGGTTGGTCAAGATAAAACATCACTCTTTTGGATAGTTCGAACCATAATCTTTCATGGCTGCAAAACACCTTCATTATGTGTGTTCTTGATCCTACTGAAGAAATGGTGGAGCATGTTGTAGATCAAATCTTGCAATCCTAAGTCCACAAGAAGGTTATGTGTCCTGATTTCTACAAATGTCTTTAAGATGTTCATCCTTCTTGAGTAATGTGAACTATTGATGTCATCTAGATCTTTTGAAACTTTCTGCAATCATGTGCAATATTGTAGAAGCTAGAGCTATATCTAATGCTACAAATGACTGCTCAATAAAGCTTAAACATTCTTCTATTTTTTTTGATGTGACCATAATGGCATTCCTTTAAGATAAACTACTAAGCTTACTACCTGATTCATAAAGTAATCTTGCCAACCACTATCATTGGTTGCCATGCTTCCAATGGAAAGTCAATTTGTTGCAATACCCAAAGGCTGGCAGGTTCATTCACTCTAATACCACTGTAATGACTCGAGCTCTGGATCAATAGATTTTTGATTTATTTCTTATTGGATTGACAAAGGTTTTCATCCAATATTATTAAGATAGATAACGGAGTCCCAAAATTATAAATGAAATAAATTTTGAATATGAAGTCTAATTCAAATATTAATTTGATAATGAAAATTTGATAAATAAATATAATAGTTGTTTCTAATTAATCAATTAAAATCATGTGCTAGCTTTGAATATGAATTTTCCTATCATTGATATATAGGCCTTGAGAATTGGGATGCCTTTCCTAATTGATACTTTGTACTCATGCATCTTACTTTGAGTCCTTTCCGGATTATATGCTTGAAATGTATACTCCCATATTATAATTTTTTGCTCATATAGACCAATCCCACACTAGGTAATTCAATAATAAAAATAAGTCTGCAAAGTGATTACCCTGATCTTCCCTTCTTATTCTCTTTTATACTCGAAAACTACACAATTGAATCATGATAGCAATATCACAATTTGACACATTGTAGAAAATACCTCCTACTTATAAATTGATGAGCTAAAAGGGCTCTATAATGAATGTTTCATAAGGCACAACACTTGTTGAAGGTTTTACAAATGGGGTTGCAAGCTAAGTGGGCTTAACCTTGGAGAAAAAACTTCATGGTTAAGCACTTGATCTGGAGTAGTATTGGGATGGGTGACCTCCCGGGAAGGCCTAGTGCCTCACCTTTGTGAGCATCACCTAGATGTAATGAGTGCTAAGTGGGCCATTCATTATCATGAGAGATGGGTTCTTGTGAACTCAACCCTATTTCAATCCATGTCAACCTTGGAACTATACAGGAAGCTGGAGGTCGTACCAAGTACATGATCAACAAGTTTGTATAAAAAATCTAAAAAATAGAGAATAGTGTGAATAATTCTTATTAGATCTTCTCCAAAATTTCATCAACAACCTCCATTCGAGCCTCTCAAGGCTTTACATAGTGTTTTACACCCTTATCTAACTAATCCACGCCCTCAAATAACTAAAAACCAACTTTAAAAACAAGTAACCATTGCTTTTCAAATTTGTTGCTTTAAGCAACTTACAAATTTGCAACTTTAGACTCCTCCAACCTACGGGATCGATTTGATGGAACATAGCTCAAAGCGATTCCATGTGTTTCAGTGCAAAAGAGGACCATTCCTAGTGTAAAAATACCTATTCGGACATGTTGGAACAGTCCGCTTGGTCACAAAAGTTGCACCACTTTGCAACTTTGCACTGCTTGCATTTGATGCTTTTTCCATCAAGTGAAAATCTGCCACCACGGGAAAACCACTCTGAGATAGCCAAAACCGAGAAAGGATTTTGTAGAGGGGCCCAATTTTATCCTATAGGATTAAACGAGGAGTTTCTAAGTGTCACGACGGTATCTGATTAATAGCATGCTAAAGTTTGCACCTATTTTGCACTTTGGATCTTTAAGGGATCGATCCAGTGGAACGTAGCTCAGAGCAATTCCATGTGTTTCGGTGCGAAACAAGACCTTTCCTAGCATAAAAAATACCTATTCATACGTGTTGGAGTAGTTAGTTTGGTCACATGAGTTGTAGAGAGAAAGTTGCACCACTTTGCAACTTTGCACAGCTTAAATTTGAAACTTTTTCCATCAAGTGAAAATCCACCACCATGGGGAAACCACTTCGAGATAGCCAAAACTGAGAGGTTTTTCTAGAGGGGCCCAATTTAATCTTGTAGGATCAGACAAGAAGTTTCTAAGTGTCACGGTAACCAAGTAATAGCATGTTGAAGTTTGCAGCCATTTTGCACTTTGGACCCTTAAGGGATCGATCCAGTGGAACATAGCTCAGAGTGATTCCACATGTTTTGTTGCGAAAGAGGACCATGCCTAGTGTAAAAATACCTATTCAGACATTTTGGAATAGTTTGCTTTGTCACATAAGTTGCAGAATGAAAGTTGCACCACTTTGCAACTTTGCACTGCTTGCATTTGATGCTTTTTCCATCAAGTGAAAATCCGCCACCACAAGAAAACCACTATGAGATAGCCAAAACTGAGAGAGGTTTTTTTAGAGGGGCCCAACACGATCCTATAGGATTAGACGAGAATTTTCTAAGCATCACGGTATCCGAGTAATAGCATGTTGAAGTTTGCAACCATTTTGCACTTTGGACCCTTAAGGGATCGATCCGGTGGAATGTAGCTCGAAGCGATTCCACATGTTTTGGTGTGAAAAAAGACCATGCCTAGGATAAACATACCTATTCAAATGCATTGGAGTAGTTATTTTGGTCACATGAGTTACAGAGCAAAATTTGTACCACTTTGCAACTTTACACAACTTGAATTTGACACTTTTTCCATCAAGTGAAAATCCGCCGCCACGGGAAAACCACTCTGAGATAGCCAAAACCGAGAGAGGTTTTTCTAGAGGAGCCCAACGCAATCTTGTAGGATCAGAAAAGAATTTTCTAAGTGTCATGTTATCCAAGTAATAGCATGCTGAAATTTACAGCCATTTTGCACTTTGGACCCTTAAGGGATTGATCTGGTGGAACATAGCTCAGAGTGATTCCACATGTATCGGTGCAAAAGAGAACCATGTCTAATGTAAAAATACCTATTCAAACATGTTGGAATAGTCCACTTGGTCACACAAGTTGCAGAACAAAAGTTGCAAATTGTTTACATGACCTTTACATGACCTTTTTCACATTGTTTACATTTCAAAATTCAAATTTTGCAAATTTTCCTATTGAAGGCATTTACAGAATAGGGTGCTACTACACCAAACATGAACTCCAACCTTACAATATTTTAGTATATCTCATTATGTAAGTAAATCTTATTACAATGCCTCAGGCAATTCGTTCTCACAGATCTTTTACAATGTCACTCATACATTCAAAATTATCTTTAAATGTCTACATCATAAGTGCTCATTATGAGGTTAACTTCAATTGAGTAACTTGAGATTCCCTTGCTAAGCTTCACATGCTCTTTTATAATGGCTTGAAATCAAAATTGAGATTTTTCAAGATCATCAAAATAAGGATGTTGCATTTCTTTTTTGGCGAAGATTCTCTTTGATGGATCTTAAACCAACATTTTCTGCAAGGAGAGATCAATCAATTTTTAGTAGTTTACTTACAAATATGCAAAGTAAAAGAGAAAAAGAAAGAGCATCCAAAATGGAAATGAAATAAAAATAGATGGAAGGCATTTACAGATGTTGCATACAGGTTTCACAACTTAGTCACTCCTGGTCATACATCTTCACTAGGAATTCCAACATACCTATTGCACACAACACCTCTCATGAATAGAGTAAGTTGAAATTTAAGATGCTCTTGTAATGTCTACATCATAGCTGCTCATGATAAGGTTAACTTCAAATGAATAACTTGAAATTCCCTCACCAAGCTTTGCACACACTTTTATAATGGCTTAAAATCTTGATTGAGATTTGTCAAGATCATCAAAATAAGGATGTTGCATTTCTTTTATGGCTGACATTCTCTTGGATGGCTCACATATCTGCATTTTTTGCAAGGGGACACCAATCACTGTAAAAGAAGATTATAGCATTGGCATCAAACAAATTAATGTGCATACACGCATAAATTAATAAGAACCAATGTGCATATACCTACAAATTAATCCAACGAACCATTTGGGTCTTCTCTACTCTTTATTGTGTCAATTATTGCCTCATGATCAGACTCACGGACCTTCCACAAGGTCTTGTTCAAAGGTCTACCCCCATATTTGGTCAAATGAACATTGGCTGCCATGACAAGGTTCGAGTAATGAAGAATATTATGATGCATGTCAAAGTCCTGAAATAGCCAATGTTTAACACTTGAATGTGGGTACCTTCTAAGCCATGTTCCAGTAACCACAACTAAGCTTGTAGGGTATTCAATGTTTTCTCCATCTATAATTGGGTCCTCCAATTTCTTTTTTGCCTCAACACAATGACACAAGTAATATTGTGTTCCCTCTTCATTGTCTTCATCTGCAATAACTGCATAAACATGCCCTGCATTGATATGTGCAGAAAATCTCTTGAAATTTGTCAACATTACGAATACAGTACAAAGTAAGATAACGATATGGAATTTCAACAACTGAGCAAGTAGATATATCACCTGGTTGAACTAGATCTGATACGTGGTCAAAGTCGACTGATGATTCCATCTGTGTCAGTTCCAATGCCATCAGAGGGCGATACGTGTGAAGTGGGCTAAGATAACTTGTGAACCATTTGTCAACCCACTCCCCTGACTCACAATCATTCCAGGCTTGCATTGTATATGAAAAACAAAAGCATGCCATCTTTCGTGTATCGATACTCCATGAACCTGCATTTGAGCTAAGAAAAGATTGTACCTCACTTGATCCTGTTAATGTACAATAGTCTTCATATGGTGCAATGTTAGTATCATCCATCAACCAAAAAAATCTACGAACTGAAGATGTACCTTCATTACCTAGACCCATCAAAGCATTACACCACTCGACAATTGATTTTGCATCTGTCAACTTTGCATTGTCTTTATACTTTAACTCTTCTTGTGCTAATACTCTTTTCATGCATACTCTTGCACCATCATGCTCCCCCTTTCCATGTTTGGCCTCACAAAAGTTACACATAGGTTGAACACCTATAATGACATGCATCCTGCACAACCAGTAGAACATGCACGAGTTTTTGAACTGTGTTGCATAGTTATCAAACCGTATTATATGTTGATCGTATTATATGCCCCTTTGAGCCAAACCACTATAGAACATCTGGAAGCAACCTTGCACGAACTTTGGAGAATGTGTGTGATCATCACTAATGTAAAAGTGGTACTCCCTCAATACCTTCCTTTGCTCATCTGTACTATCAAATGCATGAATGAATGCTATGTGCACAAATATCAAAACTTGTGTGAAGTTGTAATACAGTGACTGCACCTCATGTTGTGGCTATAGAGTGTAATTCTCCGCAAAGTCAACCATGGATAATATGCTTCCAAATGGAAAGGTGTCCTTGCATAGCTTGAATTGTGTGTCCAACCATCAGGATCTATAGGTATGCATTGCATACTCAGATAGTATATTGTCACAAAATGTGGTCATAAATTGGTACACTAGAATCTTCTCAATAACCAAATCACACTTTTTTCCTTAAGACCCATCTTTTGTAGCATATGCCACTGTTTTATACTTCCCAAACTCTACTAGTTTTTGTCCCACCTCATCTATGCTTTCCATATGTTGACATACTGGCATACACTAGAAGCCACCGCAACACTCGCATGAACCATCCAACCATGTTGTCCTATAGAATATCTAGCCATCCTCTATTTTACATAAGAATTTTGATAAGAACTCTCTTGAAGATTTTGGTGGGGCTTCTATGCCACAATCCTGCAAAGAAATGTTAGTATGCAAATCTAAACATATAGAACAATAAACATCATAATGGTTAGAAAATTCAATATGTAGTCTACAACAACAAGTAGTGCATGTGTGATTTATCTTGAAATAAAAAGGTTTAATCATTTCAAAAAATCTTTGAGAAATACTAATTTGAGGATAATCATTTTCAAATTTTATCCAAAAAATGCTTTGGATGTGACTCACGATTCCGACTACCGATTCTCCTTCTTACCACATGTGTTGTTCTTCCAGTACTCTTCAATTAGTGTTCTCAAGGCTTCGACAACTTCTTTATCTTTTCGTGACAGTCTCCTCAAGAATTCCCATAATTCATTTGAATCACTGCCCTCAATTCTGTGCTGCCTTTGAATGGCTCTTGATAAATTTTTTCTACTAATTCTTGTTTGTTCACTAGAATTTTTAATTAGACGAGCTTTGTTTGTTTGATATCTTACCAAAGTCAATGTAATGACATGTCGGGTGACATTACTATCCTTTAAACGTGAGGTCTTATCCACACTCTCATAAGAATCCATTAGATTCTTCACAATAGTGTCTTCACTCGATGCATTCGATGTTCTCAACCCAAGAGTCTTCATGATGTTCCTATACTTTAGACCCTGCATCATTTCAACAAATAGTTGACATCTTGTAGTCTCATTTAGCCTTTCAAAGAATCATTCCCAAATCTTATCAGCATATCTTCTACAAGTGCATGTTGAAATCTTACCTTCCATGTGCCGCAAAATCTCATCATCAATATTAATCAAATACTTTGGCTTTCTATGAAAAATTCTAGGTGGTGTTCTCGTAGGTACATACATCTCAACATTAGGAATTTCATCAATATTTAATTGAGGTGGGATAGATTGCGTACCTTCGATCGAGGGTGGAGAAGAAGACATACCTTGAGGTTCACATGGGGATGATGGCATATCTTCTTCGTCAATTTCGAGTGATGATGTACTCTCAACTTGAGATGTGTTGGATGGTGTCCAACAATATTCACTTGAGGTACATGGTGTCCCTCCATATTCACTTGCAATAGATGGTATCCATCCATATTCACTTGTGCTAGATGGTGTCCCTCCATATTCGCTTGTGCTTAATGGTGTCCCTTCATATTCACTTGTCGTAGAGAGTCTGTCTCCAACTACGATATTTGAATCTCTCTTACGAAGATGATTTCACATTCGTGCCTGTTGTGCTACCAATTCCCATTCACTTTTTGATTGTTCAGGTTCCTCTACAATTGGCTTTTTTTCATCAATCGTTTCCAATTTATTTTTTTCACAATATGCCGCCACCCGAACTCTCTCCTTTTCTTTGAAGGTTTTATTCTCTTTGTCTGTTAGTTTCCTCTTTGTCTTTTTCTTCGACATGTCGGATAATTTTATCTGTACCATGGTAATCAGACAAATATTAGTTCCTAAAAATAGTATCCATTCAAGTTAATTGAAAAATATATGTCATTTAAGGCTTCATTTAAATAATACTTACAATCATCATGTACAAAAGTTAACCTAGCATAGACAAATGTGTACAAACTATGGAAGCACTAGGTTGGCCAGAGCACATTTCTATGTGAAAGTGAATAACCATGATGGTGATTCTAAAAACTAATGAGTGTAATGGCATTGTGAGTGTTTGATAAGTTTGTGGTGTAGGAGCACCTTGACAATCTATGCTTCCATTTTGAAATTTGATTCAATTTTGGGTGTCTCCATGTTGTAAGAGGGTCATTAAAGACATTTTCTATGTACCGGTTATATGCTTTCAAAGGTGGTTGTTTGTTAGTTATAGGAATTGGGGGGAGTTTTTTTTCATTTCAAAAGGTTTAAACAACCTCCATTGGCTCGAAGGGAGGAGTATTGTTCATTTTGAAATCCATTTTTATGATAATAAAAAATGTTGTTTTCTACAAATTCACTAGTTTTTTTGCATTGTTCTACACTTGTACGGATCTGTATAGGCTCCCCTTGATACAAACTGAATATAATATTGTAGGCACATGTCTTAACTCTCTAATGGATTATTTTTGAGAGCTTAACAGTATGTTTGAAGGGATAAATTGACAATTTTCTGAAACTGCTCATTTTAAGCTAGTCAAGGGTTTGAGTAGGATTTAATTATGAAATGACCATCCCACCTACTGTTATGAATTATTTATTGATGGAATGAAATGTAAATTGTTAGAGTATGGTATTTTTTTTTTTAACATTCCTTGGAATGAAACTATTGACAATAGGATGGGGTTCTTAACCTGAAACAAGCACTTTTCCATGAGAATTTGAGGAACCAAGGAGTGATTTTGAAAAAGTGTTGAAGGAGTGGTCTACGTAATGAAATTTTGACCTTGTTCAGGGTATTTTGAATATTTTTGATGCTTTGGAATGGTTTGGGAAGGCCCAGGTATAGGAGTTTCTATAGACCCTCCCTCTTTGCATTGAAAAATGGGAGTTTTTGTATTGGAAGCCTAGTTAAGTGGGTAAGGTCCTAAGACCTAGAAAATATCCTGTTTTGAGACCTAATTAAAGACTTTTTGTGGTTTGGAATTCTGGTGTGAGGATCTAAGGGTAGTTCCTTTGTAAAATTTGCCTACTTGGAGGCCTAAAACAGTGAAAGGGTCAGTTTTCTGAAATTTGTCCCAAAGGATTCATGTGATGGGTTAAGGTATGTCTTGCAACTCTGAAATGGGTGCTAGAATCATTCTTTTATTTTCTTGGTGTTTTGGAAAGTTTTGGAGTTAAGGGCCCAAAAATGGTTTTGCACAATAACTAGATTCCAAGGGTGAAATGTGGGAAATAGTATTTTTGTTTGTTGTCCAACTTGGAGGAGTGTTGGTATTGGTCCATTTGGCCTTTTTAATCTTGTTAGATTCCTCTTGAAGGCAAGTTGACATCTTGAATGGTTTTGGGTCCTCTAACTCTGCATAAAAAATGAGTATCACAGTCTGAAATGTGTGCATGGTTTGGGAGATACATGTGACAATTTGCAGATGCTTGGCTACTAGTAATGTGGATAGTGAACAAAGGAACTATGTTTGTGTGTAAGGGCAGACTTTTGAAAGGTTTCATTTTTTTGTACTAACTCAAACAAAGATTTCTTAAGCAAATAATGGTTTGGTTGTGCCTTAAGAATTATAGTTTGTGTTTGTAAACAATGGTGCCATCATGGAAGATTTAAGACAACTTGTGAATGACATAATCATTGGTTGATGTTTTGAGGAACCTGGTTGATTGTAATCAGTTATTTTCAATATTTTCAAGGTGTTTTGAAGGTCCTTAAGGAATTGGTAACTCTTAATGCTAATTTGAGTATATGAATCAAATGTTTTTTGAAGGGAAATATAGTTGAATAAGTGTGTCAAGAAAGGTGTTGATTTCTTCCTTTGTACTGCATCAATTTGTGCAAAGATATTGGAAGGTGTTTGGACCCTTCAGAGCAATGGGAGAGGCTTGGATTTGTCTTAAAGGATGAATTTTGGTGAGATATTTTGAATGTGTATTTGGTTTATTTCAATCAATAACATGTTGATTATAGTGACTTGGATGTTTGGATAAAGGTTGGTAGTTACCTTCCACATGATTTTTTGTTATTTTTCCATGTAAGTTGCAACATTGAGTTCTTGAATTAGTGTGTCATGAACAAATTGAAGGGTTCTTGATTTTCTAATTTGCTTTATTCTATGTTACAATGAATTTTATGATGATTAATCTATTTTTGTGAGTCTGAAAAAGAGTTGAAATTAAGTTCTAATGTTTTGATGAAAAGATGATTGAGTTTGTTTGTTGATCTTCTTCAATTTAAGTTAGGTTCATAAGTACCCTTGATGATTTGTGGATCCTGGTAGATGCTCTGCATCAAGTTTAAAATGGTAATTGGCAAGTGTATATAATTGTGTATATAATGGTAATTTAAAATGTGCATTGACAACGTAAGGTTATAGTAACAAACAAAAATGAAAGAAAGCCATAATAGAATGAAAGAAAATGTGTAAAGACTTCACATACCTAAAAAACCACACTTTCAAATGGAGGAGTTCAACCCAATTATGTAGCCTTAGCTTCTTCTTTCTTCAAACTCCACAACAATTTGACTTGTTCAAAAGCTTGTTCCCCTCCAAACTTCAATTGTATATTAGTTTTCAATGGAATTCAAACTTCAATTGATATTATATGACTTTCAACTTGAAAAATCTACTATTTCATGCAAAGGTGGTAGAAAGATCATGGAAAAGGTGATGGAATGTGAAAAACATGCTTGCACACTTCACAACATCATCAAAAAGCTACTTTTTGTCAGAGCATGTGCAAAACCAGGGGAATATGTAGACTTTGGGCCTTGAAATCATGGGTATATAGAAGTTTTTACCATTTTTACTGGAGTAAAACACACACTCATGTTATAACATGAGCACATTATGTAAAATATGGTTTTCTTAATATATTTATTTTCTCCCTCTTTATCTATACCCTCTATCCTAATTCTATATATGTCCCCTGCACCCTTATATTAGAGGATATAGAGCTGAGTGTGTGTGTGAGAGAGACAGAGAGAGGTAGAGGGAGAGTGGGAGAGAAAGAGGGAGAGAGAGGGAGGGAGAGGGAGTGAGGAAGGTAGGGAGAGGGAGAGAGGGATGGAGAGGCAAAGGGTTAGAAAGAGATAGTGGGAGCGATGGAGATAGATAGGGAGGGAGAGAGGGGGAGAGTGGGAGAAAGAGAGAATGGGAGAGAAAAAGGAGGGAGGGAGGGAGAGGGTGTGGGAGAGAAAGAAGTGAGAGAGGAGGAGAGGAGAGGGAAAAGAGAGTGGGAAGAAATAGGAGAGGTAGGGAGAGAGTGAGAGAGAAAGAGGGAGAGAGAGAGGGAGAGGGAGAGAGGGAGAGGGGAGAAAGAATGGTGGGAGAGATGGAGATAGAGTGGGAGGGAGAGAGGGGGAGAGTGGGAGAAAGAGAGAGTGGGAGAGAAATAGGGAGAGAGGGAGATAGAGGGAGTGGGAGAGAAAGAGGGAGAGAGGGGGGGAGGGGGAGAAAGAGAGAGTGGGAGAGAAAGAGGGAGAGAGGGAGGGAGAGGGAGTGGGAGAGAAAGAGGGAGAGAGGGAGGGAGAGGGAGAGGGGGAGAAATAGATAGTGGGAGAGATAGAGATAGAGAGGGAGGGAGAGAGGGTGAGAATGGGAGAAAGAGAGAGTGGGAGAGATTGGGAGAGTGGGAGAAGGGGAGAGTGGGAGAAGGAGAGAGTGGGAGAGAGTGGGAGAGCGGGA
>CM021107.1:514743197-514784824 GCA_007115665.2 Sequoiadendron giganteum | reverse complement strand
TCTATCATCAACCCTATTCCCTCAGCCCTCAAACCTTAAACCCTCATACCCTAGAAACCATCAACCCTATAGGTACTCCACCCTAATCCCTCAACCCTATACCCTCAACCACTATCACTTTCTCTCTATCTATACATCTCACCTCTCCCTCCTTCCCTCCCTCCTACTCTCTCTAATTGTCTTTATTTACCATCTTCCTCTTTCTATGTACCTCTCATTCAATCAATCCCTACCACCCTCTCTTGCTCCCTCTATCCATCTCTCTTTATGTCCCTCCCACTCCATCCCACTCTCTCCCACTACCTCTCTCTCCCTCTCTCTCATGTCTCTCCCTCCCACCTCCCCTCTCTCTCAAGTCTCTCCCTCTGGCAACCTACCTAGGTAACTCTCTCTTTGTCTCTCTCCCCTCTCTCTATCTATCTCTCCAACCCTACCTAGCTAAGTCCCTCTCACTCCACCCCCCTCTTCCTCTACCTCTACCAAGTCACTCCCTCCCACACCCTCTCCCTCTCCCAGGTCTCTCTCTCCCACTCCCTCTCTCTCACACTCCATCTCTCTCACACTCCCTCTCACTACCTATCTCTCAAGTCTCTCCCTCTCACCCCCCTCACACTCTCAAGTCTCTACCTTTGGAACCGTACCTACATAACTCTCTCTCTCTCTCTCTCTCTCCCCTCTCTCCCTCTCCCTCAATTCTCTCTCTCCCACCCCCCATATCTCTCTCCCTCTCCCTCTCCCTCAATTATCTCTCTCCCTCCCTCTATCCCTCCCACCCTACCTAGCTAAGTCCCTCTCACTCCAACCCCTTCTCTCCAACTCCTTCTCTCTTAAACTCTCACTTCCACCCCCTCTCCATATCTCCAGAATATCTCTCTCTAAATTATTCTTCCGTCTAAAGACATACATAAATGCATACATACAAGCATAATACATATGTACATATAATCTTACATCCATACAAGCATACATACATACATGTGTAGATACAATCTAACATACATAGAGGCATACATACAATATATATGCATTGATACATACATACATGACATACAAACATACAAATATATCAACATACATTCAATATATTGGCATTTAACATAAAGGAAGACATAATGCGAGCGCATTATAATGTGCTCACATTATGTCTTAGTTGACATGTTTCTCGCAAAAGAAAAAACCATGTCAAAAGTGAGATATAATGCAAGTGCATTATAATGCACTCGTGTTATATCTTTCTTTGGGAATTCCCAAGCCTTAGGCTTGGTATTTTCCTTAAAATACCAACCCAAAGGCTTGGAGGGCATTCCCAATGACCAGAGACGTGTTTTTAAAAAATCTACCATATTTCTCATAATCGAGTTTGTGCTCACCGTCAGGATTGCACGTGGTTCAATATCAGAAAAATTGAACGCATGGGTAATGTTGGGTTATCTCTTAGCTATCCAACGATGAAATGTTTCACTTTCTGAAAATGTTAAGCCTTTCATCCATAATTTATTTTATGTGCATGTCTTTTTTTCCCAAAAATCAGTGTTTGGTTTTTTTTTCGTTATAAATTAACCGTTCATCAATTTTTCAAATAAATTACATTTTTAGAAACTAGACTCCATTCTACAATTTAAAAAAAAAAAACTTTTAAAAAAATCAATTAGTTTCCAAAATTTGTAGGGGTAGCACGGCCAAAATTCTGTTTTTCAGAAAATGTCCACTTGGAAAATTAGTTAAAAATAAAATACTCATTAAAAAATTAATAGAAAAATCATGCATCAACTACATACTATTAGCTAAATTCTAAACATTGCGATTTTAAAAATACTAAAAAAAAATTCACCGTACGAGGGTCGTACAAGAGTTGCTATGTTATGTTTTTCTGACAAAAACAACACCAATTTGTGTATGTCCCTTGTTTGAACCCCTTAATATCAACCATTTTAAAAATAAATTAGTAGTTTAGAAAGTAGACTCAAAGCACTTGAATCCTTCTTTTTGTTCCATCTCAAAATTTTGAGTGTAAGTATCCTCAATTTCATGTCCAAGGTCAGTATTTCCTAATTTCAGAAAAAAGTTGTCCACTTAAGTCCCCTTTTTGGGAACCATCTTGGTGCACTTACCCGTTGCGAAGAAGATGATTTAGACTTTAATTAATTAAATAAAGATTTTGATTTATTTAACTGAAAGGGGATGATATTGGATTAAATTAAATAAGGTTTAATTTATTCAATTTAATAGGATGACTTTAGAGATTTAATTAAATAGAGACATAGGGTTAATTAAATCAAATTGATTAATTTAATCAACAAGGAATAATGACTTAATGAGATAAATAATGATTTATTCAATTAAGGGATGCAAGGTGATGACAAGCTGAGAAGGTGATTTAGGACGAAACGATGTTATTAATCAGGATCGAGTGTGTCGGTATATTTTCCATGTCTACATTTTTCCCCTCTTTGAAGCAATGCACTTGTTGCATTGGTTCAAAGAATAAACTGTTGTGATCAAAATTCAAAAAATTCTTAATTTTTTAGATGCCCCACTACTGCCCCAGGAAGGAGGATTATGCTGGTATATTACCCCTCGAGATATCGGACAAGAATTTGGATGTTTTGGGTGATCTCGTGAAAAAAGAGAACAAGGTGCCCGATAGGTCCAAAAAGGGTTCGAGATACCAAAAAACATGTTAAAATGCCAAAAATGATGCAAAATGGTCGTCAGTCGGGCAAAAATAGGATCAAGGGTCCAAAACCCTACCTAAATGGCTGAATTAGGTCAAAAACCCTAATTTTTAGGCTTAAATAGACCTTGAGGGGTCATTTTCAAATCATTTTCGCACTTAGCCTTTAGAGATTTTTGCATTTTGAGCTCTGAGCTTTGATCAAGATGGCACAAATATTGCTTCCCCGACACATGTCAGAGCGAGTACGAGTGCACCAACGGCCAGTCAACACAAGACCGTTGGTATGTACCCCTTCCCTGACTTGTGATTTCAATTTTTTTCGTGCATTAAATAGGGTCAAATTCAACTTTAGGTCAAGTGGTGCTATATAGGGCTGCTGAAAATCCAAAATCGGTGTCGCACGACCTCAAAGTGCACCGCATATGCGAAGATTGCCACTGCAAGCCACTTAGGAAATTAGGGTTTCGGTCATTAGTCAGTTGCATATGCGAATAGCATTGCGGTGAGCCTCTTTGGAATTTAGAACCTGGGAGCACGGTCAAACTGCACCACCGTTACATAGTTTGGAATTTTCAAACTGTGCCACAATTGCAAACAACACCACAATTATTGTTTGAACTATGAAAACTTAGTTTCAGGGCCTAATTTTTTTTGAAACTTGACGCAATTACCTTACTTGCACAAGAGGACCTCAGGATACTACACTCTTAGGAGCATAGATGCTCAGTGCTTAGCAGATTAGGTGTTACATGAGTTGCTCCAAGAGCATCTCGGTGCCATTGGTCTCTAGTATGTTGCATACGTTTATCCTGTTCGGACCCATTTGGGGATGATGACAACTTTGGTGGAGCGATGGCATAACGAGACCTCCTCCTTCCACCTCCTACTGGTGAGGCCACAGTTACACTAGAGGATGTTTGGCGCATCCTATGGCTACCCATCCATGGTGCAAGAGTTATTTATGACGTGGATGCCGGGAGGGATGCCTACTATGATATTATGGGGCTCAAGGTGATAGTATTTTCGAAAGGCCAGATTGACTTAGAGAGGTACAGGGGCATAGTGCCCACATTAAAACTTATAGTTGCAGAAATTATATCAAGTCTTGTGGCACCGGATTAGTGGGGCCGATATTTTAGTCTTGGTTGGGGATTGGCATGGGAGTGGATGCTCTTTCACAGAGAGTTCTTTGAATGGGGTCTATTCATGTTGGCCTCACTTTAAAAATATTTACATGATTTTTCCTACTTGGATAGTAGGCAATTAGGGTCGGGGTTACATTACTGCACATTTGGGCTTGGGAGCACATTGCAGTGCTTCACCCTCAATTTACACCAGTTGCCCTAGAGCAAGATGATCTGATTGTCTGGCGATATGGAGGGGCTCAGATCATTTTTACACATACAGGGGCAGGTGGCATCACCCACTAGTGGTGATTCATTGATTAGATGACAGACTTTACCTAGAGGCACTGGCTTGGTATAGGCCCATGGATGGATGACGTACAATAGTTGTTCTTTTCTCATTAGGATAGGTTGATGTAGGGAAGACAACACACCATGATCGAGAGATATCTACCAGATAGTGTGGCTAGGTCGTTCAAGGATGTACAAGACATGCCCGATGACAACTATGTGGCTATCTTTGCCCATACTACGAGGGAGATTGCATGGGGCAGACCTATCCCTGCAAAGGAGGCAGTTGCATATTTTCGACAGTTGGTGGCCAGGTCATGGCCACATGATCAAGGACAAGGTGATGCATGGGTGACACAAGCTTATAGAGATTGGTTTCGGCCACCCCTCAAACTTACAGATCCAGGTGTTGTACTCCCATGGCAGAGGCCCAGAGGCAGATCAACCAGCAGAGGGCGGGGAGAGGGAGGTAGGGGTGATGGGGACATGGATGGAGATGGAGGTGTTCCATTCCCATACTAGACACCACCTCAGGTACAACCATATCAGACACCACCCTGGGTGTAGACACCAGTTAGAGATCAAGCACAACAGACCCCACCTAGAGACGGGGAGAGAGAGGTCCCTCAGTAGCAGCCTCCATAGTCAGACCATTGAGATTCCCTGATCTAGTACTTACAGGCTCAGGTATAGGTTTTAACAGTTGAGAGGGATCAGGCCTGACAACAGGTCATAACACTCATGACAGAGAGGGATTAGGCCAGGTCTAAGAGAGACCAAGAGATAGGTCAGAGGCTATAGCTCGATAAAATAGCCTCATCATCCTAGGGCCAGATAGTATCCATTTGGGCATACCGAGAGGTGGCGAGAGAGGCCGAGTATTATAGGCTTCACTACAGATAGGCAGTGCCACCAGCAAGCCAGGTACCAGAGTACTCACAAAAGATAGGGATGAGGCCACCTGAGAACCATGGTGAGAGGCAGGTTGGGGAGGGAAGCAGCCAACAGGGCTAGTTCCTCCTTTTGATCACATACATTATTCATTTTTTATTCATGGGCTCTGATTTTTTTTCTATAAATGTATCATATATACCTTGATGTATACACACTTGATCTGATTTTTGTACCATGAAAATTATATGTTTTGATGATATATGAGATGGTTCAATTTATGAGGTGTCCTACTTTACATATGCATGATGTGTGGATGCATTTTAATTTCCTATGTGTTATGATATGCTATGAGATGCATCTATTTTATGTTTGCAATATGTATGTTTCTACATGATGTGATGATGTGATGCAATGATTATGGATGTATTTCTTTTTGTAGTTTTCTATGCATTTTATGGTGACAATGTATGGATGCAATCATGATATGCGGGTGATTCCTAATGATGCACTATGACTCATGGAATTTAGGCGATGATAATGTTTTTGTTTCTTTTCCTTATGCATTTATGATGGATGTTAAATGGATGATTATGTGATGGTTTTATGATATGATTATTCATTATGATTTATGAATGCAATGGAACAAATGCAATGACATGTATGCAATGATTTCTCAGAATAACAAATCTCTATTATTCTTCATAACTTAAGATGATAATGCAAGATGATGATTGATGATTAATTTCCTATATGATATGCATTATGTTGATGATTTGTGTATGCAGGATGGATGCATTAGCGATGTTTTTGATTAACTACCATGGCACCATGTTAGTATGGAAAGAAGATAGAAGAAAAGAGATCCAACAAGCCTACCTTATTAATGATGATGATGATGATTTTCTTACTAGGAGTTGGGATTTTAAAAGGGCCAATTACTTTATTGTTTGATAATACAAATAGGTACGATGCATCAAGGTATAAAGAACCAGGATGGCGTTGCACCTAGTGTGATGGACTTTGACTCAACAATCGGATAGGAGTATTCCTGTTCACACTTGACATACAAAAAATTATTCAGGATGTAGTTCAGATATTCTAAATATCTTGGGCCAAAACATAGAAAAGAAAGCATTCCTATGTGGTCAACAAGACACCTAAAACACCTTCCCTACAAATCAAACAAAGCATGCATAACCAAGTTATTTTACAAGAATATCCAACAAGCACAACAAATAAAAAAGATAATGATCATTGCCCCATTCCTTTCTCTCTAAAACTTTTGATTAGGCATCATTGAGAGGTCCTTGGAATGAGCACAAAATAAGATAAGTAAAAAAAGACCAAGATAAAATAAACAAACAAGCTAATGTTCTTCGTACCGCTAGCCAAAGCTAAATTGCGGTGATGCCTGATGTTGATGTCCATTGTAGGAAGGATGCATCCTAGGACATGTTGTGATCAAGTGATGATGAGATTGATTGGATTATAAGCTATTGATACTTAGAGTTGATTAGCTTGTTGATTTACTGACCTGGACTTAAGACTTTAAAGATTAGGTGCTCACTTTTGAACCTGCCAAACTTGCTTTTGGCTGACTTACTAAAGGATGAAAATGACTATTGATTTATTATGAATGATAATTATTGCGGGTGAAAGCAAGATGAGACAAATGCACCATTTTTGGTTTTCTAAATTATTTGGATGTTTTTGTTGTTTTCAAATGTTTTGAGGCTGTTTTGATTTTTTGATTTTCCATTTTTTTTGGTATTCTCGAGATTTTGACCAAGAGACTAACTTAAAGACCTATCCAAGGGGTCTTAGGAGCTGATCAATAGATTAGCCTTTCCTACATTATACACGCATAGACCATGTAGTTCGAATGATGACCTAACCAATTTACAAGATGAAGATATAAATAAATGATGAATTGCTAGATTATTGTGATGGACGCCTAAAGGACTGACCTAGGGTGCCTCGGGGGATGATCAAAGATCAACCTTGCCTATGTTCAAGTTCAGAGATGATGTAGTTCGGTTGGATGACTCCATTGTCATGATTTTGTTTTTTTTGAGATTTTGAATGTTTTGGATTTTGAATGATTTTCTGATGCTTTTGGATTTTTTGATATGATTTGGATTTTTTGGATCTTTTGATTTTCTGATGTTTTTGGATTTTTTGATTTGATTTGGATGTTTTTGGATTTTTTGATATGATTTGTATGTTTTTGAATTTTTTTCTTTAAGGAAGATCACAAGAATATACATGAATTCTATATGATGCAGGTATAAGAGCATGCCCACAGCGTGATGCGATAGACTACTTTGATAAAGGCAAGACAAACTAACCTTAAGAATGTGCTAAGTAGTACTTGGGTGGAACATGATATGAACATAAGATCAAGCTATGGTACATATGCGAATAGATGGATGGATGGAAGATTAATGATGGATGAATGGTAAGATGTGTGTGCAAAGTGAGCCACGAAGATCTTGGTGCATGAAGAGTGCTTTATTAACACTTGGCACCTTTTTGTTAGGTTTTCACCAAGGTACTTGTCCAAAGTGCCACCAAAGTGGTTTTCACTAGAGGACAATTTATTTCTTTACTGTTTTTAATCATTTTTTTGATTTTTTTGGATTTTTGTATTTTTGTATTTTTTTTCTGTCACCAAGACGCATGTTTACCAGGTTTTCATCAGGGTGACCATTTTTTCAGGACATTTTTTTGATTTTTTTGTATTTTTCAGTTTTATACCTTGAAATAATTTAGGCATAAATTTTTTTGAGATGGGAGTTGTTCATGGGCTCCTACAGAGGTTCGATTTCCAGTGTCGATAATAAATATGCCCCTAACTTGTAGCTCATTGTGATGATGAAAGGTCCCAACCAATTGGGTTTAAATTTTCCCTTGCTATTCAAATTTGGTAGTTTCTTTTGGTTCTCCTTTAGTACGAGCTCACTGACTTGGAAGGTCTGCCTCCTAATTTTCTTGTTATAGCTGCATTTGAGGCAATTTTGATTGACTTACAAGTGATTTAGGGCATCCATGCACCACTCATCCAGTTGCTCTAGCTCATTTAGTCATGAGACCCAATATTCTTCATATGTAATGAGGTTTTACAGTGATATCCTCAGGGATGGGAGCTCGATCTCAATGGGGAGGATGAATTTTTATTCATAGACTAGGGAAAAGGGGGTGGCACCTGTTGGTGTGTGAATGCTGGTGCGATAAGCTTATAAGGCAGGATTTAGCTGTAGATGCTAGTCACGTCCGACATCATTGATTATTTTCTTAAGGATTTTTAGAATGATTTTATTAGTGGCTTCTACTTGGCCATTGCCTTGGGGGTAATATGGAGTTGAAAAGTGATGTTGGATGTTGAATTTTTGGCAAAGGTCACTAACATCCTAATTTTTGAAAGGTGTCCCATTATCTGAGATAATAGTTTAGGGGACACCATATCAACAAATGAGGTAGTTTAGGATAAACTTGGATATCTGATTTCCTGTTATGTAGGTCATGGGAATGGATTTAACCCACTTTGTAAAGTACTTCATGGTGGTGATGATGAATTTATGACCATTGGATGAGGTGGGGGTGATTTTACCGATGAGATCAAGCCCCCACTATGAAAAGGGCCAAGGTGTGACAATAGGGCAGAGCTCCTCAACTAGTGCATGGATGAGGTCCCCATTTTGTTGGCACAGTAAACACTTTTTGATAAATTCATGTGCTTCTCTTTCCATCGTGGACCAATAGTATCTGGTCCTCAGCAGTTTCTTAGCCAAATTTATACCACTCGAGTGTGAAGCACAAATGTCATTGTGAACCTCGGTTAGAGCAGTCAAGGCTTCCTCAGTATTTAGGCAACACAATAAGGTCCCTTCGATACTCCTATGGTAGAGGGTATCTCCTAAGATGAAAAAGTGGGTTGACTTCTTAATGAAGGCTCGTTTAAGTATCAAGGTTATGTCAGCGAGGAGGACTCCTATTCTCAAGTAGGTGTAGATGTCGTGGTACTAGGGATCACCAGGACCAACGATTTCACACACGAATTCAAACTTTGGTACCTCGAGTGTTGGTATGAGAAGCTACTCTATGAGGAATTCCTATTTTGGGATGTTGTGTGGGATCTCCAGGAGTGATCCAATTGTAGCCATTACGTCCTCTACTCTATTGTTTACTTTGGGTAACTGCTCAAATGTAATATCTATGAATGACTCCTTGAGGCTCTCTACCAATTTCTTGCATGGAGTCAGTTTTTCAACCTTTGTCTGAAGTTTTTTTTTACTTGATTGATTACAAGCTAAGAGTCTCCATATACCTTGAGAGCCATAATCTCCCATTGCACCGCAATCCTTAGCCCTATGATAAGAGCTTCATTATCTACTATGTTATTCGTGCATGGGAATGATAGCTTGTAGGATTTGGGTATGTAGTCTCCTTGGGGAGTGATGAAGAAAATTCCTACTCTTGACCCATGTTGTGTGTAGGATCTGTCAAAATACATCTTCCAGTAGTCTGCTACACTTAGGCTGAAAATTAATTTATCGGGAAACTCTAAGATAAATGGGTTTTCTTCATATATAGGTTCCTCTACCAATTGATCCATGATTGCTTGTTCCTTTATGGCCTTGTGCTCTACATATTCAATGTCATGATCTGTTAAGATCATAACTCACTTAGCTGTATGTCCTATGAGAGTGGCTTTGGAAAGTAGGTACTTGAGCGGATCTATTTTTGCAATTATCTTGATCTGATGAGCCAACATGTTGTGTTTGAACTTGTGAGATGCAAACACGACTGCTAAAAAAGCCTTCTCAATAGGTGTTTGGTTTAGCTCATTTCCTACCATGGTCCTTCCGATATAATATATAGCTCTCTCCCTTTCAGTTTCATCATGTTGAGCTAAGAGAGCACCAAGGGCTGTCGTCATTGCTGCTATGTATAGGATTAATGGTTTGCTTGGAATTGGCAGCATTAGGACTGGTGGTGTGAGTAGGTACTCCTTGATTTTTTTGAATGCTTGGTCACATTTTTTATCCCACTTGTATGCTACCCCCTTGTGGAGTAGATGAGAATATGGGATCTATTTGTCTCCCAACTTTGCTATGAATCTGCAAATAGATTGGAGCCTGCCTTGTAGACTCCATAGTTGCTTTAGTGTCCTAGGTTCTTCCATTTCAAGGATCACCTTGAATTTAGTGGGATCTACCTCAATTATTCTCATTGACATGATATACCCCAGGAGCTTTCCTGATTGCACTCCGAAGACGCACTTCTTTCGGTTGAGTCTGACCTTTTATTTTTCCAGTCAGTCAAAAATGGAACTCAGAGCTGCTATATGGTCTTGTCTTTTATTTGGTTTAGCCAATATGTCATCCACATAATCTTCCATATTCTTATGAATCATGTCATGGCTCTCTGTTAAGTTGCTCCTGCATTCTTTAGCCCAAATGGCATCATATTCCAATAGTAGGTACCCCATGGACATGTGAATGTTGTCTTGTGTTGGTCCTCCTTTGCTATCATGATTTGGTTGTATCCCAAGAACCCATCCATCAGTGAAAACATCTCGTGTCTATCCATCATATCCACTATCTTGTCAATGTTGGGGAGTGGAAAGTCATCCTTAGGAAACGCTTTGTTTAAGTCTCTGAAATTGATGCAAATGTGAATGCCCCTAGTGGGCTTTGAAACAAGCACTAGGTTGGACACCCACTCTAGATAATCAATCAGGTGTATGAACCTTGCATCCAAGAGCTTCTACAATTCCACTTTGAGTAACAAGGCTATTTGAGGATGCATCTTTCTTAGTTTTTGTCTCAAAGGTTTTGCTCCAGGATATACAACCAAGTGATGAACTACTACCTATGGATCAAGTCTAGGCATGTCAGCATAATTCCATGCAAAATTTACTTTTATTTATTTCAGGAATGTAGCTAAGAGTTATTTTTCTTCCGTGAGAAGTGATTCGACATAGAAAGTTATGTGTGGTAGCTTCTTTGTTCCTAGGTTGACGGGATTGCATTGTTCTACAAGGACTGCAAATTTTTCTTGATGAAGTGTAGTGAGGGGAAGATTGAATCATTCATCCTTCAATGCCTCAGAGAGGTTTTCACCATTGGATGTGTCCTTTATTTTTATTGTTTTAGGGTCAGAGAGTGCCACAGTGTGGTTTTCACCTAAGGACCTTGAGATTATTCTCAATTTCTCACTTTTGCGACTGAAGGATTCAATCATCTCCTCGTAATAGGCTTGAGTGTCTAGTGTGATGTCAAATCTAGCCTTATGATCTCCATATGGTACTTTTTCTCACAATCCCATGAATTCTAAGAGTGCCTCATTGTTTTTGAATGTGTCTAGAATTAGTGGTCCTCGTTGGTCATAATCAATGAGTTGGGGGTGTACTAAGTTTATCTCGTGGGTTTGTTGGTCTGACTCAAAAGATAGGGTGCTAATCATGAGTAGGGAGGAATCTTCAAAATCATGGGTTAATCAGTTATGGGATCCTCGCCATCGCTACTACTACACACATCGGTGATGTCAAAGGTGAAGTTATCTATGACTCAACCTATGGACACAGGTAACTGGAGGGTCATTGTCGATAGCTAAGGGGGAGTCTTAACTGCTCTAACTAGGGGACTTTGGGCACATATGGTTACAGTTGGAGGGGTACATCCAAGGCCAAGATTTTTGATTTGTTTCTCAACAATGATAAGCTCTAGTCGGCCATTTTTTTTCATTCCCAAGCTTCCACTCCTATTATAGCCCATTCCCAAAATCAATTGAAGTCCTATGTTGGCATCATCCATTGGGAGAATTGGTGCAGGTCTCTCATCTTGATAGAGGAGACTAGATATGTCTCTCTAGTCCACCACTTCTCAGTCTAGATCACCCCAACTCCTCAATCGAAAGGGGTCGGCTCTGAAGGTTTGAGATGTTGAATTGGTGGGTTGCGTTTGTCCATGGGATCTGGGGGATTGAGCTAACTCCCCTACCATAAAGGCTCCTTTCTTCATTTTGTATTCCTCACACCCATTATCTTGGATTATAAGCTTGATGTCAGATATGTCTGAAATGGAGGGTTTCTTTATCCCAAAAGTGGAGGCTATATTGGCTGGGTCTATATATGGAGTTGAGGGGCCTTCATCATTCTTTAGGACTTGGGGAACTTTATAGTACTTGGATTCTAGGTTCTTGCAATAGGCGAAAGGCTTAGGATCACCATGGATTGTGACCTCTTCACGTTGGTATGAAAAATTGATGCATTGGTGGAAAGTAGATGCAACTGCTTGCATCTCATGGATCCATGGGAATCCTAGGAGGATGTTGTAAGGTAGGTCAAGGTCAAGCACCTGATAGGTAGTTTCCATAACAGCTAGCCCTACTTGTATAGGGAGTTGAATAGTGCCCTAAGACACTCTCTCTTGATCGTCGTAAGTCTGGATTGTGATACCTTTACCCTTTTCAATGGAATCTTCAGAGATTCCCAGATTCTTTATAAGCTTTAGTGAACAAATGTTGAGGCCTACACCTCCATCCACCAAGACCCTTTGACCTTATTTTTGTGAACCAGGACTTCAAGGTGTAATGCACAGTTGTGAGATGGTTGGTCGGGGAAGTCCTGATCATAGAACATGAGGAGATTTGGAGTGATTATGTTACTGACCATAGCTTGGAATTACTCTATATCAAGGTTAGCAAAGACAATGGATGAAGCCAGGGATTCCTCAAGGATTTTCCTGTGGGTGGCCAAAATCTTTAGTAACTCCATGATGGAGATCTGATCAGGGGTTCTTTTTAACTGGTCAAGGACATTATAACCATTAGGAATGGATTTTTGATTTGGGGTAGGGGTTTTAGATGGGTGTGATTCCCCGATAATGGTGACCTTCCCACCACGTGTGGTGAATCCACAATCAGCGTTGGCTCCCTTGATACTGACAACAACGACCATTTCATCAAGTCATGTGACAACTCCTTCATACACGTGGTTCACTTTGCCATATTTTTTGTTTACCTTTGTTGTTTCCTTGGTTGTGGTTTGACATCGGATTTGTGCATATTTTCAGATCTTGATTTCTACTTGGTTGCTCAACATTTATGATCTTATCATCAATGAGATCTTGGATGATATTTTTTAGTTTCGTGTAGTTGGCAGTTGTATGCCCCTTGAGCTTATGAAAATCGCAAAGGAAATTTTCATTATACTAGGGTGGTTTCACCTGGGGCTCTTGGTAATTATCATAAGTAGGGATTTTGATGAGGTTCTCATTAACCAACTTCTTCATGGATTCCCCAAGGGCTATGAATTTCCTCTTGGAGGGATACCTATTTTGCGGAGGTGGTCCTCCTTGATTGTTGAGGTTGTTGACTTGATTGTGGGGTGGTTGTTGGGTTACCGCATTGGTTTTCACATTATTGTGATTGTTGTTCTATGGTTGATGATTTTTTTTGACATTCTGCTTTTGAGCACTGATGACGATCTTGGCATCAACCACTCCATCATTGGTTGCATTCCTATTTTTCGCCCATGTGCAGGGTTTCTCATTATAGCTGGTGGATGGGTGGCTATCTTGATGTTCAAGATATGTAGGTTTTTCCCCTTGTGTAATAAGGGCCCTTTTGATGTTGATCACCTTGGGGATCAATTGGTCGTATGTGGTGATGCATTGCATCTTTAAATAAAATGACAAGGTCTTATCTAGATTAGTGATGATAGTGCAAATTTGTTTCTCTTCTGGCATGTCCCACTTACTTTGATTGGCCTTGGATCACCATCATTGTAGGAAGGAGGCGAATGATTCCCCCTTTCCTTATTTGAGTACCGAAAATTCCTCTAAAATTACATCCACGCTAATTTTAAATGCATAATTCTGGAGGAATGCATCTTTGAATTCTTGGAATTTTTTGATACCAATAGAAAAATGAGAGAACCACTCCATGGCGGGACCAGCCAAGCTTGGAGGAAACAACCACATTAGATATGTGTTGTTGTATGCGAATTCCATACAATGTACTTGGAACTCCCTAATGTGATCTTCAGGGTTTCCTATCCCATGATATTTGTCAAATTTGGGGATTTCTAATCCCTTCAAGAATGGTATCATTACAAGGCTCGTGTTGAAAGGATAAGGACACAAATTTTTGGGTGTCCTTTTTTTTCCTGATTGATGATCAAGAACTTGATGAGAGAGTAGTTTCATTTGTGTTGTCACATCACCTTGTGGATCAGGAGGTGGGGTGAACACATTTTGAGGTGTTTGATTGACGAGTGGAATGTTGGTGGGAGTTTGTTGCAAGCTTTGTTGAGTGATTAATGCCTACATTTTCTGCTAAGCCAACAACGCTTGTTGTTGGTCATGCTCTAGTTGTACCAAAAATTCTTATTGTTGGGCTTGTTGTTGAGCCACTTCCTATTGTACTTGATAATCTTGCAAGGCTTGTTGATATGCTTGTTGTTGGGCTGCTTGCAAATGTGTCTGGTATTGTGCATGTGCATGTGCTTGCCGAGCTTGATATTGGGCTTGGGCTTGAGCATGTGCTTGTTGAATTGCTTGTGCAATTTGAGCAGATTGTGCAACTTGCACGGCTTGAGCGGCTTGTGCGACTTGTGTGATTTGTGTGGCTTGAGTAGCTTGTGTGGCTTGTGCAGCTTGTGCGCCTTCTGCAACTTGAGTGGCTTGAACTGCTTGAGATGCTTGTGCAACTTGGGCGGCTTGCTATTGTTGTAGTAAAGCTTGGGCTTGGGAAACCTGTTGTGCCTGGCGCGCTTGTTCTTGTTGTGCAACTTGTTGGTTTTGGAGCACCTTTTGATGGGTGGCTTGTTGAGCAGATTGCAACATGATATTAAATGAATTTTTCATGTTGTGTTTTGGCAGTGGTGGGAGTGCATTGGGAATAGTGTTCACCATTGTGATGAGCAGAACGGTCGTGTTGATGATCGATTTTTGAGTTCTGGATGGTGTGATTGAGATGTTTGTTCCTTGGGAAACCATGCTTTGAGACACTTGGGGAATGGTGGATGTATTGATTGTTGGTGTTGCTTGGATGGTTTCCATCCGTTGTTGCAATATCGATGGAAAAATGAGAGGATTTTATATGATTCTTTGGTTGCTTTGATTTGGTAGATTGATGGCAGGTAACGGGGGAAGACCCAACTCAATGGGTGATGTAGATGTAAGTGGTAGAGGTGGAAATGGCAGAAATATGGGTATTGTATTTCCTTGAAATGATGATGAGGGATCGAAGATTCCCCCTACTCTAAATAAATCATCTTTTCCTTGTGAAGTAGGAAGAGAGGTTTGTGTGTCTAGAGGATAAATTGGTGTTGCATGAAAAGAGGTTGGATTGGTGGAATCATGGAATGTGAGTGGAACATATGGGTGTAATTGATTCACCGAGATAGATTGATCTAGTGTGGTGTTTTCATTCAAATCTTGGTTGCTCACAAGGGGATGTGGTTGGAGTGCATGAAGCAATGGGCTTCCCTTGTTAACAATTGGCAGGGTTGAAGTGATAGATGATATGATTTGCAGGATGTCTTGAGTGACACTATGGAATGGAAGTGTGGATGAGGTTGAGAGAATGATCCCAAGAGATATTTCCACAATAGTGCTTATGTCATAGTTGGAAGGGAGTTTAGCCCCTTCTTTTGCTAACTCAAGCATGTATTGAGAGGGATATAGCTTCATCACAACATTGACAATTTCATGATTTTTTGGATTTTGCATCATCGTTAGGATTTCCTCTTGTGTCATCCCTAAGAAACTGTTAGTGATGTCCTCTACTTGACCCTCCTCTTGAGGATTTTGTGATGGTAGAGAGAAGTTATTTGGGGAATTTCTTGATCCAATAGGATTCACTTCAAGAGTAGTTTGACTTAGATCACTTGAAGTTGATGTTTCCTTGGTGATTTCCATATTCTTCTTGTGTTGTGATCTTGTTTTCACCATAAAATAACGATCAATTGATCTAACTTTAGGCACAAACAAAAGAATAACTAGGATAATTTAAGGATCAAAGTGATGATGAGGATGAGATAAACAAAAGATGGATGATGTGGATGATGAAACTCTTGAGAAACTTTGAGGGAGATGCTAAACTTTAGGACTTGCTTTGATTGGATTTTGATTGATTGATTTGGATAATAAACTTGTAAACTGTAGGAGGTTGGATGTTGTCTTAGAGTGAATTCGTTCACAAGAGGATAATTTGACTAAAGGTGTAAAGAAGGATTCATCAAGACACCCCTAGTCAAACAAGATGATTTTGGACAATGAACTCCTAGACCTCAAGATGTTGGATTTTATAAAATGGTAAACGTGTTCACAAGGATTTGATAATTTGATCAAATATGTGGAGAAGGATTCATCCACACATATCTAACCAAACAAGATGATTTTTATTTTTCCTATAATTTTAGCATAAGTGATGTTTTCAAGGTTTTCTAAGAGTTTTTTGATGAAATGATGTTTGATTTTGATGGTTGAGGGATGGGTGAGAATGATTGATTTTGATCCTAGTTTTGACCTAGATAAAACTCTTTCCTACAAGACCTCAGTTTTGAAGAACACGCTTGACACTCCCTATGTGAGAAAATAAAACCTTTGAAAGAGAGTTGGATTTTGCTAGTAATAAAACTCATACAAGTTAGGGTTGTTTTTTGAATCTTTCTTGTACAAGTTGTAAACCAACCTTTCTCTTACCTTGTGAAGCATAAAAATATGCTCTTCATGGGCTTTTGGAATAAGACTTTTGAACCTTGGTTTCCGAATTTTGATTTTGTGGGAAATAATTTGAAAGAACACATGTGTGGGGTTCAATTGTCTCTTAACTTTTCTTAATGAGTTCTTTTTACCACAAACAATTCTTGATTAGAGTTTTCAAACTAGATGTCAAATGTCCTAATTTATTTTCATCCCACAAAGTCCATCGTGTGAAAATCAAAGAAATCAAGGAAAAAGCTCCCTAATGTTAACTTTAGTATGAGAAAATTATGATGTAAACCCAAATGCTTAGAAACCTCTAAGGATAAAATCCCTAGGGATTTCAATAACACTTGGATTTTGTCAAAGATATTTTCCCCTCCTAAAGGGTTTAAAATCTGGAGAATTTGGAAAAAAAAAATTCAAATGTTTTGAGATCCAAGCAAAGTATTCAATTGACTCAAAGATTGCACAACCCTAGGCTGGAAAAAGAAAATATTGTTGAGTTCCCACTTGGATGAATCCAGCTACGCTTACTCTTAGCAGATGATTAGATGCTTGACCACACAAGCTCCCCCTTATAGTACACTTGCTTCTCGGGTCATCCAAGCATCAATAGCCATGAATCTCCCATGGCATACTTCTCATCTCTACTAAAAGTTGTAAGAAAACGTGGGACGGCTTTGAAGGTCCGACCTCCTGATGCCAACAAATATTGGGATTTTTGGCTTCTAAAAAAAAGTTCATAGTAAGGGCATCTAGTTTAGGGGATGTAATGATAAAATCCTTGTGATAGATCTCCCAACCCTTAGAACAAGGGCTTTACGCACCATAAAGGTATTGGGGAGAGTTATCATGCAATGCTTCCCATTGTTTATGATTTTCATCATAACCACAAATTTCTATAATGGTTTGGAAGAGCTTGGCTTTAGCCCATTACCACTTGAGTCATTCCCTTGGGGTGAGTAATTTTTCGCACAAAGGTAGGCCCTCTAAGGTAAACAAAAGTGGGAAAACATATACGTAGTTTGATCAATCTTTGTTGAGAAACAAAGACAAAGCAAATGCGATATGTTCCACTCACACTTGCAAGATTGGTTCAATTTTAAAACCCAATTTGAAATGTAGAGGCAATCACTTACACAACCTAAGATCACCAAAAGGAATTTTGATTCTAAAGATTGCTATAAAGCGCAAGAGAAGTGCATATGTCTTTTTGGTGATATTATTTTGGGTAAGTGATTACAAGACAAAGATGCACATGTTCATTTTAAACCCTCAAAGTAATTATTTGATTATTTTTAGAGCACCAAAAGGAAAGGTGAAAGTTGTTTTGTTCAATTGTTAACTTCAAACCAAATCTACTAAGTTATAAAGTTCTTTTTAACCCTTTGTTGCAAAATTGAAAGCTTTTGTAGTGTTCTTTTTAGAGCCCAAAAAATTTTAGTGTGTCCTAAAAGCATGAAGGTAATAAAATCCTTAGAAAGGGATTATAAGATCTCCCAAAGTGTTTAAAAACACTTAATACAATAAGACAATGATTTCATAGTGAAAAAATTCTCTTTGCTCCCTCCTTGCCTCAACCTGCAAACTGATTAAAACCAAGAAATACAAAAATACAAAACAAGTTAGGAGTCCAAAATGTTAGAAACAAAAAAGCATGTGTCAAAATAAACTCAATTTGAAATTTTTACTCCACCCCAGCGGTGTAGTTCACTGATGTAGTGGAGTTTATAAATTCTAGCAGTGAAATATAGTGTTGCTAATTGCTGAGAGTGACACTCTGCAATAAAACAAAGATCACAATTGTGGCTCTGTTTGACCAGTGGCAGAGTTTGCAATTTAGAAAGTCCACAACTGAGTTTGAAATTTGAAAAATTTAAGCGGGAAGACACCAGTGGCAGAGTTTGGAAATTGAAGCGGTGGAATATAGCATCGCTTGACAGTCAGTGGCTGAGTTTCTTGGAACCTACAAAAAAACACAAAAAGCACAGAATTTTCTAAAAAATGTGATTAAATCCTTCAATCTCGCCCTCCCTTCTAGCGCCAAAATGTGAACCCCAATCCTAGACTTGCACAAACATAGCAAACAAACACTTAATTAGATCCATATGCAAGTTAGAACTAATATTCCCCATGAAATTCATCTATAATGCTCAAAATAGAAAGAAAATGAAGAACAAGAGAAGATAAGTAATCAAATACTATTTAAGCATGTAAATCCTCAATCCCATGGGGGAATTGGTGCCAATTATGTGTCAAAATTGGCCCTTTCCCAACTCCTATGATGGAATGTTGATGAGTGATGCACTTTGATGAAGATTCAATTGAGCTCCATGATGAAAAATCTGCATTACCTAGCTAAGATCTTGATAAAATGGATGAAAATAGATATGTTTGAAGATAAAATTCAGTATATAGTGAGTTTACTCAAATTTTGGATGATAAAATGAGGATAGAAGTCTCTTATTTATAGATGAGATTGAAAGAAGAAGAGGCAAAATGGATGAATGTGGGACTAATCTTAAACCGATGGCCAAATGCAACTTGTCAAGATGTGAATGGAAGAAGGTTGTGCACATTTTGATGAATGAACCAATAAATGATATTAGGTGGAATTTCAAATTCATGAAATGACCTGTTGAAGAGGGAAATATAGTGACTTAAATGCCACTTGGCTTAATGCACAAGGACATGTAAGAGGGGATAAATGTTTTGTTGGAAGGACAAATCCACTTGAAGGAATTTTCAAACTTGGAGGAATATTTCTTTAAATATGCCATGTTGAAAGAAAATAGAGATTTAATAAATCAATTAAATGTATTTTCATGTGCAAGTGGAAAAATCTAGAGAAATTAAGTGATTGGGATTAAATTAATCAAGATTTGATCAATTTAATAGGAGATTAGATGAAATGACAAATTTGATTCACATTTTAGGATTTATTTAAATCAAAGTTGAGAAGAAGATGATTTAGACTGTAATTAATTAAATAAAGATTTTGATCTATTTAACTAAAAGGGGATGATGTTCGATTAAATTAAATAAGGTTTAATTTATTCAGTTTAATATGATGACTTTAGAGATTTAATTAAATAAAATGAATTATTTAATTAAATAGAGACATAGGGTTAATTAAATCAAATTGATTAATTTAATCCATTGGGAAGAATGACTTAATCAGATAAATAATGATTTATTCAATTAAGGGATGAAAGGTGATGACAAGCTGAGAACGTGATTCAAGACGAAACAATGCTAGCAATCAAGATCGAGTGTGTCGGTATATTTTCCATGTCTACAATATTTAATATTCTTGTATTTTTTATTTTGCATATAGATAGACAAGAATCCCAATATTTTTTGAAACAAACAAATCCAACTTCAATTATACAAAATGATACTTCTTTTACAGTAATACAAAGGCAAGTACTTGTTGCTTACTTGTTATTATTATACTAATGTTATTTATTATAATTCAAACTTTTAAATTTCTTTATAGTAAGGATTGAATTTTTTGTTAAGCCTTCAAATTACATAAACCCCTCAATAGTTAGTAAATTGAAAAGAAAAAAGTGCCACATAGTAGGAGTATCTACCTTGATAAAGTGTGTTTAGTTGTTGAATCAACTAGTTTTTGCATAATTATATATTATGATTTTTGTATAATATAATATGTTAATATATTATATGTTATAATAATATTATAATATAAATATTTATATATAATACTATATTTATATTATATAATAATATTAATATTATATATAATATATTATTTAAAAATAATATGTATAATATAACACTAATACTTATTATGATATATAGTATAATCATATATATAATAAAATATTATAATTTTTTTATTGGTAATTGTGGCTCTTATTAGGGTCACACCAATCTATTAGATATCAAAAATAGATTAAACATGATATCTCTTTTACATTTATGCATGCCTCCTATAGTTTGGCCCTTTAACAACCAAAATGAGCCATTGTTACAAAACCATTTCAAATATAACTACTACTCATATACATGGAAGCCTATTGCCAATTCTATGCCTATATTTTGACATTTTGCATAAAATACTAGAAACTATTACAATAAAAGTGTAATGCATGAATTAGTCACCCACCACCCCATTTGCTCCATCCTCATGATTGTTTCTTACAAGCATGAACAACCAGTCAAATTCCCTTGTCATGACCCCATCCACACAACCCCTAAGAAAGTTAATCCGCATATTCACCTAGATTCTCCTTCCTTCGATACTCATTCACATTCCCCACACTAGAATGACATCAATGGGGAACTCTATCTGACACCAACTTGTGGCCATCCTCTCCCATATGACATGAAACCTCTCCCCAAAATTGCATGGTCCAAATAGCTCTTCAGACCCCCACACCAATGTGACCACACCAACATGACTATTAGAATTGTGGAAAACATGAGCCACAAGATCAAACAATGAACAAAGACACCTTCCATGTAAGAGATCTACAAACAATATATGTTTTTATACCTCAACAAGAAAAATATACAATAATGAACCTCAAGAATCTTCAAGGAAAACAAGAGTCCTCAAAGGTTGAGAGTTCTATCAAAGGCATGAAAGATCTAGAGATAATATAATGGGGTTTGAGTGATACATAGGAGAAACCCTAAATGAGAAATGGACCAGATCATGACAACTATCAGCATCTCATGCAATGAGACAAAATGATGTAATAATAGCTCTCTAGTTAATAGTAAAGTATTCCTAAGTTTATCTTAAGTGCATGAGAATAAATTAGACTAATAATTAATTAAATATTAATTAATTATTAGCTAATGCATGATTACTCTAACACCCCCCTTTAGATGAACTTTGGGAGTAACTAAAAACCCTAAAAAGAGAATGCAAGATGGGTCACGACAAACAAGTCTTGGTTAGGTACCCATGTAAAAACATAAAGTCTCTCACAACTGGAGAAAAGAAGAAAACCACAAGGGAAAAACTCCTCTCCAAAAGAGAGAAAAGGCAAATGAAGGACTGAAAAAACCTCAAAATCAAGGTGAAGTACTAAGAAGCCTCCAACCAAAACAATGTCCCAAAAACAAGAGGAACATGTAGAAAATCACTGAAGCATGAAGAAGTTGTAGAATATTGTCGAATGATGACTAATATGGTGTTGAAATGAAAAACCTCTTCTAAAATAAATGATGATTAGGATCAATATAACAATAATCTTCATGAGTGCCCACAATGACACTACTCGAATCAAATGGAAAACAAAGGTAAAACAATTGCAAATCAAAGATACAAATGTAAAGATCAAGAATATAGTAATCTGCATGAGTTCCCCCAACGATACTACTTGAATTAGATGGAAAAAAGGTAAACATTTGAAAGTTGAAGATAAAGATGGTATATGAATGTGCACGAGTGACCTTAAGACACTATTCAACATGCAAGATGTAAATAAATAATATAGGTACCAAATAGTGTAAAGAACACATATCCAGAGAGAGACAATAATCTACATGAGTGCCCCCAATAGCACTACTCAAATTAGATGGCAAAAAAAAGGATAAGATCTGAAAATCGAAGATGCAAATGGTACATGAATCTACATGAGTGGCCCTAGTTTCAATACTCAACATGCAAGATGCAAGTTGAAAATAAAGCTACTAATAGTCTCTAATCAAATTAAAATGAAAGATCACCTCCAAAAATAGGAATGCAAGAGTTTCCATATGGTAACTGTTCCAACTCACCAATATGTAAGGTAACTAGCCACTAATGTACACTGCATCTAAAAGTATATAAGAACAAGAACTAGATACATAGATCACTCAAACAAAAAACCAAGGAAGCATTAGCACCAAGAGTAGAAATCCACCCATAATATTGAAAAGGTAGAGTCATGATAGGTATACTAAAACTATGTGAAACCAACAAGTGCATGTAGGAGAAATGACCTACAAATAAAAGGGTGTGAAAAATAATGCACACATGCATGAGGCAAGAATCACCAGGATTCACTATTGTCCTGGAAGGGACACTCACTTGACAAAGGTATGATGACAAACCAAATTTAAACATCAACCCCCCATGGAAATTTATATCATAGTGTGAATACAAAAGGTAAATAGGTTGTAAGAGCTCTGAAAGACCATCCAAACACCACTGGAATCATGAAAAATAGAGAAACAGGTCAAAATTTATGAGCTTAGGACTGAAAATAACACATCTAACTTCAATGGGTTATAGAATACACCAAAATTAAAAAAAATGTAATGAGACCCACATCACTAGAAAGGTGACAAAACTAGCTTTTCAATGATATCTTGTTTGCCAAAGTTCAATATTGTATGCCCAAGTTATGGCCAAAAGCAAAAAAAAAACCTCTTTTAGGGCACAAAGAGGGTTTCAAGGGGCCTAGGGTATAGGCTCTCATGTTGATGTCAAAATGATGTCAGCAAATATTCCTGTTACCAGAAAAAATATACCCCCTGGAAACAAAGGGGGCAAACGAAATATGCTATTTTATGGCCAGAATATCCTCCAGTGGAGCGGTCATCAGGAAAGAGCGAATTGGTCAAGAAAAAGTGGCTGGAAAAACATTTATGGTCTGTCGGATGGCCTGACACCACTAGTGGATCCTTGTCATAGCACATTAATATCACAGTGCTTTATTTAAAAAGAACTTATAAATTTTTTATTATTATTTTTTTAATTTCTAATAAACAAGGAATTTTAAAAAAATCCGACCTTTATGATTATTTTTGCATTTTTTCAAAACTCATGTGTAGGAATTTGTATAGGGGTTGTATAGGCCCCTATACAAAAAAAATTACCTCAAAATCTCTCAATGCTAAAATAGGGTGAATTTATAGTCAAATTTTATCAAATCAACCCCTTGAATCCAATGACGAGGTCCTTTTCACGCCAAAATACACCAAAAACATAGCTACCCTCTAGATCTAGAAAAAAAGCAACTACTTCAAACCTTTATAGATTTGTCCTCAAGAGTCCAAATCAAGCCAAACAAAATCCAAATATGACATTTTCGATAGCTCTAAATCTAACGGTAAGCTCCTTTTCATACCAAAATGCACTTTAAAATCACCCACCAAGCCTCATAATTCAAGAAGGGTTTTGTTGAATCCACACTCTGATACCATGTTAGAATTGTGAAAAACACATGAGACGCAAGATCAAACAACAAAAAAAGACACCTTCCATGTAAGATATCTATAAACAATATATGCAATATTCCTCAACAAGAAAAAGCTATAGTACAATGAACCTCAAAAATATTCAAGGAAAACAAGAGTCCTCAAAGGTTGAGAGTTCTATCAAAGCACGAAAGATCTAGAGATAATACAATGAGGGTTGAGTGTTATATAGGAGCAACCCTAAATGACAAATGGATTAGATCATGACAAGTGTCAACATCTCATACAATGATACAAATTGATTTAATAATATCTCTCTAGTTAACATAGTAAATCACTCCTAAGTTTACCTTAAGTGCATGCAAATAAATTAGACCAATAATTAATTAAAGATTAATAAATAATTAGTTAATGCATGACTGCTCTAACAATGACCACACAAGCAACTTCATCATCTTCTCTACAATTTCCTCCACGCCCGCATCATGTAGCATGGAAAAAAACATTGATGCAATATCTGAATTCACTTTGTATTACCATTTCCTCCCCATGTAAACATCCCCCAACACCATTTGCACCACATGAAGGATAATTCCTATGAAAGTTTTAAAAACCTCCATCAGTCATCGATCAAAAATTTCTCCATAAAATGCCATTTGCCTCTTCCTCGCTACCATGTAAATAGTGCTATTCATTTTCTTCTCACATCTATTTGCAAGGTGTTGATGATGTTTTAAGGAGCTACGGTCATTATTGATCTTCCTACCTTTGTCTTTCCCCACATGCATCCCACACTTAACGATTTGCCTATATTGTATAAGAAGATCTGCCACCTCAAATTGTCCTCTTTCATCATGTCTTTACTAGAAATCGCATGCCAAGATGGTATTTCAAATCGAACACAAACTCCTTCACATTAACTTTCACCACCACCTTTTCCACTACATCTATCAATGCATTCCCTTCTCTATAGATGTGTGTCACAGTGTACTCCACATACTTCCTTAATCCTTCTCTAACTTTTCTTACTAATTTATTTAGCTTCTAATTACGGTTATTCTTGGTTCTTATTGCATTGATGACTAGCTATGAGTTGCCCTCCAAATTAATTCTTGGCAATTTAAGTTTTGAACCTTTTTGCACACCCAACAATATAGCCTTAAGTTTTTCTTTATCATTTGATTCTACCCCCAACCCCTTCCTTGATATTAGGAGGAATTCCCCTTCACAATTTCTTATCACACATATGAACCCCTAACTTCCTAGATTTCCTTTAGTTTCTCCATCAAAGTTAATTTTGATCCATCTCTTATTAGGTGAATTTCATTTGATATCTCTATTTCACCTTGGACAAATTAACCTAAGGAGCCTCATAAATGGGGGCTAATATTTTAATATATTATTTATAATATAAATATATTAAATATTTTATATGATATATAATATAATATTTATGTACTTATATATAATGTAATATATAATATTTATGTAATATAATATATTATATAAATATATATATTTACGCCAAAGGCGTGTCCTATTTGAAAAAACCCGGCTGAACTTCTCAATCAACAATGTGCGGTGCTCTAGAGGGGTTGGTATACGGTTGATTCCTCCATAGTCGTCGATCATGATGAACTCAGAGAAATTAGGTTATAGCTGAAATAAAATTAATAGGATGTCGTATGGTGCTCCTGAGAAAATGCACGGATTCTCTCCAACCAAACATCACAGGTAGTGGGGTAGAATGTGGACGCCCAGGGATTCAAGGTAATAGAGGGATTCTCTCAAAGCAAACATGACAGGTAGTGGGGTAGAAAGTGGACACCCAGAGATTCGAGGTAATAGAAATTCGGATGACAATTGAGCTCTGTTATTTCTTGTTTGCATATATATTTACCTATTAACTTCTTCTTCTTTGCATTTAAACTGTAAGTTTCTTTGTTTGTTTTTTTTTGTGAGGATTTTTTGCTTTCAACGATTTCGAGAGTACAAAACAAGAGTGGCCATTAGGAAGAGAAACGCAACATATTAGGGCTATATGCTTGACAGAGGTTGGTGATTTGTTTTTTACTAATTACAGTCTGGGATTTTGATAACTAGCACATATCAAAGAATGAGAGGAAATTTGAGGTACCTTGCATGCTAAGAGCTCGCCGTTGGTCTGTGTTCATGTAGTCAGGGATGTAACAAGCTTATATGTTTTGCTTTTATGTGTTCAGGAATATTTTCACCTCCCTTTTAGAATAACACAATAAATTAAATACATAATCATCGCTCATTGTCACTGTCACCGACATTTTGTTACAAGGGAATTGCCCCTTCCAACTTGAAGAAAGTAATATCTTTATTGTCCCATTTTGTGTTGTCTTGAAAGGGACAAATTAAAACACTAACATAGTGTATCTTGTGGTTCATGTCTTGGTTTTATTTATTGGGATGCATATTGGTCTTACCAAATTGGAACCCCTTATTGTATTCTTTGCTTTCCTTCATCTTCACTTTTATTATATCATTTTTTTGCAATTTGCTTTTTCCCATTAAATGTTTTAGGATTAACATCTCAAGATTAGCAACTGGATTTATCCCCAAGGTTCACACCTTATACAGTTATACTGATTATCATCCTCTGCATGCACTACTCTGATTCCATCACGTGTCTAGGAGGTTGTTTGATTTCTGTAGATCACTGTTGTTGCTGGAGTTTCTCACTGCTGGGTTGACTCTGTTACCCCCCTCTTATGAACCCAAGCACCCCCTTCTAATTTGCTTGGTGTCTTCAATCCACTGTGATCTGCTCACTCATGCAGTTGATATAACCTAAATATTGACACCAATATAATTCATCAGTAATAAGCATATCCCTTAAGATATTGACAAATAGATTATCCCATTAAGCTTAGTAAAATGAAGATTACATAGCCATAATCGATTCACAACTATTAATGGGTTTTATGCTCATTTGAGCTCAGCAAGGTCATACGTTTCACAATATCATATATTCTAGGCATATTGATATCTCACAACTGAGACAAGATTCGAAAATGGTTAGACATAGCCCATCGAGACTCCAATTGACTAGAACAAGGGTATGGAACAAAGTCATATAACTGGACAAACTATTATAGTTTTGATCTTATCTTTCTTGTAATTGGGTATTCATTCAACATCTTATGTAAACATTTATAGTCAACTAACATTGTTGGAAATCTATTTTTAGTGACTTCAATGTTTTCTTTGTATACATCTGTATTTTTCTACATTTCATTCAGTTATCTTTGTCAATATTTGGGTTCTTCTAGATTATCTTTTATTCACATAGCCTTGGCCAGCTTATGAAAGCAATGGTGAACCCTCAGTTATCTTAGTGAAATGAATATGTATTGATCTCTTTATTGTTTCTCTGGGATGGTTTTCCTTCCCTTGTTCTCTCAGACTCCTAATTATTGTCCTCCCTTCAATTTTCGTACCTTTATATTGGTTTTCTTAAGTCCATTTATGCACTCATTTGCTATATGAATACAAACATGAGTTCTTTTAGTATTTTAGGGTTGTAAAGGTTTTATAGGGATCATAAAATTGTGATGGTTGTTTAGTACCTATTGGTTCCTTATTGTAGCTTAAATGAATTATTATAAGAATCACAAAATGAGCCAACTGAGGAATACTGCATTAATATGAGGGGAACCCATTTCAGTCAATGCTACTGTGCATGCTTTTGTTGTTGAAGTGTAATACAACATGTATATTATTCATGCAGGGCTTACGATAGCAGCAATCCAACCTTTACTTCTATATTTGTAGAATTGTGTTTTCATTCCGATCCATTTATGGTCATTTCAATGTTGTTAAATGCAGATTTATCTGGCTATGCAAAATCTATTAAGAATTTGTAAGTTACTTAGTACAATTTTGAGTTGCCATCTAACATCCTTGACATCACCAACATGATCTAGGTTTTGCTAGGTTAATGTCAAATTATATATGGAGAAAACAGGTCATAGGAATTTTTCCTTGCCATCTTTATTGGCTAACTAAATTCCTGATTGCAGGTGCTTGAAGAAATAAGGCCATATCTTGTTGGTACTAGAGGTGGGGAGCTGGAATTGGTGAAGATTGATGAACCAATAGTGAAGGTGAGAATTAGTGGCCCAGCAGCTGGAGTTATGACTGTGCGTGTTGCAATCACCCAAAAGTTGCGTGAAAAGATTCCTGCAATTGCAGCAGTCCAATTGCTGTAAACTGGAGACAAGAACCACTAAATTGTATTTATAAATGTTGTAAACATAAATTAACAAATTTTCATTGATTTCCATTGCACCAGGTATATAAATTACAAGTAGAGTGCATATCTTGTTGTCAGCACCAGTTCATTGGACAGGTGTTTTTCTTAAATAAGGTTTTGCTTGATGATGTATAGAAAGCTTCTGTGTACTCATCCAAGCTGATTGTGGTGATTTTTTTCCAAGAAGTTTTACATTTGCTTGAGCTGGTCCTTGTAATTGATTTCGACCAATATTGCTAGATAAGTTTTGAGCATCTAACTGCCTTGTATTTAAGGGTAAAACTAAAGTATCATGTCAAAAATATTCAGCAGAGGGACCTCCCTCCTGCCTACCTCTCCCATGTCTATCTGCTCCTAAACTAGCAAATCTTCCAACCCCAAGTCAAACAGATCTTGAACAGAAACCAAACTATGCCGATCAACCCACATTCTCACCTGCTTCTGCTCCTAAACCAGTCAATCTTCCAACCCCAAGTCAAACAGATCTTGAATAGAAACCAACTAAGCCAATTAACCCACATCCTCACCTGTTCTTGGGAGACCATGGCCTCCTCAATGAACATAGATTTCATAAAAGTTTCAAATGATACAAGTCTGATATTTGCAGGGGAGCATTCCATGATGAGCAAGATCTTCTCTAAGTACCCAGTACCGAGGAACTTTTCCCTTCCTAGAGTGTTTTTTTGTATACTCAATCTTGCTATTTTTATTGTGTAGTTGATTTTCTTTAAGGGACATTTCTAAATATAGTTTATGTTTGTATAATGCAAGATTTAGATAAAAAAGTAGGTAAAAGTAATACCTATGTTTTGTTGTATACCCAGTCTTGCTATTTTTAAAACACCAACATAAAACAATTTTTCCCTCCAAATTCTATTTCCTTTGCTCTTTTCAAACTACAAGTCTTTTGCTTCTTGCATGTGGGTTTAATTCTAATGTACCTATGAAGTTGGTTCTAAATGTACCCACAAAATTAGAGTCCCAAATGGATCCACAAAGTGGTCCCATTTGGTCCTCAAAAAACTCTTATGAAAACTTGTATACTAATGGATATCAAAAAACTGTATGTGAGCATATTTTCTCTTTATGTTTGTAATTGTGTTATTTTAAATACTACCGTGTTTAGTTGCAGGTTGGAGGTGGAACACACCCATTGAAACTACCATTGATATTGACAAGACCATTGAAGCATTAGATACTATAAAAAAGCTATTTGCAGGAGGTAACTGTTTACTCCACTGTAAGATGATTTTGGTATTTAATATTAGATTTATTTTCAATTAAACAAACCTCTGAAGCTTATTTTTTATACTACCATGTTAATTTGCAGGTTGGAGCCAGAGCAAAGCCATTCAAATTACCAGGGGTATTGACAAGAGCGTCAAATCTATTGTTATCATATAAAATCTGTTTGAAGGAGGTAAATTCTATCTTTGTAGATAAATTTGTTGACTGTTTTGTACTGATGTAGATTATTTTTCCCAAATTGCAATTAAATTTAATTTAATGGTAATTTTCACATTTAATATTTATCATACACACCTCATAAGCTTTCTTTAAATAATAATTTCCTATCCTCTTTTTTTAGATAATGGAAAATATTGATGCTCAACAAAACGAAACCAGAAATTCCATAACAAGCCCAATCGTACTATCGGATGATTCTGTGGGTTCAAATGTGTACATTGAAACACCAATTGACAAATTAATTAAGTCAATCTTAGAGCATTCACAAAAAATTATCCAAGAGATTGAAGAAGCAACCTGCCATACTGTTGCTATTGAAGAAGAAGAAGTCCAACAAATGGAGATTGTTGCAAGAGAATTTCATAAAACATGTTCAAAAGTAGGCGGGTTTTGCTCTTTTTTAAAAGAAATGTAGTATGACGAACACTACAAGATGGCATCATCCCACATAATCATTGAACAATTTTTACTTTTCCTAAATGATATCCAATGAATTTGAACTATGCTCTTCTATACCATTTTCATCTATGTTAATAACTCATATGTACATACATTGTAAAATAACAATGTACATTCCTCAACAGTTTTCTATAAAGATATCTTCTTTGTAAATATAAGTACATACATTGTAAAATAACAATGTACATTCCTCAACAGTTTTCTGTAAAGATATCTTCTTTGTAAATATAAGTACATACATTGTAAAATAACAATGTGTATTCTTTGTCAATTATCTGTAAAGATATCTTCTTTGTAAATTCACTGTCATATATATTACATGTACATACTTTTGTAAGCATCCATTTACCTATATAGGAAATGCTGAAATATATTAACTTATAGGGCTTCAACTATCCAAGACAATTACATTTAATAATATGTGATACCATTTTATGATAAACCAGAACAACAGGATCAAAATGTGAACAATTTACAGCCTTTGAAGTGAAAAAATCAGATACCATAAGAAAGGATATACCAAATCCAAACTTTGTATGCTCTGTCAACTCTATCACTGCCCTTTCATTTCCTTGGATCATTTCCATTTATTATTCCTATATATTAGCTCATCATAATAGTAATCCTTATCATTCGACGTATTTACTTATTTCATTAATTTTTTGTGATCTTGGTTAAAAAAAATTAATATTGATGAAGACAAGCTTGTAAGGTTTTAGTTTTTTTCATGTTCAAATTAGTGGGCAGTTCCTGCCAATGCTTTTTGAATTGATTCGCTGCTTGCTCTACTATTTATAGATGGGTGTATTTTGGATTGTTCTGTGATTATTTTTCAGGAACAACGTTGTTGTTGCAATCCTTTGTAATTGTTGTCTTCTTTCATCAGTTGCTTTAAATTATTGTTTTTAAAAGTCTGTATATTGCTCTTATAAGACTTATTTTTTAAAAAATCAATCACCATGTACCCGATAGCAGACGATACATAAAAACAAAAAAGGCTTTAGGATGTTTATCCTAAAAAAAAAAATGAGAATATTGGAAAGATATATTCCTGAATGGTGATCCCTTAAGACCTTGGAAAAAAAAGATAAAAGACAGGAAATTAAATAGGAGTATAGAGATCAACAACCAATTCAACAATGCTCTTAGAGGATCAAAACAAGTGTACTGAAAGATTTGTACCCCAATTTGTTTGCTTTCTGCCCATATACTATTCAAAAGTTGTTGCAAGAGAAAGGAATTGGCCTAGACTTGCCTGTGCTGGTTCTTTCCATCAACATTTTTTTCTTTTTCAAATCTTTCTTTATAAGTTTATTGGCTACTCTACTAATATTTTGTAATCACCATAGTTCTATTAAAGACCTTAGTATTTCAAATAAATAACCACGTAACAAGTCAATACTTTAGCTCTCACCAGCTTCAAAAGTTTTGCAAGTGCAATAAACAAATCCCTAACAGGCATTGATAGAGAAAAACAAAATAAGCATTACTAAGATTTATCCTTGCTTTCAGTTTGTGATTAAATTCCATTTGTTGTATGCTAACTTATACAGGGAGAACAATAAATAAGGAAGAAAAAAACATAGAAACTACTAATTATTTTGAGGTAGAATGGGCTGTTTAGGGGAGTGGACTTGGTCAGCAACTCCCTCAAATAATTTTTGTAGCAACAGTAAGTGAGTACTTCCATATAAAAAAATTGTTAGTTTTATACAGAGAAAAGAAAAACTCTAAGAATCAATGGTTTGTTTACTCCATGCAGTCTTAAAGTTGATGTAGAGAAGTTGCAACAATTGTCTAGCACACCCCCTAATAACATGCATACCAGCACACTTTACAAAGGGCAACGATACTGGGTGGTTAGAGATGGACTGGTCCCCTGCAAGATCAATACCATTTTCCATTTAAAAACGCTTCAGTCTTACTTGCAATCTAATGCTAATTTCTACAACAGTATGGTTTACATTCATTTTTTTCCAAAATGGAATAGCCTTGCTGAAGATTTCTCTTTAAGAATTCAGTAGTGATTTCCATGTTCAAATAAACAAAACAAGAATGATAAAAGAAAAAATGATGTGATGTATACATGATGAGACAGTAAGCTTTAATTTTCACAAATTTACTTATAGTTGGAATATGGTTGCACATACTCTTTAACAATGCTTAACTTACAAATATGAGCAATCTAATGTACTATCTTGATTGCAAGTAGTAATTTCCAGATTCTTTTGCAAACATAAAAACATAATTATTTTTTTATTTTTTTATTTTACAATTTTTTTTATAAGGTTATTATTTTTACTACCGTGTATACTTGCAGATTAGAGGTGGACAATACACATTGAAATTACCAGGGGTATTCTTGAAGACCACCAAAGCTTTAATTACTATCTTAACCATATTTAAAAAGAGGTAAATTCTATCTCTCTATCCTTTTACAATAACAATCGGTTCATTGCATCTGCTGAGTTGTAAAGATGTTTATTCTTTGTTTCTTGTTTCAACTTTTGATCCAAAGTCTTTTACATACATGTATTAGCCTAGACTATGAATTCCATGTCTTATTACTATTAACATGGACTTTGACTCATAAAGATAAACCACTTTCAATGTCATACTATCACTTCCATGCAACAAAACTTAAACTGTGATTTCTTTGACATATAACCATTACTTTTTCCATTGTATTTGTCTTAAACAATTACATCATTGAATCAAAGTGAACCAATATGAATGTATGGATCTTTGCATCATTGAAAGTCAATCCAACTATTTTACTATGTTTTGGAATTAATAGATGTTAATTGTTTGTTGCAGTTTTTGAATAATTGTATGCCAACAAGATCTAAGATTGTATATGTAGTTTAAGATATATTAAATAAGTAGGTTATTTCCATCATTTATGTGAAAAAATTCTCTTGAAAACTAGGCTCTTCAATATAAAAATACTTTGCATTACATACTTTTATTCTCTTCAAATTAACAATTGCATCTTACTTCACTTCATTTTTATGCTTTTGAATTTCAACAACCGTTAAATCAAACATCCTAATTTTCCCATTTATACATATGGTTCAAAAACATGAACATTATTTATGCTACCATAATACCAAACAAAACAATGCCACAAACACTTATAATCTCAACTTAGGCCATGTAATGAATAAAATATTTCAATTTCACTCATACGAAAGATCGTACTGAGTTTTCATTTTAAAATTATGACTTTAACGTTTATTCAATACCTAAATTCCTTACTCTCACTTTGCTTGCAGGCCAAGCACTTCCAATGTCTTCCAACAATGTCATGTTGACCTTAACTGCAAATGCAATTGTTGACATCCTTCCAGGCATGCCTGATGTTCACCCCTTTTTGCAAATTGCATCTATCGACCCCATTCAACAAACATAAACTACGCTTACCAAGTATCGTATTCAACTCTCAGATGGGACACACATATATCCTGCTTTGCTACCCACATAGTTCAACAAATTTGTATTGGAGGAGGCTTTACTCAAAGGATCTATTATCTAGCTCAAAGAATACATCTGCAGGAAATTTCAAAAATTTACGTACGTCCATTATCACCTTACTTATTTTAGTTCCTCTTGTTTATGCATGTACAATGCATTCACTTTGAAGTTGTCCTTTTCATTGCAGGGCTATTGTAATTCATAACTTGGAAATTATCACAAACAATGCCTCAATGATTGGAGCACCAACTGCAATTAATCAAGCTACAACTTGTATGCTCTCTACCAACTCCCAAGAGCCATTGGCTAATAGTCAAACTCCCAACAACTCCCATGATGCAACTACATCATCAAGGGAAAAACACACTCTCTCTGCAATCAAACCAAATCCAATTGCAACCTTAACCCCAAACCATAAGCTTTGGTCCATACAGGGTTGTGCCTTGAGTAAAAGCCCAATTCATGCATCCAAAAATGAAAATAATGATGGGAAAGTATTTGGGTTTGATTTTGTAGATAAAGAAGGCTCTGAAATACATGTAACCTATTTTAATGAACAAGTAGATAAGTTCTACCATGTGATTGAGTCAAATAATACTTATGTCATATCAAATGGTAGCATCAGAGTAAGAAACACAAAATATAGTAGCGGCACTAACCCATATGAAATTTTCCTCCACAACTCCTCAACCATTAATCCCTTAACTTGCGTAGACTCCACAATTCCAACACAAAACTACCATATCAAAACCATTCAATCATTAATGTTGTTACCTATTAATTCCCTTGTAGATGTCATTGGTGTCCTTCTATCTATCTCTCCAGCATCAACCATTCGAAAAAGGGATGACACTGAAACAATAAAATGTACAGCCACAATAATGGACATGTCAGAACATACCATTGATATCACACTTTGGGGTAGCCATTGCCAAATCGTTGGGAAACAACTAGCTAACCTTCCCCCACAACCCAACCCACCAATTGTTTTGATCAAAAGTGGTCGGATAACCTCATGGTTTGGAAAATCAATTGATACCATTTTCCCTACAACCATTCTAATCGATCCTAAGTTGGTTGAAGCATCCAAATTGCAAACATGGTATGCCACTAAAGGGTCTACCCTTCCTTCTCTTTCCCTCTCAAAGAGCAATATATCACCAAACAAATTTAAAAACCCGATTCCAATTTCAAATATTGAGAATCCAAACTCTCTTGAGAGACATAATGTTTGCGTAAAGGCTATTATCATAAAGCTCCACTTAGACAACTTCTACTACTTGTCTTTCCCTCGCATTGTGGAAAGCAAAAAGTGTAAAAAAAAGGTTGCCCAAATTACCCCAACTGCTTTTAAGTGCCCCAAGTGTTCTACGGAGATTACTACATGTGATTTCAGCTACATGCTCAAGATGGACTTGCAAGACACTATAGGTGAGCTTCTTAATGCCACCGCTTTTGAAGAACCAGCCACAACATTGTTCAGAGTTCACGCAAAAGATTTTCAGCTCCTACTAGCAGAGCCTAATGGTGCTAGCCAAATTTTAGACACAATTGTCAACAATGAATTCCTACTAGCATTGTCCATCCAAACAAATACTTTTGGTGGTCATGAATCACAAAGCATTGTTATTACAGCTATTAAGCAAGCTTAGCTTTTCTACACTAGTTTTTAAAAGTATGCTCATTATGTCATGTGCAATTATCCACTTTTTGTAAGGTCAAGAAACAATTACTCAAACTTTAAGACTTTTTCCAAACATATATACATAATTCAATTTTCAAATGATTGATGCTTAATCTTTAGCAAATCTAAAGAATTGTTTTTATTATTTTGGCTTCAACAACTTGGTTTTCAATTTACCTTAGATTATATGTGACATGTCTAAAAACAATTTCAATATAACCTATGCATAAAGTTTAATTTCAAATGTATCATGTTGTTTCACGTATTTGAAAAACGATTAAGTTAGTTCTTAATATTTACGAATTCTCGTATTAAGTTCTTTTCATTATCAAACTTTTCATTGCAAATTCACTTACATTAAATGTCCATCTAAGTTGTATATTTAGTCTATTTAAAATGATAAATATTAGACCTTCATATTTACATCTCATTTTTCCAAGGTTATTTATTATATATTACATAAATATTATATGAACTATTTGTGTTCACAGAAACTTGTCAATGGAATTAGAAAACACAAGGTTGCAAGAAAAACGAGCTCGACAAAATGAGCTCCACCGATTACGTTACCATGCAAGAAAAAGCGAGATCAATAAAAGAAGACGAGAAAATCAACATAATCTCATAGATGGAATCTCCACAACTACACGCCCATGCGCTACTAATCCCACCCACCTTCATCCAGTTGCAATTCAAATAAATAGTTCAATTCAAGCAAATCCATTTTGTCATATCCATCCACAACCAAATTTTACTCAAAATTTTTATACTGCAAGAGATAACTTCCGCTCAAAAATAGACAAACTTGCAAATATGCCAACCTGTTTAGTCTGCATGGAAAAATACCCTGGCATTAAAACAAGGCAAATAAATGGACTACCTACATGTTACAGGTGCACATCTGAAAAAAATGGCCATCGCTTTTCAAAATGGAATAACATGGACCCAGGTGAGCAACCCCAATGTTTAAAAAAGCTAACCCAAGTTGAAGAAATGATAATTGCAATAATTAGCCCAATCCTTCAAGTAACCTATGCAAAAGGGGGGCAGCTAAAATATAGTGGCCACACTATTTGTTTTCCTCAAGATGTTTCTACTATTGCAACCCACTTGCCAAGGCGTATAGATGAATTAGATATCTTATTGGTTAACAAAAGAAACATCAAGGAAAAAGACTATAGCTTTTATGTAAGTAGAGGACGTGTATACGAGGCCTTGCAATATAAAATCATAAATGATCCATACTACAAAACTATGCAATTAGATGATGTTGCATTATCCTTCCTGCCAAGTGATTCCACTAACATTATAGACCTGCTAAATGAAACAAACACTATTCCAAGTTCCACAGCTTCAATAATGATGCATACAGTTGATGTAAACAATGAAGACGCAGAGCAAACATGCAACCCAATACTTCATTTGTTGCTAGCCTTCCACCAGCACGCAGAGAGGTTGAAGAATTATGGTCCTTATTGCAACTAGGTGAAGGACGCCCACCCTTGTCTATAGATTGGCCACCCATTTCTCCATCTCCCATCAATGAATACAACATAGAAGGATTATTTGTAATGGCCTTCCCCAGCTTGTTTCCTAAAAGCATTGTCGCTTTCAAACAACAACGCATCAAAGAAGTCAAATTACATGAATATGGTCTCCACTTACTAAGGTATTACGATAATAGGTTTGGCCAACACCCTCGCTTTAGATACTTCATACTAAATATCCTAATGCGGCATCACAGTCAAGAAACAACATTTGTTTTGGTTTCTAAAAATATCCACCCAACACTACCAATAACTATTCTTGATCTTCGTCAAAGATTGAAGGACTTGCCTGATGACAAGCTTGCAGAACAACTCATATGCTTTGGAGCGTCAATTCATGGAACACGACAATTTTGGAACTGTTCTAGAGTAGAGCTTTCAAATATGATCATACAAATTGGTTGTCCATCACTATTCTTCACACTCAGTGCAGCGGATACAAAATGGCCAGACTTGCATAGTATAATGCCATCTATTGCACCTAAAAATCTAGAAGCAGCATACAAATGGAGGATACAAAATATAGTTCAAAACCCACACCTTACAGCACAGTACATGCACCATAGATTTACTGCATTTCGTGAAGAGGTCTTGGAGAAGCTACTTGGTGCAACAGACTATTGGTACAGGTAAAATCTACATAAATTTATCAATTTACATTGCATACCTTGTAAACAATTCCTAATAATAAGTTTTCACTAGGTATGAATGGCAACACAGGGGCTCTGCACATATCCATGGTTTTCGATGGCTACAAAATGCACTAGATATCAAAAAAATAGAATGGAATAATCTTCAATCAGTCAAAAATGCAATTGAATACATCAATAGATATGTCTCTGCATGGAATCCCAAACTGATTCCGTTAAGAAACCAACTAATTCATCGAACTCTTGCCGATGATCCATGTTTAATGGATACAAGATTGATTATACCTTTAGACCCATTAAGCGACTACACAAAATTGGTAAATTGTGTACAGCGTCATACAAACTGTACCTTGCAAACATGCCTTAGGAGAAAAGGCACAACCATTCAATGTCGCTACAAAGCCCCTTGGAGCATGCAAGATCAATCAAGTGTTGCAATAGATGAGTATGGCCAACCAACATTCACCCCTTCACGCAATGACGATCGCTTAAACCTACACAACCCTTCTATACTCTCTATTTGGAGGGCCAATGTAGACTGCCAACCTATACTCTCTATCCATGTTATCCTCAAATACATTGCAAAATATGTAGCAAAAGCCGAAACAAAATCAGAAACATATCATGAAATGCTTTCTCGTATTTCAACAAACATTGAGTCTCACAACCCAGCACCTACAACTTTCCGTAAAATGCTTGCAGAAACACTTGTGGACTGTGATATTGGAGCACAAGAAAGTTGCCACCTACTGCTAAAATTGCCCCTCTGCATTTCAAGCAAGATTTTTGTTTCTTTAAATGTTAGCCAAAATAAATTCCAATGTGTCTCAATGTCCTCCGAACCAACTTGTACATCCACAAACTATATTGATACTTACATGGATCGACCAACATATCTAGAGTCCATGTCACTCATTGAAGTAACTAGAAAATGGACTTTCAAAGCATCTCGAAAGAATAGCCAATGGAAAAAGCGCTCCATAGATGCCATTGTACATGTATCCCCACGCTTCATAAACATCCCTGCAAAAGATGACAAAAACTATGAAGGATTTTGTTGGAGTGAACTATTACTATACAAGACATTTTCACAACATTAACAATGATATTGGCTCATCATCACTTGAAATAATAAGACAATGGGAGAATTTTGCATGTAATTATCATCCTTGGCATGTGCTACGCACACAAGAAAAAGGCCCACAAAATACAGATTCTAGCGCCTCTTCCAATGAAGAAGATATAATACAAAATAACAACCCATTAGAATGGCAAGTACTGTCTCGCTTATACCCAAGCCTTCCCCTCCACTTTGACGAACTAGACATGCTTGGTCACCATGACATTGACTTGCACCATGATTGGGGATCTTCCCAAATCAATCCACACCATCAACACTCTGCAAGTACATTCATACAATCCAACCGTGCAAAATTTGAAGTCCACCAACCTACCAATTGCCCTACCAAAAATGACCTATCCATCCAACAAAAGATAGCCTTTCATATTATTTTGTCACACTTACGGGCTGGTATGTGCCAACTTCCTCTAAAATTAATTTTTCAAGGAACTGTTGGAATAGGTAAATCACACCTTATAAAAACCATAAAAAATGCACTAATGAGCTCAGCCACAAATGGCCAATCACCATTACTACTTCTTGCACCAACAAGCGTAGCAACATTCAACATAGAAGCATCAACAATCCACTCTACTTTATGAATACCTATCAAAGATATGGAACCCTTGCAGGGACAAACACTTGCAAACTTCCAAGAAAAAATGTACTTCATTCGGTACATACTAATAGATGAAATGAGCTTCATTGGACCCAAGTTGCTACAATGCATTGACAAGAGGTTACATGAAGCATTCCCCAACAATAAACAAATACCATTTGGAGGACGCTCAATAATTCTATTTGGAGATCTTGGACAACTTCCACCAGTCAAGGACATCCCTATGTATGCGTCAACATCTTATGGAGCCACTCTATGGCAAAGCTTCACAAAAGTTATCACTCTTAGCAAAATTTTCCATCAAATCGGTGAAGATCCAGCACAAATTTCATTTCGTAGTCTACTCTCCAATTTGCGAAATGCAAAACCTATAATTGAAGATTGGAAAGTCCTAATGTCACGCTCTAGCTCAACATTGACAACTACAGAGCAAAATAGTTTCTTATCCTCAATACATCTCTTTGCAACAAATGAAATGGTCTCACTACATAACCAACAAATGTTATTGTCTTTGGCAAAACCTGTTGCATTATCAATTGCAGAGCAACTTAAAGGACCACCAAGTTCAAATCCAGACGATGAACAACTTCAATCTAAGCTTCTATTATGTGTTCAACAAAAAGTAATGTTATGTTCAAATTTATGGGTGGAAACAGGCCTTGTAAATGGTGCACTTGGTGAAGTCAAAGCAATAGTCTACAAGGATGCAGAAAACCCACCTTCACTTCCATTATTTGTTGTTGTTCAATTCAACAATTACATAGGGCCTGCTTGGGACCACAATAATCCAAAGGATGTCCCTATTTCACCTTTGAGTCGTGGTCGACGTCGACAAATACCACTCAAAATGGCATGGGCCTTAACAATACACAAATCACAAGGCCTCACACTTGAAAAGGAAACAATCAACATCGGCAATGTTGACTGGCAAGGCCTAACATTCACAGTAATTTCAAGAGTGCTTCAACTTGCAAGTTTGCACATCAAACCAGCATTCACATTTGAACGATATGCACGTATGCAACAAAACCCATATGTAGCATGATGAAAGCAAGAAGAAGCACGCTTATTAGCATTATCAAATTCAACCTCCACAACAAACACTAATTCTTAATAACTGCAGGTTAGTTATATTTTATCAGTTACATTTATTCACCTTCCAAATTCATTTACAATCATTTCATACTAAGCAACAAACTACAAAAAATAGCTATTATCTCTATTAACAAATATGTTTTCTATTTATGAACAGATATAATAATGTGCTTCACTCTGAATCCTAGTACTGCTATGTCCTGATTATAACCTTCTCCTAATGCAAAAGGTAGCACTCTGAATTCGTAATGCAAGAAGAACATAAAGACCAGAAAAATCTGGTTGAGACAATTTGAGGTAATGAAGCCAGTGGTGAGCTATTGGAAATAAAATTTAAATGAAATTGATATTGGTCTTATCACACTAATAATACTAATTTGATCACATTGATAGCCAGGGACTTATTTTGACCAGAGTGAAAAACTTATCTCTTATAAGGATTTTGTGAACAAGGACCTCATTTTGTTTTCCAGGGCTAATCTGCAAAGATCTATTCCATCAATGGTTGATGGCTTCAAGCCAGGCCAAAGGAAAAACCTCTATTTCTTTTTTCACTATAGTTCTTCCATTTTGTCCACCACAGTGAATAAAAATCTTAGAGCGTCTGGATCCATGTCTACAGATCAGAAAAAAAAAGCTTCTGTGGGGAAGTAAAAAGGCTGCAACACCTGTAGAGGTAGTTGAAATGTTTGTTTTGATTTTGATATTAGAAAATTTCAAAGGTCATTTACGCATCTATCTGATATGTTCTGGATGTAGATGTTGGTTTTTTAAGCAAGCAGGTAGTAACTGCTAGGAGATGGCACATTTTGCCGACCCTCACAGTTAAGAAAAATTCAACAAACTCATGGTAATTTCCACTTCCACTATTAATTTTCAGTATTTTTGCTATAAAAAACTGGAATGCATTTGAACATATCTTAACTTTTATCCAATTGGTCTTGTGGCTAGCATAATGCTCAATGTATCATTATAAAACTAGTCATAAGATGTTGTTTTAGCAATTCACATCTACGACCATGTTTGTGGTGCAATCCTATTTCATGTTGTCAAATATTCTTTAAAACTGTTTGGATTTACCATCACTATACATGCAGTAACACCTTTTCAGAGTCTGAGTTCCCCTTGCTACATATGGCCAATTGTAGTGTGTCAAAGGAGAATTGAAGACGGAAAAGAAGGTAGAAGAAAAAGATGGGCTGTAAAATCATTTTCTTAATCTTACCCACTCTTAAATTATAAGTATCTTTACATATTTAGTTTTCACCTTATCCTTATGAATATATCATATTAAATTTAGCTCATTCATGCATTTAAAATATTTAACTCTACACTTACCTAGATATAACTATTATATAGTCTA
>CM021107.1:514713071-514743097 GCA_007115665.2 Sequoiadendron giganteum | reverse complement strand
CCAATTGTCTGCCTAGCCAAAATGTGCTCAATAATTCATCTGCCAATTTTCAATTCTCCGGGCGGACCTCTGGCCTCTCTGGACGTTTTCATTTAGCCAAACAATTCATTTTCTCCCTCCTTACGGGTTGGGCGAACTTGGAGATTTCTCTACCACTTTGCCATTTTTTATTCATGCCTTAGGAATTTATCCAAGTTGAGAGGGGCAGACTTCATACTTGCTTTGCCAGACATTCTTCATTTTGTGTCAAATAATTTTATTCCATTACGCCGAGGAGTGATTTTCGTGCCGACCTAACCTCTTCTCCCTCTAGATATTTCTCCATTTTTCATGCCTTAGAAAAATAAAATTTTATTTTCCTAAGTTGGGCGAATTTCCTCACATTTCCTTGCCAATGGCGAATTTTATCCTTCATTTGTCCAAGGGCGGACTTCAACCTTTTCTTGCCATGGCAAATTTTAGCCTTGCCTTGTCCAAGGTGGACTTGGCACATGTTCATTCCATTCATCCTTCCCTTTCTCCTTATGGTGGACTTGGGCTCTTCCTTGCCATGGGCGGACTTTGGTCTTGCTTTGCCTTGGGTAGACTTCAGCCTTGGCTTGCCTCTCACTTGGCTTGGGCGGACTTCTTGTCTTGCTTGCCATTGACTTTTGGGGTGGACTTTGACCTTCTTGTGCCATGGGCAGACTTGGCCTCTTCCTCGCCATCCCCTTCTTCCTTCCTCGGGCGGACTTGGAGGTCTCTCATGCCATGGCGGACTTCAGCCTTGGCTTGCCAGTGCCTACCTTTGGCATGCCAAAGGTAGGGTGGACTTCATGGGCGCCCTTCATCAAACTTAGCCATTTTCACCAAAAATTTTCCATTTTGCCTTGATTTTCATGATTTCTGGAGGCATGTTGACTTCATGCTCAGTGGGATCTGAAAATAGAAACTTTCCAAAAATAGAAAAAAGCACAAAAGCATCCCTAAAAAATAGGAACTCCAGAATGGCCCAAAAATGCCAAAAATCAAAAAAGCAAAAAGCAAAAAAGTAAAATCCCTAAAAAAAAGGAAGTGTCAGAAATGACCGAAAGAAATGGCGATCTTCATCTACTGGGCCTTCTAAGCACTTCCATGATGTTAAGGCACACAAATGGGTTACAAAACTCAACTTGGCCGGATCGGCTATTCCAAAATTCAAATTTCTTGAACTCTGAAAGACGTTGCATAGAAGGCGGAACCAAAACTTGGGGGTCCCCATTTGCAATGGATAGGTCACAACAATACACTGATAGGTTCATCAGGTTTCAATGATGTTACTGAGTATATATTTTGGAAAAATACCAAGGAAGAAAAAATTCCCATGACAACACCTATTTTCACCCAAATAACAGAGGATTCTCCACAAGTACAAATTCAAATTTTTCTTCCATTGGAAAGAAAAATATCAGATGGCCCTTTTCCTTAATGACATTTTTTAGTTTTCTAGAGTTATTTATATCTTATTCTCTAATATTTGACAGTACATATCAATGCTCTTCATACCAGTCCCTTGCTTAGTGTTTTTTGGTGACAGTGCATTCAAGAACAAGACATGACAATTATTTTAGTTCACATGCAATGTTCTTTTAATAGTGGGACAACATACACCATTTTCTTGTGTCAGTGACATATTCATTCAATTATGACAGTGAACATTTGTTTTGGCAGTGGTAAATGCTTGGATAGTTACTTGATAGTGCATGTTTGGTTTGATAGTAGTAGTGCATGTTAGCCTTGATAGTGATGAACATTTATTCCATGACACAGTATTAGTATCAAGCATCCTTTATTTTGGCATATTGGTTATGCATCTTTTATGTGGATCTTTAAGGTCTTCTTGATAGGGGGAGAAGATCAACCAGATATAGGGAGCACTCAGTTCCAGGGTTTTTGGCATTGTTATCATAGGAGGGGAAATGATTCTTGCATATATGGTTGGACAATGTTCAATGTGGTTTTTTATTAATGAAATAGTGATTTGAAGTTTGAATTGAAGTTCCATATCAACATAGTGCTCAATGAATACTATGCCTAGATTTATGGGGAGCTTCAATGCTTATTCTTTATCCCTAGCTCATGAGTGGTTCATTTTTTATTATCACCCCACTCATATTTTCTTTATGATCAAATATTCATCATGCTAAACAACATTTGATTCAGTGGCTTGAGCTTGTATATGACAGTCTTTGATGCCTTCACTATGTGTTTTTGATGCATACCTCTTACAATAGTGAGAGTCTATTGCAAGTCTTCCATGTATCAGTTTGTGATTATCTGTGATATTGTGAACCATGAAGATACAGTGGATATTTTTCAAGTTTTTGATGCTCCATACTAATACTTGCTACTTTATGAGACTTCTGCATCTTTCTTTGGAGTATGTTCACTCTTGGTGGCATGTGTGTTTTGATAGTTTTCTGCACTTTGGTAGTTCTTATGGAAATGATCTAATTATGGCTTATATATTATGGTCTAACAATGCTTTGGTGTTAACTTTGATAGCAGTTCATGAGAATTATTCATTGGTTTTTTGGTTCATAACTCCATTTCATGGGTTATCCAGGTGTTTGTTGTGACTAGTAACAGCGTGATCCCACAATATTGGCTTACAATTTCTAGGAGATTCTGATTTTTGTTGAAATCACATTATTTTAGAAAATATAATGATTTAAGCCTTAAAATTTTCCCTTTTAAGGATTCCAATTGAAGAGGGTTTGATCAACCCCCCTTGGATAGAACCCCAGTAGTTTTTAACCATAACTATAACATAGTCCTCTACACCTATCAAAATGCTGATAAAAAACCATTTTTGATTTACCTTTTGGGGGATCAAATGAATTCATTTAAAATTTATTTTTTGTATGTAGTCCTTATTATAAGCTTCCCAAAAAGTATAATTTTAAATTTATTATTATATTTATTTTTTATTTCTTGTGAATGTAGGGTTTTCACTGAAAATCAAGCTCTTAGTTCTGCACATGTGGAAAAATAGAAGATTATAAAAAAAAAAGAATAGTGCACTAGATATTCAAGTCCTTGATCCAACAAAAATAAAATTGAATTTCGATACATACAAAAAAATTTGTGTTATATGGTCCACCTATGTTTGAATTGTAATTGGTTTGACTTCGAAACTTGATTAAGGAAAAAGTATTCAATAAAACACTATGAAACCAATTGGAAGCACTAGATATCGTAGTTACAAATCTAAATTCAAAAAAAAATAAAAATTATCCTTCACGGAAAAAATGTTATGCATTATATGGTGAGAATCACTCCTTAAAAATGGTGTTTATTGAAAAAAACTAGTTTTCAAAAGAGATGGAAAAAGAAGTGCAATCTGATTCCAATTTTTTTGAAAAAAATATATTTAGAATCCGCAAAAAAAATGTCACAAATCACTAGTTTACATCATCTTCAAATTCCTCATGGTTTAGCTGCTATAGGTGTTTGAAAGTGAAGATTTAGTTAGAAAAAATTAGTTCAGTGTCCAGTTTGGCCAAAAATTGTAAACTAGTATTGTGGGATCACCCAACACTGTATTTTCACAGTTCCTTTATCTTCTGTATATTGTGCCCTTTGTTGTCCTTTGGCATTTTGTCAAAAGGGGGAGATGAACATAACAATCATGTATCATGTATTTTATTAACAATGCTTCTCATGCTTCATTTGACAGTATACTTGCTTCATTTGCCAGTATTCATGCTTCAATTGATAGGATGCTTAATTTGACAGTATGAGTATTTCATTTTAGTTTGATGCCACATTTAACAATATGAGTTTTTATAGTGATCTACAACAGTACATGCTTCATTTGCTAGTATGAGGATAGTGCACTTTTTTTCTCGACAATGACAGTGAGGTGATGTTGGCTTTGATAATTCATTTCTCATGATGATTTCATTTAGGCATTTGACAGTCTTGATGTTTCTACAGATGATAATCTTTTGATGACAGTGATAGAATGTTTGACATCAATGCTAAAGGGGGATTTTGTTGACCCCTTTGACATTGGATGAGTTTGGAATTGATGTCAATATGGGCTTTCCCCTTGATACATATTTGAAAGGCTTATAATGATGTTGATATTTAATGACATTTGGTTATCATTGTCATTCTACTAAGGCAACTATGTTCATCAAAGTCATATACAATGGTATTTGTGGTTTTAATATGCAAAATGATAAAAGGCATAAATTTAGGTTGTTTCAATTGGTAACCTACCTAGCAAGTCACAAGTGCTTGAGGAAAGGTTTGAAGGTAGATTATAACATTGTATTCATTGGCCCTTTCTAGGGCATACCAGTTTAGCAAGGAAATATTGTATATTATGGAAAGAAATGTATATTGGGCGTCATGCAAAGATGTGAACTTGGTTATGCAACAAAAAACCTAGGGTTCTATTTTATAATATGCAACATGTTTCAAGGATTTGATAGTATAAAACTTGCAATGGTTATGAGTACATGATGGTTTTGGCGGTTTTGGCAGTTGAGATTTGTAAGTTTTGGTAGTTGATTCCTCTCAAGGTTTAAGGTATGGTTGTATTGCATTTTACCAGGTTGATGATTGCTATTTATATGAGATGTTCAAGTTCGGAATTTGGCTAGATAGTGAAATGAAAATATTGAGCTATCAAGAGTCATTTTGTTTGAGATTCTTTTGATTATATTGTTATGAAAAAAAGGTTTCTTTTGAAACGCTATATGAAGTTACTTGATAAAATGTATTCTTGAATATGTTATACTGAATTATGTGCTTTAAATAGCATTACAAAAAATAGTGAATAGTTTAATGTGTTTTGTGTGTTCTAGACTTCAAAAGAAATGGAGTTTATAGGACATGAAATGCATTAAGGCAAAAATTTACTCTGAACTTCAGTGAAATAGAGAAACCCTCTATAGATTACTCTTTACTTTGATGTGACAATGTTTTTCCAGTGAGGTAGTTGTGTTTTCTAGTGAGGCTTTGCTAGTGAGGCACAAAAAGTAGCTAGTGAGGCTTTGTAATAAGTGGAATTTTATTAAGCCAATGAGGCAATTTTCCCAAGTGGTTTTTTATGCCTATGAGGGTTTTCCACTCATAAAAATAATATTTGATGGTTCTTTTGCAATCTACATGGTTATCATGATTCATGCAATTTAGTCTTGTAGCATCCTTTATGGACTTTGTGACATTTGAGTTTTCCATGCGGTTTAAGGATAAAGAAGTTATGTGTTTTGAAAAAAAAAATGAGTTGAATTTGGTTATTAAAACACTAATTCACCCCCCATCTATGTTTTTTTTGTACTCCAACATAACATTCCAACTTTTCACAAGTAACAAAAAATAAAAGATATAAAATTTCATAGTTTCCTTATCAAAGCCTTGGAAAAGGGAATTATCTCCTATTTTGAGGAGTATCTATTAGACTCATCTTCTGATTTCACCTTCACCTCCAATAATAAATGCGCATCATTTGGCGGAAATCATCAATTCATTAGTTTTGGTAATAACAAAAAAATTGAAACTATTAGGTATAAATGAAGGGTATTGAGAAAAGTCATATTGATATTCACAGTGCTTTAAGTTTTGGGAATAAGGAGTTAGATTTATAGTGTGAAGGGGTAACACTTTCTATAGTGTGTAATGTTTAGTCAAGGGGTAATCAAATTTTGTGTGTTGAAGAGGCATGACTTGCAAAATCTAAACATTTTTTATCAAAAAAAGAGTTGTTACAAAATTACAAATATGAGAAAATAGTTTTCTCCCAAAATTTATGCTTTTTATTTGTTATAGTTTAAGGGTTTAGTGGAAAGTGGAAACCTGGAAGATCTAGCAAAAAACATAGCCAAAATGGTGGGGTCTCAATTAATTAATGAAATATCAGAAGAGGTGCTCAAGAAATAAGGGGAGTATGATTTCTCCAAAACTCTTACCATATCTCGATCTCCTAGTATAGAACCTATTATTAAGAAAAACCCTAGGGAAGAGAGGTAGAAAACCTTATTCAATCAAGACTCAAGAGGAAATTGCAATAGGTATTCAGTCAAATTTGGAAAAAAATAATACTATTGCTTCAAACAAGAAAACTAGGATGAACAGAGCTTGTTACTCTCCTCACACCCAATGGAAATTATATCATGGAATGTTAGGGGTTTTAAATCAAGCATCAATTGGATGTTTGTGGAGTTGATATAGTTTACTTCAAGAAACTAAACTTTCAGAAGCCATGATTGACTCATCTCTTAAAAAGTGGTCTAAATTTGGTAAGTTAGTCATTCACCTTCTCAAGGGGCATTGGGTGGGCTTCCCATTTTGTGGAACCCTAATAAAATAAGTATAGATCCTATTACAAATGAAATAAATTCACAATTAGTGAAAGTAACTCATTTTGATCTTGGTTTTTAGTTATTAAATGTGTATGACCCATAAAAAACAATAGGAAAGAAAATTATTTAGGATACTTTAAAGGAAGTTTTAGATCAATTGGGGGATGAGAAAGTAATCCAAGTAGGATATTTTAATGCAATCACTTCTCTACAAGAAAAGAAATGGGGAGTTCTTCCTCCTTAGAAAACAATGAAGATTTCAATTCTTTCTTTCAAGATAATGCATTATTGCATTTACAACCTAATAATGGGAATTATACTTGGACCAAAAAAAGGAATGATTTCTTATAGATTAAAAAGTGAATAGAAAGATTCTCATCTTCTCCAAATTGGTTGTTAGGTGCTCACACTTTTTCATAAAAAATATTATTACTTTCAAGCTCAAACCATTTTTCAATTTCCATGATTATATCAACAATTGTTTTAGGCCAAAAAGAAAATCCTCATCTAGGTTCGAATCAATGTGCTTCCATCACCTAGATGTCCTTACATTACTCAAACATTGGTGTTTAAATGCCCCCTTTTTTAGTGGATCAAGAATGAAACAATTTTGTAGGAAGTTGTAGTTCATTAATTGGAAAATAAGTACATGGAACGTTCAAGTATTCAAAAAATATATTGTTAAAAAATAAATGGTATATAAGAAACTATTAGATATAAATAGTCATATTATTTCTCATGGGATGGACAAAACATCATTTGAGTATCAATAACATTCTGTTTTCACAGTCCATAATAGATCATTCAAGATTTCTGTGATGTAAAAATCAGCACACAATTTATCCAGAAATCTTGAATGATCATTTGAGTAGAAAAAATCTACAAAAAGAATGGGAAAAACTGCTGGCAAGGGAGGAAGTGTATTGGAGGCAAAATTCTAGAGAAATATGGTTGAAAGAAGGTGACTGAAATACAAAAAAATAAAATTCAACTCAATTGAAAAGAGAAAAAAACACTATATTTTCAATTAAGGATAGAATAATAGGTGTTATTCTCTAGAGAAAAAAAAGATATTTAGAATGAAGGTGTTAAATTTTTCCAAAACTTGTTGTCTGCTCCAAGGGTGCATGCTCCACAAATAGCAAGAGAGAGGGAATAATTATTGGATTTCATTCCAACTTTGATCCATTAAGATGATAATACTCATCTAATCAAGAATTTTACCTTGGAAGAAGTAAAATTTGTAGTGTTTTCTTTACCATCTAATAAGGACCTAGGTCTAGATGGCTTTACAACCATATTCCTTCAAAAAAATTGGGATTTTATGTGTTGATATTATTCGGGCTATAGAAGAATCGAGAAAATCAAATACTATGCTAAAACAATTCAATATAACTCAATTGGAAATAATTCCAAACGTGAAGGATCAAAAATTAATTTTCATATTTTAGGCCTATATCCTTATGTAATACAATTCATAAAATATTTACAGAGGAAATATACCTCAAGCTTCATCCCTTCATTTCAAAAATAATTTTAGAGGAACAAAGGAGGTTTTTTCCAAGGATAGAGACACCAAAAGGAGCTTTGGTAGCACATGAAGTGTTACACTTAATTAATTCTAATAAATTGACATCCTTCATTATTAAGCTACATATGATGAAGGCCCATGATAGGGTAGATTTTCCATTTTTGATTCAATTCCTAAAGAAGTTTGGCTTTGGGCATAAGTGGTGCAAATGGATTCATTCGTGATTGTCAAGTGAAATTTTTTTTGTACTAATTAATGACACACCAGTTGCGTTCTTCAATTCTTCTCAAGTTGTTCATTAGGGGGATCCTCTTTCTCCATTCTTATTCAGAATCCTTGTAGAAGATATGAGCAAAAACATCCAAAAGGTGAATCTTCAAGGTTTATGGAATTGCATATCAATACCATCCACAAATATTATAGTTACTCATTCTCTTTTTGCAGCTGATACAATTCCATTTGGGCATGCTTCTCTTACATAATCTAAAAAAGTGAAAGATATAATAGCCAAATATTCTTCTGATTCGAGAAAAAAAAGTAAATGAAAATAATTCAAAGGTATACATCTTTAATACAAAGGCTAGTATCAAAAGGAAAATAGTGAAATTATTGGGTTTTCAATTTTTAGAGCTTCCTTGTACATTTATGGGAATTCCCTTTTTCATTGGTGGTAAAAAAAAGTCATACTAGGATAAATTCATTCTTAGTATTCAAAATTAAATTTCTTCTTGGAATGGCAGATGGTTATCACTTGCAAGCATAATTTTAATGACAAAGTTAGTTCTATTAGCAATTCCAAATAACTGCATGGTTGTTTTAAAATCTCCTAAACCATTATAACTATGACTGAAAAACTAATAAGGAGTTTTCTATGGAAAGGTAAAATATATAAGAAAATTATAATCTCCCTCATATCTTTGGAGAATCTTTGTCCAAAAAAATTTAAAGGGGGTGCAGGGGTCCATAATCTATCACCAAGAAATTTGTCCTTAAGTGAAAGATTAGTTTGGAACATGTATTCAAAACCAGATTCACAATGGTCCAATATGATGTAGGCTAAGTATTTATATGCCACATCTTCTAGTAGGATATTCACTCTATTTAATCCTCCCTTGGGATTACCTATGTGGAGCTTCTTGATAACATGCAAAGAAGTGATCACTCCATACCTTTCTTGGGAAAATTATAATGGTGAAGATTCTTTATTTTAGTTGGATTCATGGAATGGTTACCCAATGTTATTTAGCATTCAAGAACTTCAAAAGGACAAAGAAACTTTTTCTTTAATATGGGGTTCAAAAGTGAAATATTACTTTCAATGTTTAAATAATTTCACTGGCAAAGTGATTTGGAAAGACCCCACCAATGTGCCAATACCAAGTGATCAAAAAGAAAGATAAAAAATATACTAAAGCATACAATCATATTTAAATCAATTGATCCTGATAGATTAATTTGGGCCCCATCTAAAATAGGGTGTTACTTAATCAAACAAGGTTATAGGTCTATAACTAGTAATGGTGCACACATAGAAAGTCAAAGCTCATACTCTTTTTGTTGGAATGGAATGGTTCTCCCTAAGGTTGGTTGTTACACTTGGTTGGATCTAAAAAGAATATTATTTCAAGTGATAGGCTCTCAAAATTGGGGATATCAACCCATTTCAAGTGTGTTCTATGTGATGAATTCTTAGAAGATCTAAATCATCTTTTTGTACAATGCTTGTTTTCTCAAAGTTGCTGGTTGTTCATCAAAAGTAAGCTTAATTAGTATGCCCCACTATTAAACACTCTATAAGATCTATTCACAAGTTGTCCCATCCTCCAAAAATCAACTTTATTTGCAATTATATGGCAGATTGCACCTCCAATTATTATATGGAATATGTGGTGGGAGAGAAATAAGAGGATATTTAGAAAAGAAGTGGCACAAAAAGAGAATATTTTACTAAACATAGAGAAATCTATTTCAGAGGTAACTAATGCACATGTTTAGAAATAAAAAAATGTGGGCTATTCTTTCACAGATTGGGATTCAAATATCATGAAGTGTTGGGCTCATATAGCTCTTCCATTTCAAGGAAGTTTGTTTCAGAAGAAAAAATCAAATCTAGAGAGAACAAAAATAGCTTAGATTTCACCTTCATCGGGTTCTTATAAGCTAAATTTTGATGGTGCAAGAAGAGGGAATCTGGGAAAGTCACAAGCAAGGTGTATAATTCATGATTGATATGCGCTCCTTTTGGCATAAAGTCAATCAAACTTCCTCATGGAACAAATAATGTTACAGAGGCTCAATATCTCCTCCATGGATTAAATATGGCCATAAGTCTCAATTTACCCAAAAGGGTGATCAAACAATAGTGGTTTACACTTTTTGGCCAAACTTGACATTGAAATAAACATTTTGAACTTTTTCTTCACTTTCAAACACCTATAGATGCTAAACCATGAGGAATTTGAAGATGATGAAAAATAGTGATTTTTGAAATTTTGTTTGTAGATTCTAAATATATATTTTTAAAAAAATTGGAACCAAATTGTATTTCTTTTTCCATATCCTTCGATACCTAGTTTTTTACAATAAACAACATTTTCAGAGAGTGATGCACGTACTTTCTAGCACATAATGTTTTTCTATGGAGGATATATATATATATATATTTGAATTTAGATTTGTAACTATGATATGTAGTGCATGCATTTGATTTGATAGTATTTTATTGAATATTATTTTCTTAATTAAGTTTTGAAGTCAAACCAATTACAACTTAGACATAGGTTTACTTGCTAACATATAATTTTTTTATGTATGTATCGAAATTCTTTTTTTTTGTTGGATCAAGGACATCAATATCAAGTGCATAGATATTTTTCAGATTTTTTTTTGGTAATATTTTATTTTTCCACATGTGCAAAACAAAGAGCTCGATTTTTGGTGAAGAACCGACATTCACAAGAAATAAAAAATAAATATAATAATCAAATTAAATATATTGAAAATTATACTTTTTGGGAAGCTTATATTAAGGACTACATACAAAAAATAAAATTTTAAATGAATTCATTTGATCCCCCAAAAAGGTAAATCAAAAGTGGTTTTTTATTAGCATTTTGATAGTGTAAAGGAGACTCTGTTATAGGTATGGTTTGAAACTAGTAGGATTCTATCCAAGGGGGTTTGATCTAAGGTGGTTCAAATGATCAAACCCTCTTCAACTGAAATCCATTAAATAGAACTTTTCAAGGCTTAAATCATTATATTTTCTAAAAATATGTGATTTCAACAAAAATTAGGATGTCTCTAAAAGTGTAAACCACTATTGCAGGATCACTCAAAATTCAAATTGAAAGGGATTTCCTTTTGATAGTAAACACCTGCAAACAAAGGCATCTCAACTAGAAAATATCTTACATTTTGCAAAAATTTTGGCTCTTAATGATCCAGTTAGGTTCATACCAAATTACCCACTACTATAGGGAAGGCAACTAGTTAGTAAATTGCTTGGCTAATATAGGATGTGATCAACCTAAAGATGAAATATTTTATGATCATAATTTTATCAATTCATATAAAAAACTGGTAGATATCATTGCTTGCAAAGGTCTTAGTGTGGGTTCAAATGAAGTTTTTGATTTAATTCTATCATAGAAAGGGGAACAAAGTGCATTGGCATTGGTTTATAAGAATTGCTATTTTTGGTTTTTCTCATATGCTTTTATTTTATAGGGACAAATCATAATAAAAGTTTTTAAAGTTTATGGTGATAGGTTTAATGAATAATATTTTTTGATGATTAATGCCTAGCTAGACAAATGGTAAATGCTCATTCCATTTTAGATGGCGTTACTTTAAAATGACAAGAGCAATCAAACTGAGACATGCTTCACTCTCTCATTCATTGTCAAGCATGACAACTTCTTTCAAAAGGAGGTACCTAATTTCATTCAACATTACTTTTTTTGGAAAGTATATGTGGTAGCGGTGGTGGGCATTCCAGGTCTAAATCTTCAATTGTAGTGCCCCTCTACATTGGTCTGTGAGCCATTTGTGTAAGTGTTTATTTGTGATGTCATGTTGATTAATTTTAATGGCCTTATTAGTGTTGTTTAATTATTTAATGTAGTTGTTATTTATAAATGTCATTTAATTAGTTAATTTAATTTAACGATGTTTATTATTGTTGTGATTAATTTAATTAAAGTATTAAATTTAATTATTAAATTGATTATGTGAAAGTGTTAAGTATTTAATTAAATATTAAATTAATGTGTAAATTGATTTTTTTTGTAGATTTAAATGTGCATTGTATTATTATTTTGTTGATGTTAAATATTTTAATAGTAAGGTGGAATAATATTTTTAATATTGTTAATTTTTTAATTGATGTTTAGATAATATTGTTCATTTAAATTATTATTTTGGAATTATTCTAAATGAAAATTTAAGTGATAATGGACAATTTGTAAAAAGTTGGAAAAAATAAATAAAACAAGGAAATTATTTACATGCAATTACATACATCTATTGGAACTAGAAATAGATAGTGCAAGTTACCGATTTTGGTTTTAATTTTTGATTTATGCTTTGATTTTTGTTTTTCGAAAATAAATAACTAATTTAATTGGAATGGAGAGAAGGGAATTTATTATTGGGGGTAAAAACATAAAATTGGTTTTGGGCTTTGTGATTATTTTGTTCTCAAAAAAATTTCGCAAAAAGAAACAGGTTTTGAAATTGTTTGGTTGAAGTCTCGAAAGAATAAAACGCGTCTGGAAGCTTTTGACTCAACATCTATCTTCGGTTCTTGAGTGAAGGACTTCAGGTAGCGATGAAAATCTTCCTTAATCATTTATTTGAGAGCATTGTTCTATCTAAATCAAATTTATAGTGGAAAACTATCAATGGTTGTCTTCATCTTTTGCTATCGCTTTGTACTGAGATCGTCCATCTTATTTTGTGAGAAATGTTAATTGTATTGATGTTTATATGGGTTGCCTTTGTCTAGTTTTTGCAATTGAATCCCTGCTTATTCATTCCTTTTGGCTACATCCTTTAACTCATACAACTGTCATTCAAATTGACTACAAACATAGATATTTACCCCATTATAAAGAAACTTGAACGATATTTGTCTGGTTATTAAAAGAGTCTCTTTTGTTTTGGTATCATGTAGTTGTTCAAAGCAACCCAACCAGATTAAATAATGTTGTGACTTATTCCATGTTAGCTCAAGTGAAATATCACCTTCTCCTAGTCGTAGAGGAATTCCTTATCCTTAATGTGCATAGGAGAAACTACAGATTTGGCATTGGTTCTTTCATTTCTGAATTCAACCAAATAGAGTCCAAGGCTACGCTGGGGAGGTCAACATTAATAACTCACCCATCATGATAAATGCATGGGCATTGCACGGATTTGTGCGAGTTTCCTTTCTTAAAATTTCTAAGGCCTTCTTTGCTCACCCTCACTGAGCATATATATTTATGGCTTACAACTTGTAAGCTCTCACAGTTTGAAGGGTGGACCTCCTGAACCTTTTCAAAATTTGAGAGAGAACTCTCAAGAATCTCCCAAATTTAATCGATCCATCTCTCTCCTGTAATATTCGATTTAGACTTTTGGCTCTTGATTTACTCTATGACATTCGATTGGCATCTTGTTGGTTGTTGTAATGGGCACTAGTATTATGGTATGCACTTTAGCATTCATTTTTCTACAGTTGCTTGTATCAACCTTCATTCACCTTCTATTTTGGTGTTAGATTTATATTTTATATACATATATATAGACAGAGTTGTGCCTATATTTCATTAAGGATTTCAGATGGTTGTTTATGACAACAATATCCTTTAGCATAACAAGTTTTATTATTGTCCCTTGACCATAACCTGAAGGTATTCAAACCAAAATTATGAATCTTCACATATATAATTATGTTTATCTGAGTATGCTATTTGTTGTGTTCTGGTTTTCACATTGTTGTTTAAGACAACAGATTGCATAAATTGTATATATATATATTATTTTATATAGTTATTTAATCAATTTTTTTTTACTATTATATATATATATATATATATATATATATATATATATATATATATATATATATATATATATATATATGTTTATATATATATATATATATATATATATATGTTTATATGAATAAATATTATGGTTATATATGGAGAGCAAGGTAATTACGTAATATGGGTTTTAGAAATTTAAAGAATAAATTTTTATGCAGTTCCCTTCATTAGTTAAATGCCTTCTTATAAACGAATTTGGAAGTAGATGAATATGATTTATCACTCCTTTCTAAATGAGGGCTTTGTTTTAAATTAATTTATATTGAAAATTGATAATCGGCGTTGATGTTTATGATGTAATAAATGAGGGGTTGTGATATTTATAAAATATGTCTATATGATTTTTGTATTTATTTGTAAATGACTTTGTAGTGAGCATATAAATAAAATGTAATTATTTGTTATTCACTATGGGTAATACATTGAACATATTCATGCTCTTGAAGGTGGATGTTGATGGTTCTATTTTAATATATCCCCCTCTTGTGTTAATTTTGTTTTGAGGGGATTTTATTTATTGAATTTGGGTTGGAATTTGTTTGTAAACCCGTAATGTTGGATTTACCCTTGTTTGCGAGTTCTTGGGTAGTTAGTATTCTTCTTAGGCTTCTAGAGGTAGGGAAAGGATTTCTTATGTTGTTGAATTTTGTACTCAATTTTATGGGTCTTAGCCTTGTACTTGATAACTTATTTGTTATGGTTCAATCTAGCGTGAGATGGTCATATCTCACTTGGTGCATTTGCTTATTTGGTTTTGATAGTTGTGCATGTGGCTTAACCATTTGTGTTTTTGTGGCCTTGTTGCTAGTAGGGAGTGTGGCTTCCCATGGGGGTTGGAACCCTAAGTGGTCTCCTGGGTAACTCATGTGGAAGTTGAGTTAATCAAGTGATAACTTAATAAATAGTTAGGGGGTGGGTAGTAAACACACTAATAAAAAATAATGGATGCCTATCTCATGGCTCAAGCACTTGTATAGGTTTGGGATGAGACAAGAAGGCCTCGAATGGAAAATCACCTACCTTGTCCTCAAGAAAGGTAATTTGATTATGCATGTGCAAGAATGGGGGTTAGGGATCGATTGAGGTTGCCAGGGTAACCTAGGATGGGGGTCAATAACCTATGAAGGTCCGCATTGGGTAACCCATGTCGAGCCATGTGATGAAAAACTACACTTATCAACCAAGTATGTTTATAATTTTCCCCCCTCATTGTTCTTGTACCTTTGGAAGTGATTGTTCTCATGTTTTTGTCTTTTTGCCTATTGGATTATGGAGTCATGTCAGTCTTGTACACTTAGCATTTTTTGTTGTGGCTTCTCTTGTCATCTCCTAGCACGAGGGGTGGACCTTAAGGTCCACATGGTCAGGTGGAACATGATATACACTCCATTGGGTTCCTAGTTGGTGTTCATGAAGCATGGAGTGGAGTTGATGCAGAGATTCCATGGCTTCTCTTGATTGAAGATTGCTCTATGCTTGTACTTTATTCATCATTATTGTATTATTCTTGTACTCGATGTACTCTTCCCATTGATATAAGGGAAGCATTATGTAATGTACTATTGTATCTTTCAAGTGTTGTATCTATGGAAATATGCTCCACAATTGTAATATTGAACTATAAATTGATATGTAATAAAATGATGTATGTACTCTTGTCATCTCTATGGGTTATGGATGGTTGCATTCATATCATTAGATTATCTTGAGTAGTGTATATTTCTATCATTTTATTGCTTGAAATTTAATTATTAATGATGTTAATTGGTTGGGAGCGTTTACGGGTAATGCAACCATGTAACCCCATGGGACTAGTTAGGTGTTGTTATGTAATCATCATAATGTTGTATGTTTATTTAATTATGGTTATAGTTAATTGTTACCCTTTAAAAAATAAAATTGTTTCATCTTTGTTTAGTTGGTTGTTGTCTTGTGGGGTTGTGTGGTGGGGCGTTACAACTTGCTATCAAATCCAAGGTTATCAAACTCTAGGTACTCTAGGTTCAATTGAGTCCATTAAGTTAACCTTGTGCTTAACTTTGGAACTTATGTCTTTCCCTTCTATTGTTGTGTAGGAGTATGCCTAGGGGTCGGGGATGAGACCGTGGTAGAGGCTGAGGTGGTGGCCATAGAGAAGATCACTAGAGTACACCTTCTGAGAGTTCCCATGATAGTGAGCAGGGTAGTGGTTGTCAGAACTCAGGGAAACTAGGTGCAGAAGGGGCTCAACTTCTTTAGTTGCTAGAGGAGGTTCTTGGCCATTTAGGCCCTAGGCAAGAAGAAGAGTAGCAGGTGGTCATGGAGAGAGAGAGATCATTGAGGAGAGATATTGTTCTAGATCAGGATGCGGTGGTAGTAGATCACATGAGGGACCTTTCGAGGGAACATTCCCCCATGTTTGATGGTATTGGTGGAGGATTGAAGGCATAAACTTGTCTTATTGATCTAGATCATGTTTTTTCTATATGCATTCTTATGGAAGTAATGCTAGGGCTAGGTGCATCATCATGCACCTTAGGGGATTCGCATCCATGTGGTGGCGATTAAAAGAGAGAAAACTACACCTAGATATTGGTTCTGTGATGAGAGTTATTCATGGAGCGATCTAGAGCCTATTTTCTATTAGAGCATTGGAGATAGCGTTGTGCGGATGAGTTCCATGAATTGAAACAAATGGAAATGTTCATACAATAGTATGAGCACCAGTTCTATGAGCTCAAACAATATGCTAGGATTAGTAGTGATGAGGGTATGCTTGTGCACCATTTTATCAGGGGCTTGAATGCCCACATCAATGGAGGAGTTTGATTCTTCGAGATGAGGACTATGGAGGTGGCCATGGAGAAGGCCTGGTTAATGGAGGAAAACTTGGCCATGGTATTAGGAGGCCACACAGGAGTTTAGATAAGAAGTAAATCTTCATCTAGTTTTGGTTCTCGTAGGGACAAACACAGATAGCTGGCTCATCTAGGAGTCATTTGGCACTTGCCAAGGGTGAACATAAGCATCAACAATGCTTTGAGTATAAACATAAGAATTCAAAATCTCATCATGGTGATGAAGATTCTCAATCTAGGAAGAACCAAAACTGGTGGTGTAACAAGCACAACCATTCTGACCAACCTGCACAAAGCACCCAACCGATGACTAGGAGGGGTAGTGTTCAACAATCTAATGCACCTCCTGGTGATAGAGGTTTTGGCCAATGCGTAGGTTGCTTCTCTTGCTGTCAATAGGGCCACATTGCTAGGTAGTTTTTGCAGAGGAACACTATGGGTCTTAGTTAGGATCTAGTTGTTTCTGAGCTAACACTGGGTGATGCGGGTAGGTCACACTGAGTATTTGTTGTAGTTGATAACCGCCAGGCTGGGCACTAAGGTTCAGTTGTTGAGGTTACCAGTAGAGGATGGGTAGCTAACTTGAGAGGCTATGGATGAGCTCGTGAGGGTTTAGTGGAGTCCTAGCATAGTTGTATTGCCTCTCGTGGGTGGGTGCATGGAAATGGGTAGCAATTCCGTGGACACCCTAAAAAAAAAAGTTGTAAACCATAACGCACTCGCGTTATGGTTTCCATTAAACCTAGGCAAGGTCTCAACGGCCACAACTACAAACAAATAACATGAGTGCGTTATAACGTGCTTGTGTTATCAACTGTTAAAAGAAAAAAAAAATGCAAATCTCTCATTTGCATTTTGACTGGTTTTTTTGTTGCATCCATGGCCAAAAACCCATAGTATCGCGCTCACATTCTAGGAGGAGGATTTCTTCACCAACAATCCATATTTCTTCACAACGATGGCGCCATGATGATAAGGAGTTGTGAGAGGTAAGGATTCTATGGTTTTTTCTTTGAATTTGTTAGTTTTAGGTTGAATTTGATATCTATTTGTTTGAATTTTTAGATGCAAATCAACCTGCAAACCCTCAAAATCCTTAACAGGAAGACCAACCAAATCCTCAAGATCAAAATCAACCACAACATTAGCCTCCTCCACCAATCTCTTAACCCCCTCCTGGCACTCAACAAAATTTAATGAGTGAAATTGAGAACAACAAAAAACAAATTGAGGATTTGATCAATAGGTTGAGTGATCCAAATGGTTCAACCACAGAAAAAATCACCCTAGCAAATTCATTGAAAGATATGTTAACAAAAATAGATTCAATTAGCAAACAGATAACTGGATGGGAAGATAGGAGGCAGGCGACTAGGGACTATTATGCAAATAAACTATCATACAAGGATGTGAAAGATTTAAAAATTACAAAAGGTGATTTGTGCTCATTATTCACCAACCCACACACAAATCAAAATTTTACCCTCAATGCAAAGAGGTTTCCTATCCATTGGTGCCACCACCAACAGATGAAGAACCAGTTTTATGATAGGTGGTACATGGTCTTCGATTACCCACCGTGCAACAATTGCGAGGTCCCACAATATTTCCTTAGGAAACTATACAATGAGTTCATATTGAACAAAATCCCAAATCATTTTGATATGAGGGATTTCCAGGGGAGAGGTGGGGGGTCAGCTCAGGATAGACCTAGTGCACAGCCGGATCCTACGCAGCAAGGTAGACGAGCTCTCGCTAGGCCACCTCATGAGCACGTTGTTATGCCTTTCGTCGCGAAGGAAAGTGTTGATGTAGAGACATTGCAGGCAATCAACACTTTGACCCATAGTGTCATCCATCATACTAGTCCTATTCTACAGCGCCATCCAGGGGAGTCTTCGAGTGGTGGCCTTCGAACACATGTGTGTCAATCTTGTGGGGCTACTTGTTCATATGACCCCACCAACACTCAGGAGACTGGTACGTAGGATCCGTCTGCAACTATGGAGATGGAGATGATAGCTGACATTTTGCATGAGGCATATGACATTGACAGTCAGGTAAAAGTTAGTGCATGTGTTCATTGAATTTAATTTATTAAATTCGATTTTGAAATGCAAGATTAACTAAAAATGTTTTATGATTTTAATAAAAATGTAGGGTCACAGTGTTGAGACTAGATACACCGGCCCCCCACCAACCTATTTCTGCAGTACACCTATCGCTAGGGTATGTAACTAGTAAACAATTATAAATTTATTGCATGTTAATAGCATTGTTTTACGAATGGTAATTTAATATGCGATTTTGGATATTGAACAGACTAATATTGGAGGTTTTGATGGAACATTTCCTAGTGGTGGTGGATTTAATCAAACCTTCATGCAGGTAATAGAATAAAGAGCTTAACTAATGAATCAAGTACTTAATAGTTCAATAGTTATGAGTTATGTGTATTCAAGGTAATTTCTATGTTAATATAAATATCTTTTATCAATGCTTATACTTATGTGATTGATGTATGTTTGTGTATGGGATCATAGTAATTTCTATTTGATGATGCTATTGTGTCTTTAAGGTTTATTTATTAAAGGGTGCATGAAACAAGTTTTAAATCCTTAAAAATCTTTGAATTTCTTAGGTTTTTCTATTTGTCAAGTTTGGGCTCCGAGTCCGAGTCCGAGTCCAAGTAAAAAATTGGCTTGTCAAGTCCGAGGTGAGTCCAAGTCTTGTAACACTAGTGTGAACACATCAAGGAATAATGTATATGCTGATGAAGAGAGAAGCCATCCTTGTTTCCAAACAAACCATGGTATAGATATGGGTGGTCGAGATAAAACGTCACTCTTCTAGATAGTTCGAACCATAATCTTTCATGGTTGTAAACACACCTTCATTATGTCTGTTCTTGATCCTACTGAAGAAATGGTGGAACATGTTGTAGATCAAATATTGCAACCCTAAGTCCACAAGAAGGTTACTTGTCTCGATTTCTGCAAATGTCTTTAAGATGTTCATCCTTCTTGAGTAATGCCAACCACTATCATCGGTTGCCATGCTTCTAATGGAAAGTCAATTTATTGCAATACCCAAAGGCTAGCAGGTCCATTCACTCTAATACCACTGTAATGACTCGAGCTTTGGATCAATAGATTTTTGATTTATTTCTTATTGGACTGATAAAGGTTGTCATCCAATATTATTAAGATAGATAACAGAGTCCCAAAAGTATAAATAAAATAAATTCTGAATATGAAATCTAATTCAAATATTAATTTGATAATGGAAATTTTATAAATAAATATAATAGTTGTTTCTAATTAATCAATTAAAATCATGTGTTAGCTTTGAATATAAATCTGCCTATCATTGATATATAGGCCTTGAGAATTGGGATGCCTTTCCTGATTGATATTTTGTACTCATGCATATAATTTTGAGTCCTTTCTGGATTATATGCTTGAAACGTATACTCCCATATTATAATTTTTTTCTCATATAGACCAATCCCACACTAGGTAATTCAATAATAAAAATTAGCTCGCAAATTGATTACCCTGATCTTCCCTTCCTGTTCTCTTTTATACTCAAAAAGTACACAATTGAATCCTGATAGCAATATCACAATTTGACACATTGTAGAAAATACTTCCTACTTATCAATTGATGAGCTAAAGGGGCTCTATAATGAATGTTTCATAAGGCACAACACTTGCTGAAGGTTTTACAAATGGGGTTGCAAGCTAGGTGGGCTTAACCTTGGGGAAAAAACTTCATGGTTAAGCGCTTGAGCTAGAGTAGTACTGGGATGGGTGACCTCCTGGGAAGGTGTAGTGCCTCACCTCTGTGAGCATCACCTACATGAAATGAGTGCTAAGTGGGCCATTCATTATCATGAGAGATGGGTTCTTGTGAACTCATCCCTCTTTCAATCCATGTTAGCCTTGGGACCGTATAGGAAGCTGGAGGTCGTACGAAGTACGAGATCAACAAGTTTGTATAAGAAATCTAAAAAATAGAGAACAATGTGAATAATTCTTATCTTATCTTCTCCAAAAGTTCATCAACAACCTCCATTCGAGCCTCTCAAGGCTTTACATAGTGTTTTACACCCTTGTCTAACTGATCCACACCCTCAACTAACTAAAAAGCAACTTTCAAAATAAGTAACCGTTGCATTTCAAATTTGTTGCTTTAAGCAACTTACAAATTTGCAACTTTAGACTCCTCTAACCTAAGGGATCGATCTGGTGGAACATAGATCAGAGTGATTCCACGTGTTTCGGTGTGAAAGAGGACCATGCCTAATATAAACATACCTATTTAGATGTGTTGGAATAGTCTGCTTGGTCACACAAGTTGCAGAACGAAAGTTGCACCACTTTGCAACTTTGCACTGCTTGCATTTGATGCTTTTTCCATCAAGTGAAAATTCGTTACCATGGGAAAAACACTCTGAGATAGCTAAAACCAAGAGAGGTTTTTGTAGAGGGGCTCAACGTGATCCTATAAGATCAGACGAGAAGTTTCTAAGCATCACGATATCCAAGTAATAGCATGCTGAAGTTTGCAACCATTTTGCACTTTGGACCCTTAAAGGATCGATCCGGTGGAACGTAGCTTAGAGTGATTCCATGTGTTTTGGTGCAAAAAAAGACCATGCCTAGCATAAACATACCTATTCGGATGTGTTGGAACAGTTAGTTTGGTCATACGAGTTACAGAGCCAAAGTTGCACCACTTTGCAACTTTGCACAGCTTGAATTTGACACTTTTTCCATCAAGTGAAAATCCGCCGCCACAAGAAAACCGCTTCAAGACAGCCAAAACTAAGAGAGGTTTTTCTAGAGGGGCCCAACGATTTCTTGTAGGATCAGACAAGAAGTTTCTAAGTGTAACGGTATCCATTTAATAGCATGCTGAAGTTTGCAACCATTTTACACTTTGGACCCTTCAGGGATCGATCTAGTGGAACATAGCTCAGAGCGATTCCATGTGTTTCAGTGTGAAAAAAGACCATTCCTAGCATAAACATACCTATTCAGATGTGTTGGAATAGTTATTTTGTTCATACAAGTTGCAGAGCGAAAGTTGCACCACTTTGCAACTTTTCATAGCTTGAATTTGACACTTTTTCCATCAAGTGAAAATCCGTCGCCACGAGAAAACCACTCTAAGACAGCCAAAACTGAGAGAGGTTCTTCTAGAGGGGCCCAACATCTTCCTATAGGATTAGATGAGAAGTTTCTAAGTGTAACAGTATCCAATTAATAGCATGCTGAAGTTTGCAGCCATTTTGCACTTTGGACCCTTAAGGGATCGATCCGGTGGAACATAGCTCAGAGCAATTCCACGTGTTTCGGTGCAAAAGAGGACCATGCCTAGCATAAACATACCTATTCAGATGCGTTGGAGCAGTTAGTTTGGTCACATGAGTTGCAGAACAAAAGTTGCACCACTTTGCAACTTTGCACTGCTTGCATTTGATGCTTTTTCCATCAAGTGAAAATCCACCACCATGGGAAAACCACTCCGAGATAGCCAAAACCAAGAGAGGTTTTTTTTGAGGGGCTCAACGTGATCCTGTAGGATTAGATGAAAATTTTCTAAGTGTAACGGTATCCAAGTAATAGCATGCTGAAGTTTGCAGCCATTTTGCACTTTAGACCCTTCAAGGATCGATCCAGTGGAACATAGCTCAGAGTGATTCCACGTGTTTCGGTGTGAAAGAGGCATGCCTAGCATAAAAATACCTTTTTGGATGCATTGGAGCAGTTAGTTTGGTCACACGAGTTGCATAATGAAAGAAGCACCACTTTGCAACTTTGCACTGCTTGCATTTGATGCTTTTTCCATCAAGTGAAAATTCGCCACCATGGGAAAACCACTCCGAGATAGCCAAAACCGAGAGAGGTTTTTGTAGAGGGGCTCAATGCGATCCTATATGATCATATGAGAAGTTTCTAAGTGTCACGATATATGAGTAATAGCATGCTAAAGTTTGCAGCCATTTTGCACTTTGGACCCTTAAGGGATCGATCCGATGGAACATAGCTCAGAGTGATTCCACATGTTTCAGTGTGAAAGAGGACCATGCCTAGCATAAACATACCTATTCATACATGTTGGAACAATTCGCTTCATCACACGAGTTGCAGAAAAAAATTTGCAAATTGTTTATATGACCTTTATATGACCTTTTTCACATTGTTTACATTTCAAAATTCAAAGTTTGCAAATTTTCCTATTCAACGCATTTACAGAACAAGGTGCTACTACACCAAACATGAACTCAAACCTTACAATATTTGAGTATATCTCATTATGTAATTAAATCTTATTACAATGCCTTAGGCACTTTGTTCTCACAAATCTTTTACAATGTCACTCATACATTCGAGATTCTCTTTAAATGTCTACATCATAGGTGATCATTATGAGGTTAACTTCAAATGAGTAGCTTGAAATTCCCTCTCTAAGCTTCACATGCTCTTTTATAATCGCTTGAAATCAAAATTTAGATTTGTCAAGATCATCAAAATAAGGATGTTGCATTCCTTTTTTGGCTGAGATTCTCTTTGATGGCTCTTAAATCAACATTTTCTGTAACGAAAGATCAATCAATTTTTAGTAGTTTACTTAAAAATACGCAAAGTAAAAGAGAAAAAGAAAGAGCATCCAAAATGGAAATGAAATAAAAATAGATGGAAGGCACTTACAGATGTTGCATGCAGACATCAAAATAAGGATGTTGCATTGCTTTTATGGCTGACATTCTCTTGGATGGCTCATATATCTGCATTTTTTGTAAAGGGACACCAATCACTGTAAAAGAAGATGATAGCATTGGCATCAAACAAATTAATGTGCATACAAGTATACATTAATAAGAACTAATGTGCATATACTTACAAATTAATCCAATGAACCATTTGGGTCTGATCTACTCTTTATTGTGTCAAGTATCGCCTCATGGTCAGACTCACGGACCTTTCATAATGTCTTGTTCAAAGGTATACCCCCATATTTGGTCAAATGAACATTGGATTCCACGACAAGGTTCGAGTAATGAAGAATCTTACGATGCATGCCAAAGTCCTGAAATAGCCAATGTTTAACACTTGAATGTGGGTACCTTCTAAGCCATGTTCCAGTAACCACAACTGAGCATGTAGGGTATTTGATGTTTTCTCCATCTATAACTGGGGCCTCCAATTTCTTTTTGGTCTCAACACAACGACACAAGTAATAGTCTGTTCCCTCTTCATTGTCTTCATCTGCAATAACTGCATAAACATGCCCTGCATTGATATGTGCAAAAAATCTCCTGAAATTAGTCAACATTATGAATACACTACAAAGTAAGATAATGATATGGAATTTAAACAATTAAGCAAGTAGATATATATCACCTGGTTGAACTAGAACTAATATGTGGTCAAAGTCGATCGATGATTCCATCTGTGTTAGTTCCAATGCTGTCGGAGGGTGATACATGTGAAGTGGGCTAAGATAACTTGTCAACCATTTGTCAACCCACTCCCTTGACTCAGAATCATTCCAGTCTTGCATTGTACATGAAGAACAAAAGCAAGCCATCTTTCGTGTATTGATACTCCATGAACCTGCATTTGAGCTAAGGAAATAGTGTACGTCACTCGATCTATTAGTGTACAACAGTCTTCATATGGTGCAATGTTAGTATCATCCATCAACCAAAAAAATCTATGAACTAAAGACATACCTTCATTACCTGGACCCATCAAAGCATTACACCACTCGACGATTGATTTTGCATCTGTCAACTTTGCACTATATTTATACTTTAACTCTTCTTGTGCTAATACTCTTTTCACGCATGCTTCTGCACCATCATGCTCCCCCTTTCCATGTCCAACCTCACAAAATTTCCACATATGTTGAACACCTGTAATGACATGCATCCTGCACAACCAATAGAACATGCACGAGTTCTTGAACTATGTTGCATAGTTATCAAACCATATTATATGTTGATCGTATTCTATGCCCCTCTCAACCAAACCACTGTAGAACATCTGGAAGCAACCTTGCACGAACTCTTGTGTGTGATCATCACTAATGTAAAAGTGGTACTCCCTCAATACCTTCCTTTGCTCATTTGTACTATCAGATGTATGAATGAATGCTATGTGCATAAATATCGAAAATTGTGTGGAGTTGTAATATTGTGACTGCACCTCATGTTGTGGCTGTAGAGTGTAGTTCTCTACAAAGTCAACCACGGATACTATGCTTCCAACTAGAAAGGTGTCCTTGCATAGCTTGAACTATGTGTCCAACCATCGGGCTCTATGGGTATGCATTGCATACTCATACAGTATATTGTCATGAAATGTGCTCATAAATTGGTACACTAGAATCTTCTCAATAACTAAAACACACATTTTTGCTTGAGACCCATCTTTTGTAGCATATGCCACTGTTTTATACTTCCTGAACTCTACTAATTTTTTTCCCACCTCATCTATATGTTGACATACTGGCATACGCTGGAAGCCACCGCAACGCTCGTATGAACCATCCAAGCATGTTGTCCTATAGAATATCTGGCCATCCTCTATTTCACATAAATTTTTTGATAAGAAATCTTTGGAATATTTTGGTGGGGCTTCTATGCCACAATCCTGCAAAACATCGTTAATATGCAAATCTAAACATATAGAATGATAAACATCATAAAGGTTAGAAAATTCAAAATGTAGTCAACAATAAGTAGTGTGTGTGTGATTTATCTTGACATAAAAAGGTTTAAGCAGTTCAAAAAATATTTGAGAAATACTAATTTGAGGATAATCATTTTCAAATTTCCGAAAAAATTGGGTTTGAGTCATATCCAAAAAATGCTTTGGATGTGGCTCACGATTCTGACTACCGATTCTCCTTCTTACCACATCCCTTTGATTCAAAGATGGCCTTGTGTTATTCTTCCAATACTCTTCAATTAGTGTTCTCAATGCTTCGACAACTTCTTTATCTTTTCGTGACAGTCTCCCCGAGAATGCCCATAATTCATTTGTATCATTTCCCTCAATTCTTTGTTGCCTTTGAATGGCTCTTGATAAAGTTTTTCTACTAATTCCCATTTTTTCACTAGTCTTTTTAATTATATGAGCTATGTTTGTTTGACAGCTTACCAAAGTTGATGTAATGAGATGTTGGGTGACATTACTATCCTTTGAGCATGAGGTCTTACCCACACTCTCATAAGCATCCATTAGATTCTTCACAATAGTGTCTTCACTCGATGCATTCTATGTTCTCAACCAAAGAGTCTTCATGATGTTCCTATACTTTACACCCCGCATCATTTCAACAAATAGTTGACATCTTGCAGTCTCATTTAGCCTTTCAAAGAATCATTCCCAAATCTTATCAGCATATCTTCTACAAGTGCGTGTTGAAATCTTACCTTCCATGTGCTGCAAAATCTCATCATCAATATTAATCAAATACTTTGGCTTTCTACGCAAAATTCTAGGTGGTGTTCTCCTAGGTACATATATCTCAACATTACGAATTTCATCAATATTTAATTGAGGTGGGCTAGATTGCATACCTTCGATCGAGGGTGGAGAAGAAGACATACCTTGAGGTTCACATGGGGATGATGGCATACCTTCTTCGTCAATTCTGAGTGATGATGTACTCTCAACTTGAGATGTGTTGGATGGTGTCCAACAATATTCACTTGTGGTACATGGTGTCCCTCCATATTCACTTGCAGTAGATGGTGTTCGTCCATATTCACTTGTGCTAGATGGTGTCCCTCCATATTCGCTTGTGCTTAATGGTGTCCCTTCATATTCACTTGTCATAGAGGGTGTGTCTCCAAGTACAGTATCTGAATCTGTCTTACGACGATGCTTTTGCATTTGTGTCTGTTGTGCTACCTATTCCTGTTCTCTTTTCGATGGTTGAGGTTCCTCTACAATCGGGTTGTTTTCATCAATCATTTCCAATTTATTTTTTTCACGATATGCCACCACCCGAACTCTCTCCTTTTCTTTCAAGGTTTCCTTCTCTTCGTCTGTTAGTTTCCTCTTTGTCTTTTTCTTCGGCATGGCAGGTAATTTTATCTGTAGCATGGTAATGAGATGAATATTAGTTCGTAAAAAATGTATCCATTCAAGTTAATTGAAAAATATATGTCATTGAAGGCTTCATTTAAATAATACTTACAATCATCGTGTACAAAAGTTAACCTAGCATGTAGACAAATGTTTAAAAACTATGGAAGCAATAGGCTAGCCAAAGCACATTTCTAACTAAAAGTGAATAACCATGATTGTGATTATGAAACTAATGAGTTTAATGGCACTGTGAGTCTTTGATAAGTTTTTGTTGTAGGAGCATCTTGACAATCTATGCTTCCATTTTGAAATTTGATTCAATTTTGGGTATCTTCATGTTGTAAGAGGGTCATTAAAGACATTTTCCATGTACCAGTTATATGAGCTTTCAAAGGTGGTTTTTTGTTAGTTATAGGAATTGAGGGGAGTTGGTTGTCATTTCAAAAGGATTAAGAAACCTCCATTGACTCGAAGGGAGGATTTTTGTTCATTTTGAAATCTATTTTTTTGATAAAAAAATGTTGTTTTCCAGAAATTCACTAGTTTTTTTGCACTTTCCTGCACTTGTATGAATCTATACAGCCTCCCCTTGATATAAAATTAATATAATATTGTAGGCACATGTATTAACTCTCTAATTCATCAGTTCTGAGGGCTTAACAGTACATTTGAAGGGAGGAATTGACAATTTTCTGAAACTGCTCATTTCAAGCCAATCAAGGGTTTGAGTAGGATTTAATTATGAAATGACCATCCCACCTACTGTTATGACTTGTCTCTCAGTGGTATGGCATGTACATTGTTATATTAGGGTCTTTTATTTTTGAAAATTCCTTGGAATGAAACTCATGACAATAGGATGGGGTTCTTAGGCTGAAACAAGCACTTTTCCACAAGAATTTGAGGAACCAAGGAGTGATTTTGAAAAAGTGTTGAAGGATTGGTCTATGTAATGAACTTTTGACCTTTTGCAGGGTATTTTTAAGATGTTTGATGCTTTGGAATGGTCTGGGAAGGCCCGGGTATAGGAGTTTCTATAAACCCTCCCTCTTTGCATTAAAAAATGGGGGTTTTTGTATTGGAAGCCTAGTTGAGTAGGTAAGGTCCTAAGACCTACAAAATATCTTGTTTTGAGACCTAATTAAAGACTTTTTTTGGGTTTGGAAGTCTAATGTGAGGATCTAAGGGTAGTTCCTTTGTAAAATTGGCCTACTTGGAGGCCTAAAATAGTGAAAAGGTCAGTTTTCTTAAAGTTGTCCCAAAGGAGTGATGTCATGGGTTAAGGTATGTCTTGCAACTCTGAAATGGGTGCTAGAATAATTCTGTTATTTTCTTGGTGTTTTGGAAATTTTTGGAGTTAAGGGCCCAAAACTGGTTTTGCACAATAACTAGATTCCAAGGGTGAAATGTGGGAAATAGTGTTTATGTATGTTGTCCAACTTGGAGGAGTGTTGGGATTGGTCCATTAGGCCTTTTTAATCTTGTTAGATTCCTCTTGAAGTCAAGTTGACATCTTCAATGGTTTTGGGTCCTCTAACTTTGCATCAAAAATGAGTATCACAGTCTAAAGTGTGTGCATGGTTTGGGAGATACATGTGTCAGTTTGCAGACGGTTGGCTACTAGTAATGTGGACAGTGAACAAAGGAACTAAGTTTGTGTGTAAGGGCAGACTTTTGAAAGGTTTCATTTTTGTTGTACTAACTCAAACAAATATTTATTAAGCAAATAATGGTTTGGTTGTGCCTTAAGAATTATAGTTTGTGTTTGTAAACAATGGTGCCATTATGGAAGATTTAAGACAACTTGTGAATGAAATAATCATTGGTTGATGTTTTGAGGAACCTAGTTGATTGTAATCATTTATTTTCAAGATTTTCAAGGTGTTTTGAAGGTTAATCTATTTTTTTGAGTCTAACAAAGAGTTTCTAATCAACTTTATGCTATGTTACAATCAAATTTATGACAATTAATCTATTTTTTTGAGTTTGACAAAGAGTTGAAACCAAATTCTAATGTTTTGATGAAAATATGATTGAGTTTGTTTGTTGATCTTCTTCAATTTAAGTTAGGGTCAGAGGTACCCTTGATGATTTGTGGATCCTGGTAGATGCTTTGCATCAAGTTTAAAATGGTAATTGGCAAGTGTATATAATTGTGTATATAATGGTAATTTGAAATGTGCATTGACAACCTAAGGTTATAATGACAAAAAAAAATGAAAGCAAGCCATAATAGAAAGAAATAAAATGTGTAAATACTTCACATACCTAAAAAACCAAACTTTCAAATGGAGGAGTTCAACCCAATTATGTAGCCTTAGCTTCTTCTTTCTTCAAACCCCACAACAATTTGAGTTGTTCAAAAGCTTGTTCCCCTCCAAACTTCAATTGTATATCATTTTTCAATGGAATTCAAACTCCAATTGATAATATATGTCTTTCAACGTGGAAACTTTGCTATTTCATGCAAAGGTGATAGAAGACCATGGAAAAGGTGATGGAATATGAAAAACATGCTTGCACACTTCACAACATCATCAAAAAGCTACTTTTTGTTGGAGCACATGCAAAACCAGGGGCATATGCAGATTGTGGGCCTTGAAATCACGGGTATATAGAGTTTTTTACTTATTTAGTGGAGTAAAAAATGCGCTCGCGTTATAATGCAAGCGCATTATGTGAAATATGGTTTTCTCTTTTCTCCTTCTTTGTCTTTACCCTCTATCCTAATTCTATATATGTCCCCTACACCCTTATAGTAGAGGAAACATAGGTGAGTGTGTGTGTGTGAGAGAGAGAGAGAGGTAGAGGGAGAGTGGGAGAGAGGGAGAGGGAGAGAAGGAGGGAGAGGCAGAGGGTTAGAAATAGAAAGTGGGAGACATGGAGATAGATAGGGAGGGAGAGAGGGTGAGAGTGGGAGAAAGAAAGAGTGGGAGAGAAAAAGGGAGCGAGGGAGGGAGAGAGGGTGAGAGTGGGAGAAAGAGAGAGTGGGAGGGAGAGAGGGGGAGAGAGAGAGGGAGGGAGAGAGGAGGAGAGTGGGAGGTGGGAGATAGAGAGAGGAGGAGGGAGAGAGTAGGAGAGTGGGAGAAAAAAGAGAGTGGGAGAGAGTGGGAGGTGGG
>CM021107.1:514669619-514712971 GCA_007115665.2 Sequoiadendron giganteum | reverse complement strand
TCAATCCCTATACCCTCTTAATCCCTCAATCCTCAACCCTTCAACCTTAATCCCTCTACCCCTATACCCTCTTAATCCTTGAACCCTCAACCCTTAAACCCTAATCCCTCAACCCCTATACCCTCTTAATCCCTCAACCTCAACCCTCAAACCTTAGACCCTAAACCCTAAACCCTCAACCTTCAACCCTTAAACCCTAATCCCTCAACCCCTATACCCTCTTAATCCCTCAACCCTCAACCCTTAAACCCTAATCCCTCAACCCCTATACCATATTAATCCCTCAACCCTCAACCTTCAACCTTTAAACCCTAATCCTCAACCCTTATACCCTCTTAATTCCTCGCCTCTTCAAGCCCGCCCTAAACCCTAATCCCCAACCTTATACCCTCTTGCACCCCTCAACCCTCAAACCTCAACCTCAACCCTTATAACCTTCTTTAATCCCTCAACCTCAACCTCACAACCTCAACCTCAACCTTGTAAACCCTAATCCTCAATCCCTTTATACCCTCTCTTAATCCCTCAACCCTTCAACCTTAAACCCTAACTTCAACCCGCCAGAAGTACCCTCTTAACCCCTCAACCTCAACCTCAACCCTTAAACCCTAATCCCTCAACCCCTATACCCTCTTAATCCCTCAACCCTCAACCCTTAAACCCTAATCCCTCAACCCCTATACCCTCTTAACCCCTCAACCCTCAACCCTCAACCCTTAAACCCTAATCCCTCAACCCTTAAACCCTAAACCCTAATCCCTTAACCCTATACCCTCTTAATCCCTCAACCCTTAAACCCTAATCCCTCAACCCCTATACTCTCTTAATCCCTCAACCTCAATCTTCAACCCCTAAACCCTAATCCCTCAACCCCTATACCCTCTTAATACCTCAACCCTTTAAACCAATCCTCACACCATACCCTTCTTAATCCTCAACCCTCAACCCTCGTAAAACCCTAAACCCTAATCCCTCAATCCCTATACCTCTTAATCCTTCAACCTCAAACCCCATCCCTCAACCCTCACCCTCAACCCTAAACCCATCCCCTATACCTCTAATCCTGCAGAACCCTCACAACCCAAACCCTCTAATCCTCAACCTCAACCCAAACTTCCAACCCCTCAACCCTATACCTCTTAATCCATCAACCCTCAACCCTAAACCCTAATCTCTCAACCCTTGCAACTCTTAATCCCTCTGCCAACCCTCAACCTGCAAACCCTAATCCTCAATCCCTTTGCAGTACCCTCTTAATCCCTCAACCCTCAACCCTAAACCCTAATCCCTCAACCCTAAGGTACCCTCTTAACCGCCAACCCTCAACCCTCTTGCAAACCCTCACCCTATACCCTCTTAACCCTCTTCACAACCTCAACCTTCAACCTCAACCTAATCCCCAACCCCTATACCTCTTCATAATCCTCACAACCTCAACCCTCAACCCCTAAACCCTAATCCCTCAACCTCTATACCCTCTTAATCCCTCAACCCTCAACCCTCAATTGTAATCCCTCAACCCCTATAGCTTCTTAATCCATCAACCCTCAACCCTTAAACCCTAGTCCCTCAACCCCTATACCCTCTTAATCCTTGAACCCTCAACCCTCAACCATTAAAGCCTAATATCTCAACCCCTATACCCTCTTAATCCCTCAACCCTGAACCCTAAACCCTTAAACTTTAATCCCTCAACCCCTATACCCTCTCAATCTCTCAACCCTCAACCCTTAAACCCTAATCCCTCAACTCCTATAATGTCTACCCTATAACCTATTAATCCCTCATCCCTAAACCCTAAACCCTTAAACCCTAACCCATAAACCCTGTACCCTCTACCACCAATCCTCTACCCTCTACCCTCATCCCTAATCCTCCAACCCTTAAACCCACTTAGTAAACTCTCTACCCTAATCCCTCAACCCTCTTAACCCTTAAACCCTCAACCCTTAAACCCTTAAACACTCAACCCTAAACCCTCAACTCTCAACCCTAACCCCTTAAACCCTAAACTGTTAAACCCTTTACCCTCTACCCTCTACCCTCTAACACTAGTACACAAACAACAATATATGATTAAATAAACTACTAAAAATTGCATATAAATGACTAATTTTAGTCACATGACTATTAGTAGTTTATTGTTGCTCATTTATAACACGACCAAATTTATGACTAAACTATTTTAGTCATTTATTTAGTCATTGATTCGATCATTGATTTGGTCATTGATTTAATCATTGATTTAGTCGTATATTTAGTCATATATTTAGTCATTAATTGTTGTTAATTGGTCATTTATTTAGTCATGGTAGTCATTACTTTAGTCATATATTTAGTCATTAATTTAGTCATATATTTAGTCAGTACTTTAGTCATATATTTAGTGAAGTCGTATATTTAGTCATATATTTAGTCATTAATTTAATCATATATTTAGTCATTAATTTAGTCATCTATTTAGCCATTACAAATCAAATTTAACTTAATTATTCCTCACAAATTTATGCATATAAACTTCAAGGATCATAGATATTCAGATTTTGAAGAAGAAGACTAAAATTCTTGAACAAATATGATTGATCAGACACAAACACAAACAAATTACAAATCAAGAGGAGCGACAACACAATATTTATGAGTGGAGAAAAAACCACTTTGAAAATTTATTTCATTAAGCCTCATTGGTAAATCAAAATCTCATTGGTTACATTCAATGTCTCAGTGACACTGTACAACTTACAAACACTATACAAAAAAAATACTCCTATTTCCATATACTTATACTATTTTCCCCTTCCTTAAATGCAATCCTTTTGGAAGGGTAGCAACCTCCTATAGGGGCTCAACCCATTTAAAATCCACAACTTTCCAGCCACTATTGGTTTCAACTCCTCCAAACTCTTCCTCGCTGGTATTCACCTTTCACTTCTCCAATTTGGAGTTGCAGCCTGAAAATAAGGTTTCAAAATTTGCACATCAAAAACTAAAAAAAGTCAAATAATACAGAAGATAAAATTCAAACATTTTATTTTCCTTTTCCAACTATGGCACCCTAAACTTAGGCGCTAGATATAGTGAATGTATCATAATTAGATATAACACCCATCAAAAGCATATTTGGAAGTAGATTTTTATCAGATATTGTAGTTGCAAGTTCCACTAATTATAATAAAGATAAATAGTTTTACCTTTTTGCATCAACTAATTTAATTCTGATAACTTTTAGAGGATTGGAAATGGTAGCCTTTATCATATAAACATACTCACCTACAAGTTGCACACAACATTAAACTTATTAATTAGACTCAACATCTAAGAAAGAAAAAGAAACTTCAAACATTATCAATTTAGTAAAAAAATCATCAATTTCAAATATCAAAGTAGCCAATGCTTCACTCTCTACATCATTTGCTACAATCAAAAGAGGCCTTTGTTTATGTGATAAATGCAACAAAAGATGGAGGTTCAAATAGTAAAGAGATTGATGAAAGATAGAGGAATTAAAAAGATACATGGATGTTATAGTTGGATATGCTCTAGTAGACATATACGCAAGATGTGGAATCGTAGATAAAACACCTAAATTGCTCGACAAAATGCCTCAAAGAGATGTCATCTCATGGAATGAAATGATTGATTGAAAAATGTGAAAAAGTGGATTTTGCAAGGAACCTCTCAAAATCTTTGAATTAATGAAGCACTCTGGAACACATCCTAACATTGTAAGCTTTGCTTGGGTTCTAGGTGCATGCAGTCATGTAGGTTTAGTGGATGAGGTCTGCACGTACTTCACACATCAATAACCCTTATTGCATTACAATTTATATATATAGTTTATCATTAGGTGTGCATGTTTGGATCAACTCTTCTTATTTTAGCTAGCACAATGGTTTCCCCATTTGCAGCATAAACATTTCTTGGTCTCTGTGCCAACACTTTACAATACAGTTCTCTAGCCTTCTCAAGATGTTTTGCCTTGTTCTTTGGATCCCTCCTCTCATTGCGAAAAGCTGCAAAATAATTCCAATTTCCAAGTGAAATGTCAAAATGAGAATTCTTCGCATCTGATTCACTTTGTGCAACTTTAATTGTTTCTTTTGCTTTAAGTCGGTCATCTGTTTTTAGTTCCATGTTGCCAAGCATACATAAAGAATTTGATGAGTTTTTATCCACCTTAAGTGCATCCCCAATCAATTCTAGGCTTAGTTGGATCTCATTCCAAGCCTGAGCCATGGCTGCAAGACATAGATATGCATCCACATAATCAGGAAACTTGAACAATATTAGCCTGTATAAAAGATTTTCTTTTTCAGTATCATGTAGTTGTTCAAACAACCTAGCAAGATTAAATAGTGTTGTGACTTTATCCCATGGTAACTCAAGTGAAACACCACCTTCTTCTAGTCGATGGAAGAATTCCATATCCTTAAAGCGCACAAAAAAAACTGTAGAATTGGCACTAGGGCTTTTATTTATGAATTTATCCCAAATGTCATTTCTTAATGCCTCCATAAAAGCCTGTATAAAAGATTTTCTTTTTCAGTATCATGTAGTTGTTCAAACAACCTAGCAAGATTAAATAGCATTGCGACTTTATCCCATGGTAACTCAAGTGAAACACCACCTTCTTCTAGTCGATGGAAGAATTCCATATCCTTAAAGCACACAAAAAAAATTGCATAATTGGCACTAGGACTTTTATTTATGAATTCAGCCCAAATGCCATTTCTTAATGCCTCCATAAAAGTTTGTTGAGCCAACTCTAGTTCATCACGTGCAAAATGAAGAACCCCAATGTTGTTTAACAATTCAATGGGTACTTCTTCTCTGCCCTTCTTCAAATGAGACTTTATTGTCTTAAGAGATATTAATAACTCACCCATCTTGATAAATGCATGGGCATCACGTGGATCTATGCGAGTTTCCTTTCTTAAAATTTCCAAAGTCTTCTTTGCCTGCCCTTGTTGAGCATATATATGGCCTACAACTTTTAAGCTCTCACATTTCTCAGGGTGGACCTCTAGAACCTTTTCAAAATTTGAGAGAGAACTCTTAAGATCTATGTTTCTTCTATGTTTTGAACTCATATATATATATATATATATATATATATATAAAGATCTATGTTTCTTCTATGTTTTGAACTCATATATATAAATATATTTACTTGTTGAAGACATATATTTGCACATCTGTAGGTGCATATATTTGAATGTTTCTTATATGTTTCTTCTATGTTTACTTTTTGAGGTCATATATTTGCACATTTGTAGTGCATATAAGGAGAATTTGTGCTAGAGAAGTAATCTGCTTGGAAGAATGGGGTGTGTGTACATACCAGTGCAAAATTTAGAGGAAGAAGTGAAAGTAGTATTAGATCAAAACCGAGAGATGCCATTGACATTCTTGACATCCTGAAAACAGAGCAAGCTCCTCTCGATTTATGGCTAATTACAACAAGATAATATTTAAAGCAAGGCAAAATTGAGGAGTTTCGACAAACACTGGAAGAAGGTGCTAGTCCAGAAATTGATGAGTATTATGCTGATGTGAGGTATGACAGAGTTGCCATTTTAAATGCCCTTGGTGCATACTACAACAATGTTGGTAAGATTAAGACAAAGCATTCAGAGAAGGAAGAACAATTCATTCATGCATGCGTAAAAATGTCCATAGGCATTTTCTGTGCCTAAAATTGGCAGCAATTCACCCTCTTATTCCATAGACACTATAATTGAAGTGGACCTATAAAAACATAAGAGAAGAGGACATGTGTATGCAATTTTTACCATAGTGATATTATATAAATGGATGTGCATACATATGTACGTACATGTGTATGTATGTTGCGTATGCTCTAAAAGAGAAAATAAAGGCTAAAGGTTACACAAACAGGAAGACCTCTAATCTTTTTAAGATATCAACGTCAAAATAGAAAGTATATCCACATTATACCACTTTACTTTTTGGTTTACACCTAGCCAATTATGTTGGGTGTAACTAGTATTACAAAGCAATACAGTATATTATATTTTAATCATTGACAAGATTTTTTCTTTTTAATCTCACCAAATTAAAGACTATGTTGTCATATTATCAAAGAGCTTGCACATCTGTTGAGCATCCACAAATCCATTCAGTTCACATTTTCTAGTGTACTTTCAGCTTGTGCCAAAATGGGATCATTGGAAGAGGGTATGGAAATCCATCAAAGCATAAAGGAGAGAGGAAATTTTTTAGATGTTGTAGTTGCAACAACCCTACTAGACATGTATATGAAATGTGGAAGCATAGAGAAGGCACATGAACTATTTCACAAAATGCCTCAAAGAACTGTTGTCTCATAGAAAGCAATGGCTGCAGGATATGCATACAATGGATTTGTTGAAAAGGTTTTAAAAAATTTCAAGGAAATGCAAATGGCAAGTTTCAAACCAGACTCTACAACCTTTGTCAGCATCCTCCCTGCCTGTGCCAAATGGGAACTTTGGAACATGGTATGGATATGCATCAAAGCATAATGAAAGGGGTGTTTTTGCCTGGTATTGTAGTAGGAAATGATTTGGTGGACATGTATGCAAAATGTGAAAGCATACACAAGGCATGTGAAGTGTTTGATAGAATACCTAAAAGAGATGTCATCTCATTGAATATAATGATTGCAAGATATGCACAAAATAGATTTTTTGAAAAGGCTTTAAAATCTTTCAAGCAAATGCAATTGGCAAGTGTAAATCCAAATTCCACAACCTTTTCTAGCATCCTCCCTGTCTATGCCAAAATGGGAGCTTTGGAATAGGGTATGGACATCCATCAAAGCATAAAGGATAGATAAATTTTGTCAGAGGTTGTAGTGGCAATAGCCCTTGTAGACATGTATGCAAAATGTGGAAACATAGACAAGGCATGCGAACTATTTGAAAAAATGCCTCAAAGAAATGTTGTCTCACGGACTCCAATAATTACAGGATATACACAAATTAGATCTGTTGAAAAGGCTTTAGAAACTTTCAAGCAAATGCAATTTGCAGGTTTAAAGCCAGACTCCACAACCTTTGCCAACATCCTCTCTGCCTGTTCCAAAATGGAAGCTTTGGAACAGTATATTGACATCCATCAAAGCATAATAGAAGGGGGATTTACATCCAATATTATAGTTGGAAATGCTTTGGTTGACATATATGCAAAATGTGGAAGCATAGAGAAAGCATGTGAAGTTTTTGACAAAATGCCTTGAAGAGATGTCATCTCTTGGATTGCAATTATTGCTAGATGATGCAATCTAGGTGGTGAAATTACAATATCCAACACAAAAATACTCTGACTCAATCAAGGAAATCTACCTCTGATCACAAATTTACCCAATCTGCCCTTAAGTCACAAAAAGAGGCTTCTAGCCTTCAAAGATTAACCAAATAGGGACATCTTTTAGAGAAGGTTGTCCAATGTCCAACCAAAAATCAATCAATCTTTAACATATAACCTTATAAAAAATCCTAAAAGATCATACCAGGTTTCTTTGTTCCATCATTAAGATCCAATAGACTGCCTTACAAAAAGGCTATTAGAATTAGCCATGTTTTATGAACAAAGTACCCTCTAGACACCTTGTACTCACAAAGACTCTTTATAAAGTCTTAAATTGTGTCCCAAAACTTCAAATTTTCCAACTATTTCTCAAACCTCGGACCTCTATACCACAAATCCATGAAACCCTCCATTTACACCCCAAAACCTAGGGTTTTACTCAAACACCCAATTCCCAGGCTTCTCAAACCAAATCAATACATCTAACACCTTTCATCTGCTCTGCACATGGTCACAAATCCTTCATAAGACCATTTTCTTCATTGTTTCCACAAAACATTACTTTGGCAACACCATTTCACATTGAAAATCCACCATTACACCCTAGGGTGACATCCCACATCCTACAACTCGCTTCACTCCCACACAAAAAAATACAAGAAAACACACTCTACCATCCTATCATGCCATTCCACTGAGAGACAGACTGAAATAGTAAGTGGAATGGCTTAATACATGATGGAAACTTTGAAATATGTCCTCACTGGCCTTACACCGGCAGACTATAGAAAACTAACAAGAACTCCCTCCAAATTTATTGTTAACCCTTCAGAATGAATTCAAAAGGAGGCCACTTCCATTCCTTACAGGACACAAAGCAATTTAGAGCATTTATTACATGTACAGGCCTGTACAGTATAAGAAGAACACAAAAAACTTAGAAATAATACAAGAAAACAGAGAATTATCAGAAGAAAAACATTGTTTTATTCAAGGAGTTCACCATGTGCCAAAACTATGACCCAAAAGTGGCTCATATTTTGGCCCAAATTCCAATGCCATTCTTTCTGAGGTGGTCAACAAGGTATATTTAGCAGTTGCCTTACGCCTTGTCATAATATGTCATGGCCTCCTCCCTGAAATAGGTGCTCCATTTTGGCATATTCGAACCAACTCAAAGATGCTTTATCAAATGCACCATAACATATGTCATAGGTTGGTCTAAAGTCAATCTAGCAATGTCACTATCCTTTTACATGCTTTTATGTGCATCATAAATTCTTCTACACCACTTACATCACCATTGATGCTCTTACACATCTTACATGACAAGATATTTTCCCCGAGGGCTCACAATTAATTAACTATTAATAAATAAATACAAACATTTGGATGCAAGGTTTATGACACCTTTCCCAACACCATATGCATGTATCTATTTTCTATGTATGTATTGGATCTGAAACAAAAATAGTTTTGATGGTCATCAAACACATTGGAAGTGTCGTTGTTTTAGATGTGAACCATGTTTTTCTCTATAAATTTAAATACCAAACATGTAAAGTTTTGCACTCACCTTGGATTCTTATCCAATAGTTTCAAATTTTATTTTATTCAACTACAATGTTGTCTCATGTTTTCACCATTTGAATACTAATACATTGCCCTTTCATGTAAGAAAAGTATTCTACCCAGTCCCAAATACAATGACAAGTGGAGAAAAGTCATCTAAAACCATTGAAAGAATATTGTTAAGAAATTCATATAATGATGATATCAAGAATGCCACTTATTTATTGATATGAACCCATAATAAGAAAACAAAATAAGGACTTGAAGCCCCAACATTCTCTATCCAAATGGTGGCTCCTAACACACTCTAAGTCTGAGACTTGGCTAATTTCATCTCTAACCATTTAAAGACATTATAACCTGCCCATCTAATCACCCAACCAAGGCCATACCAAGTTGTTTTATTAACTAATATTTTTTTACAAAAACTTCAATATTTTAATCAAAGCTTTTGGAACATAATCTAAAAGAAAGGATCTTAAATTAGAAACTATAATTTTTTGATCTTGCAACTAGTATTTGAGGCTTTCTAACCTTGAGACCATAGATTACATACTCTACGAGTAGCCGAGTAATCTCCAAAAAATTTGCATGCCGAGTAATTTCTACTTTTACTCTCGAGCAATATGCAGATGGATTTTCTCTTGTCAAATTATCGAGTAACTGCCAGTAGCTCGCAAAAAACCCACAAACTTGGCAAGTTTTTGTGTGTATAAATATGTATGTGTGTGTATATGCATGCAAACTTGGCATCCTATGTATGTTTATAGATATGTATGTGTGCACAGTGCAATCCTAAGTATACACATACATAAATATCCACACACATTTGTCGAATATTTGCTGAGTATTTGCCGAGTATTTCCTGAGTTTTCCCCAAGTCAAAATTTTTGGGCTTGCCGAGTACTCTCTGATTCCGAGTATGTAAACTATGCTTGAGACTATCACATGTTGACATCTTACATCTCTGTACCATTTCTTGACTAGTCGTTCAAATTCCTAGTAGCCACCCCTTCATGAACTATCAGAGATACCTCTTCACTCAGGGTTCTATTCCAGACTGTAAACAACTTTAGATCAACTACCAAGAGATGCCACTAACATTCTTAACATCCTGAAAGCAGAGCAAGCTCCTCTCAATTTATGGCTAATTATAGCAAGAGAATATTTCAAGCAAGGCAAAATTGAGGAGTTTCGACAAATACTGGAAGAAGGTGTTAGTCCAGAAATTGATGAGTACTATGCTGATGTGAGGTATGAAAAAATTTCCATTTTAAATGCCCTTGGTGCATACTATAGCAATGTTGGTAAGATTAAGACAAAGCATTCAGAGAAGGAATAACAATTTATTCGTGCCACATTTTACTATAACAAGGCTTCTAGAATTGATAATCTCGAGCCATCGACTTGGGTTGGAAAAGTTCAATTACTTTTAGCAAGAGGAGACTATGAACAAGCATATGGTTAAGCATGTTATCACCCCATGATTTCCTTGATTTTTAGGATTTTAGGATTTCTCTTCACCACAGACCCTTTCTCAAAGTCACCATTTTCGTAAGTTCCCTAATTTTCAACTTTGGGACTTGACTTTACCTTGGTGCTCAAGTTGCTCAAGTCCCCATTTCCCCAAGTTCCTTGTTTTCATGCTTTCAAGATATCCCTTCCTAGCATACATTTCCTAAAGGTCCCCATTTCCCCACATTCCCTAATTTTGGACTTTCATAATTAGAAGCTTCATACAACAGTGCACAACATTATTGTCAGACCAATCATTTCAACAGAAAAATGTTTGATATGTCCAACAAATTAATTTAATTTTTTGCAAAATAGAGAGATGTTAGAATGGATTTCAAAACTATATTAAACTATAAACTAACTAATGAATTAAAAAAAACAATTAGAGATTATCCTTCCATCCTATCTTATTCTATTTAAAATCAATCAATTCATCCATAAAATTGTAATATAAAATAGAAATCATTTCATAGATTTAATTGTGTAAGATTGGTGGAAATGAGTTTGATAAGAGGGTTTTCATGATACAATAGTGCATTCAGAGATATGAAAAGAGTGTACAACAATATGTATTTCTAGGACCCATCAATGCACGCCATTTTCATAATTTTACCACTAGTAACCAAGCTCCAAATTCTTTAGAAATGGACTTTTAGGGTTAGATGAGGTTTTTCATTTTTCATTTTTAAAATTCTCATGGTTTCTCTTCCCTAGGGGTTCACCTAATTTCTCTGTGAGTTTGTTGAGAGAGCACACACTAGACTAGCTAGTTGGCCTAGGTACATCTTAAATGTACCTTGGCCAAATGGTTAAGCTCAGGGCCAGAGCCAAGAAGGATCCAAACTAGAATCAAATCCCACCCATAACCAGCTCAAGTTCAGCAAGGGTTCCCAGAGAACCCAGTATTATAGGTGGACATTAATATTTTATGTCTCCTATGCAAAATGGCATACAATAGTACAACTTTCTATAAGTTCAACTTCTTTTAATCATGGTGTTTACATAAATCATACATTGCAACTTCTTTTACTATTTTTTGTAAGTAAATGTTCAAATATTAACTTTTTATATATTTTTTCAATAACTACCCCCGAGCCATTGTGAAAGTCTATAAGAAGATTTTTCCCCTTCCCCAAAACTTAGAGAAACACTGGGAACTACAGTGTGAGAAAATTAGGATTCAAAGTCGGATGAATGCCCAAATACCTGATCATGTCTGATTGAAATACATTTTTGACAACTATCCAAGTAATGATGTATTGTCCACAACAATTGTCTCACTTTCCTGTGAAAAAAAAATGAGCCACTCTTCTTACGAATACAATAAAATAATAGCCTACTTCAAATAGTTGTTAGTGCAATATCAGTCTTGTTTACAAATAATTCTCTATTTAGTATTATAAACCCACTGTGCTCTATATGCTTACTGAAATGCTCTGCTTTATCTTTCTCATGTTGTCATGCTCATGAAGCAAAGGGAGATAATGATGTCTTGTAACCATAGTAGCAACCATGGTTACTGAAGTCTCATTATCCTATAATAAGATGTTAAAACATCACAACAGATGTAGCTGGTTGAATCTAATCCATCTCCAATGAAGGTTTTCAAATAAAGTATACCAAGTCCTGAAACATATTACCTGAAGAGAAATTTCAAAGATTTTGTGCTCATCGTAATCAATATTATTACCAAAATATAGACAATAAATACAGTCAATCCAAGCATTCAACCATAAGCTAAGGAAACAGGTTGACACTATTGCTCCCTACACAACAAAAAACAACCAAAACATAGCCTTGGTGTATGTAAGTTTGCAAAATGCCACTTTTGAACATGTACTGCATATCAAATTTCTATTTTTTATTATTACATTTATGTTTATAGTTATACATCATACACAAAGTTGTATGAAAAAGGAATTTCAAAGTACAACATATAAGCAGAGATATTTTGCATAGATAAGAAATAATTCCAGGATTCATTGATGTCAATCAGATTTAATAAGAGAAGCTGAAGAGTTATATTGCTTTCTCTTAAAATCAGTCACCAAAGGTTTAACACAATGAACAAACTATTTTATATATAGATCCACACTTAGAGAAAGATGGCAGTGTAGTATCATCTGGGCTACCGACACATAAAAAATAAAATTCTCATGAAATCATTTCAATCAAAGAATACCATCATATACAAAGAAATTTCAACCTCTTAAAAAAAGTAATATAATATAACTCTACCTATAAAATGCAACTATCAGAAAACATCATGATGTCAGATCAAAATACAAAGAATTATAAAGCTTGTTTTAGATGAATATGCATACCCGTTACAATAATATATAACATCATCTCCAGACAATGATATGGCCAACATATACAGATCAATTGCCTCATTATATATTTTTGAAGACATAGCTAAATTACCTGCACAATAGCCAAGAGTTGTAGTGAAAAAAGGATAATTTTAGGCATGATATCATATAGTATGATCAAATTGAATTTCTTCATTAAAAGTGAACAAGAATAATCTAATAGTATTTAAATTTGCAAATTTTAAAGCTAAAATTAGCATGTCCAGTTTACCTTGGACTTTAAATGCTTCTGCAAGAACCTTCTGGCCTGCTCCAAAAGCAGTACCTACTTTATTCATTTCTAGTTTCATATATATGGAAAGAGAACAGAGGAAAATCCCCAACACCTTCAAACACCCATGACCTTGCAAACACAAAAACCTCTACTAATTGTGTGCATCAATGATTCTCATCCAATATCCCACTACAATTCTCAGTGATGCAACACAATGTAACTTACAATTTAAAATTTTCTTGGGAGAAATATGTCCACAAATAATGGAGTTATGCAGATCAAAAAGTATTTTTTCCAATCCTTACATGTGGTTGGAAGATGTCACGTTCATGAAAAGGAATAACCAAATTAAGCTGTCACACAAATAAATGAGGTATGCATTTCCTGCTTTGTTAACTTGCCCTCAATTGACAAATTTGGATCGCTAGGCAGCTTTTCATGAGAAATTGTATCTGAGGAATACACTGGAACAACTAATTCTGCTTGAAGCATTTCAACAACATCTAACCATAAGTGTTTCATGAAATTTATATTGAATACCATTAGAAGTATCTAAATCAAGAAACCTCAAAAAATAGACACCTTCCAATACAATGCCACAAATCTTGAACTAATTATGCATCAAAATTCATATATGTTGTGAAATGCCTTGAGTCTCAAAATTATTTATGACCATGATACTATTGTACATTTGTGTACAAAATGAAGTTTTTGCTCACTAGATCTAACTGGCACCAATTTCTAAAATGTGTAACAACTGAAATGCACTTATAAGATTCAATGAAGATAGTGGACCTGCAGACATGAAGAGCTTTTCCTCATATCCCTTGATGCAACAGCTACTTTCTGCAACACCCAAGGACATTTTTTAAAGAAAAGTTAATTTGAGGACTTAGCTTGCTAAAATAAACATTTGCAATCACAAAACCATATAACATCAATTGCTAAGCTCCTTATGAAATCTGAAATCTGAACGAGAAGAAATTCTTTAATTATCAATACTGTCGCATTGTGTGGTATCATGAACCATCTAACAAACGATCTCAATGCATGTCACTTCTTTCTAAGAAATTTTTTTACACATTCTATTTCTAGGGATGTTCTTAAGGCTGTTTTTCTGCATTCCTTTATCAAAATCATGAAAGCAATTAACAACTGCTAATTTGTCAAATATGCACAACAAAAGCTCATATAAACCAATATTCCATTAAAATTTGGGAGAATGAATGTCATTTTGAGAGCTAGATTGAAAATACAATATATGAAAGGAGATTACAAGAGGTCTTAAAAGGATATTTATGTTCAAGAAAGAAAAATAATAATAAGCCCCTAGGTATTTGAGTGAATGCTTAAAGAAACAAGTTAGTGCCCTAGGCATTTCCAGCTTTAGAGGCTAAGTCTATGAGTGATACTCAATTGCTGGAATGATACAGTTGCTAACAAGGTCAAACCAATCAATTCATAAATAGGGCATCAACTAGCACTCAATTTTGTATTTCGTACTTCGTAGTTGAAGTGTAGAGTCTTACATCATCTAAATTATGCGCTTCACATTATGATAGAATGCTTTTCTAGATTAAACTACATTAATTTTTTAACATCAGTTTAATTAATGCAGTTCAATCCAAAAAAACATTCTATCGTCAATATGGACTATGGAAATCTCATGTCTGAAAATAATTATCATATTACAAAGCTCTACCCTGGAGATGTTCAACATGTTATGATTATTGGCATTGTTCATAAAATTGCTCTAAATGCAACAATGTGAAGGACACATTATAGAGTTACTGGGATTTGATAGAGCCTTCACTTTATAAATCAGCTCAGATTTCAGCATAAAAATGGTCCTAATAAGGTTATTGAAATCCTTTTTCAACCTTATACAATCAAAGCATCAAACTAAAGAATTTAATTGAAAGGGAAAAACCTCGAACTCTTCGAAAGAAGATTATAAAGTCATTTCATCATTGGCCTATTCACATAGTAATTTGGCATATGAGATAGTTTTCACTTTTCAGCCAATATTATGGAAGCCCTCATAGCCGATTAGTTTGAATACCTTCAAAGCCTGCATGTTTGATCTACTTCAAAGGCATACTCTTATTCGTGAATGTATGGCTTCAAATTAACTAGGCTACATGTTTTGGCATGAACGTGAAAAACAAATGTGCATTTAAGTGATAAAGGCCACAATTATAACATAGATTCTTTTGTTTCAACACAAAGGTAAATTCTTTCCACATAAATTTTTGATCCAAAAGGAAACAAAACTCACCCTTGCACAAAGCTCCAATGCCTGAGGTTGAAAAGCTTGAAATGGAAGACCCTAAACCAACAATAAATATATGAGCTAAGAGAAGCTTACAAATATTTTCCCCAAAACAACATGACAATAACATTATTTATTATACTTTTACAAACATCAATGAAAATGCACATGAACAACTACCAACAACAAGGAGGCAAGAATTCAAATCACAATAGATTACCTTCAATCTTTGCTGAAATATCTTAAGTATCTGATCTTTTGAATAGACACAAAATGTCATAACAAGAGGTTTACCTACTAATTCATATATTAAATAATAAAGTTGGTGTTAGAAAACAAAACACCTCTAAAAATTCATGAAGAAAACCTTTAATTAATGTTGGAAATCAAGTGTTTAACTACCATAGTTTATGATAGCATGCACTTGATTACCTACAAAGGTGTAGGACATTGTTAAACCATTTCCTTGTCAAAGAATCAGTTTAAAATTTGACATTTTAATATTTTATCAATAAAATTTACTATATTAATACGATCCATTCTTAGATTTAAGAAAACTACACATTCTACAATCAAAATTCTTTAAAAGGATTGATAAATCCAAAGCTAAACTTTTGATGTCTGTTACTATAAGTGTAACATGATGCATTGGAGTTGAGTAGGTTAATCGAGGTCCAACTACTTAGGAATTCCCTCCATTTGTGTGTGTTGTTTTATCAAAAATAGATAGAAACACCAATAGATTGTATAGTTTAGAGACTGCAACTTGGGAAGAAACCTATCAGTCAAGTCTATTGCATTCAAAATTCACAAAAGATCTTACTATTTTGCAGCAACAACTAAAATGAAGGATTTGCTTCCCCAACTCCTATTCAACTTACCTATAAGCATACATTGTGAATTTGGGAAACTAGGAAGCCTGAAGAGATCATACAGAACTGATTGATCTCTACTGATTAGAAAATCCATCTCATCAACAATCAGCAGCCTTAAGAAAACATAGAATAGTTCAGTAAAAAGTCCCATTTTAAAAGGATATTGAATCCCAACAATGAAAATGACTTGTGTACATATCATTCATAAGCTTGCTGGAAACTGGTACAATTGAATGAACACTTGTAAAGCAAATTGATATGTCATCTCATTTTGATATTTCTATTGTCGAGGTTCAAGAGACAAGTTGCACGACTGGGAGCAATAAGACTGTCAACCAATGCAAGGAAAAGAAATGCATTGCACAAATGGTAACAATATTACTCACTTCATCTTTACTGCATCTAATTTTTTCTTCTGGCACAATAAAATTTTCAACTCTTCAAATGGTGAACTACATTTAGAGCTCTTTTTCCTTGGCATTGCTCTAGTATCTATTAGAAATAGATCCAGCATACAAGATATATTAGAAATTGCATACCAATCTTGTACAGTTCAAAGCTCTGAATTAGCTATTAATTCAGCATGTCTAAATCTGTTGTAAATGGATACTGCCAAACAGTCATATTTTAGGGGGGAAATTATCTCATTTTCTATCATGCTCACCCTTTTGAATATGTCTTCGTCATGAGTTACCTTCATTCATGGAGTGATCAAGTCATGTAATCAAATCAGGTTGTCTTCATTCATGTTATGTTTGGATGTCTTCATCAGGAGTTGTTTAAATGCTTTGGTGACTGCATATTTTGGTGAACTTGTCTTGATGATCTCGATATAGGATCATGTGATGTTGTTGATCATCTATAATCATTAATGTATGTTTGAGTTCTGAGTTGTTTTCATGTTAGGACCTTTTGGTGGTGTGGAAGGTTGTCATTGAAGGGAGATTGTTGCCATATGGCATGATTGGCATATTTTGAGTATAGTGAATTGGCCTTTAATGTTGACCATCTTAACATGATGATGGTTCTACAAGTGTGATAGAGATTCATTCTATCAAGTGTTGTATAAGGTGATTGGTGTATGTTGATGTCATCAGGATCTTGCATTTGATGTTTAATTGTCATCATAGCAGAGATGTTGATACTTGGTCAGAGTTGGATGTCAGGGTCAAAAAAATAGTGACAATTTTTTTAGGGTTTGTATATGCAATATGTGATTAAGAATTAGGGTGTTGTATTTTTAAAGACCAAAAACCTAAAAACCCTAAGTGTTTAAATTCTTAAAGCCTTATTATAAACTATGAATTTTTGACAGGAGAGAAATTTATTTATGTTTTGATGATGACTTCTTACCACAAAAGTCACTTAAAGTGACCTTTTGGAGGTTTAATAATCAATGGTTCTAATGAGCACACAAAGGAGACAATCAACAGGTGATATTCAAACAAATTTCAAATGACAACGGTCATACTGCATGGTTAAAATTTGATAGGAATTTGGATGGCGGTGGCACAAACTATCTTTATTTAGTTCTAGAACGAACCAAGTGGGCCAAGAAAATTCATAAAAGGCTTTGTATAACAACTTTAATTGTTCTGATGAGGATTTTGAGTTAGTCAGAGGTATACCTACATAATGATATGAACAATACTCATAACTTGAATATGTTTTGTGTGTGGCAGGGGACTTAAACTTGAAGTGTAATTTCAATGTGTAAAAGAATGGCTCTGATTGTGATGTTGAAGGAGTAAAGTTGAACTATTGATATGTGAATGGTTCTGATTGTAAGTTTACACAAGAGATGACTGTGTGTTTTGTCTACAGAAGAAAACCTTGGAGTCTTGGGTTGATGTGTTGAGTTTTCACTCAAAAGTTGTATTGAATATATGTCTAAGAAGATGCAGAATTAAGATGTGTGGTGAGTTTAATGCATTGTAGTGAAATAGATAAACCCTTTGTACTCTTTATGTTTTTCTGAAGTGATGTATCTTTGATAGTGAGGCATATTATGTTTCCAGTGAGGCATGCAATGTATCCCAGTGAAGTCACGTTATTACCTAAGCATCCTAAGTATCCTAAGTAATGTATCTTTGGCTTGTGAAGTCACGTTATTTAGTTTCTTTCTTGGAGACTTTAGTGATCGAGGGACATCAACTTCCACCCTTATTACCTATCAATCAAGAACTTACAATTAATCATCTACTGAACACCAAAAAAACAAATTGAAAATCAGATTAAAAATTCACCTTGCATACTTCTACGTTTCACACACTTCCTTTGGCAACTACTCTTACAACGATGCAGAATGATCTGGATTGCATATGACATTCAGTGGACACTACTATAAATTTGTAAAATTTGGACGTTATATGTAGAAACAAATCATAAAACGACATCAGAAATAGAAATAGCATATATGCATACACTCAAAAGTATTTTTTACTATATGCACATTACACTCGCTTTAAGGAGATCAGTATTGTCTATATTATGTCAGTCTCAACCTATATATGTACAACTAGGGAAAATATGATTCAGCCCTACAAACACGAAAATCCTAAAAAGCTGGCCTCTACGTACCTACCAAACAGCTTTTCCCTGCCTGATTGAGCATTGATTGATGTGGAACAACAATTTTCCAGTTCAAAGCCAAGCTACAGAGAACACATATATCCAAAAACATTGGCAATCAGTGACCCAAGATTATAGTCAACCTCAAGAGGAATCATCTGAATCCTACAAATGGATAAGCCTGATAGTTTTACCTCTACATACTTCAAAAATGGGCTTGCACTGCTCTATTTGGCCATCTCAGGGCATATTATGTGTAACTCTAAGACCTTAGCAGGCTTCCCAAACCCTAGAAGAACTATAACAGGGATCTCATCTTAACAGCAAAATGCACATTGTGCCTTCTTTTCTTTCAATTTGTTTTAAAGCAAAATAGCTATAGAGATGTCATAGGGGCTGTTATGAAATGGTTAAAGGGTACATTTGTAAAAGAGTAGATATTCCATGTGATGCTAAGATGTTTGCTTAGATTGTTAAATTCCCGCGTCCCGGAGGTATTTTAACCTACATCTAGTCAAAAGGGCTGGTGAAATTTTAAGTAGATGTGCTAATAAAGAGAATAACATTAAATAGAACATATAATTATTGATAAATAGGATTGTTGAGTATTGAAAATAAATTATATGTAGTGTGATCCAAAAGCATTTAACAAATCAAGTCACTACTAACACACCATTTAAAGAAAAACTATTATTGAACTGTCCAAAGGGTTGGTGAAACTGTAAATGGGCATGCTAATGATAAGAATGGAACTAAATAGAACATGTAATTGTACAATATTGAAATATGAATAAATGATAACGTGGAGCATTGAAATAAAAGCATCACTGTCACAATGCCAAACTCTTCCAATAAATTTAAAAAATTAAAACAGAAGAAAAATACAACCCTTTTAACTCACCTTTTTGGGTGACCTAGTGCTACCAATGCCATTGGCCTGAACCGCGGATGCTATGTTCTGATTATTCTCCTTTCCAACAGTTCCCTTGCAAGGACTCCTTTTATTTGTTATATTCTCCCCATTTTCAGATCCTTGAATGTTTAGACTGCGACGAACTCTATTGGGGCTCTTCTCCATTTCCAGTTCTGTTTTCAAGCCTTTGATTTGGGTGTGGTGCATTCCTCCTCCAAATGTTGTGAAGGGATTTCTCTATAGTGCTTCAGTCCTACGCCATTGGAGTTCAAAACAGTTGCTGGGATATTAAGCCTGGATGACCTCCTGGGTGTCATTTCTATTGTTTTTTACAACAACTGACCAACTGGTTAGGACTAGATTGTGGGAGGAAGTTGGCACTGCCATGGTCCATGGTCATTTCATAGAACTGGACTTAATGTCCTATCTTTTCTATTTGTGAAATGTAAATCTTTAAAATAAAATTAGTAGTTAGACAAAAAGAAAGTTGTTGGCTTCGATGGTGGGAAATAGAAGTGCGGGAAGCACAAATGTTTCGATATAGCCCCCATTTGGCGGGGTGTGGTGAAATCCTTTTGCTCATTATTTGGTTAAAAAAAAATTGGTCCAAGTTGAGATAGTAGTTGTTTATATAATAGTTGGTAAAAAATGGAATATATTCAAACAACAACTACTATTTGAGCATGTTTTAATAGTTGTGATAATAGTTGGTAAAAACTAATATTTGAGTATGTTTCAATAGTTGAGATATTAGTTGTTTATATAATGTCTAATAGTTGTGACATAACTACCCTAATATAAACAAAATGTATTCCTTTGATCTAAAAAGAAACCAATCATGTGATGCCACATCAACGCTCAACTATCCATGATGTGACTGCACAAGTATTGGTAACACGTTTGTTTTGGGCCTTTTTGGACACCTTGACAAAAAACATGCTGATGTGGCATCATATTTGATGATGTGGCCCTGAAACGAAAGTTATAAGCAAGGGACTTGCCAAGTAAGCTACTGTAAAAAATTTGGAGTGATTTGAAATTTCCACATAGGATTTTGAGAAGCGTGAAGTTAGGGTGCACAACTATAGGGTCCTCTCCTATAGATTATTTGGTTGCTTATTCTTATCTTTTGTTTTTCTCTTTCTTTTGCTTATTTTTTTGTTTTTCAAGGTTTTTGGGTTTTAGTTTTTTAGGTTCTCTTATGGTTTTCGTTAATTTTTATAATTTGGTGGTTTTTCATCAATTTAGAAGAAACTTTGGTGTTCATATGATGACACCACAAAACAAAATATTTATTCCACAAAAAATATTTATTAGTAATTTTAATTGTAATATTTTATTATTAATTACGGCGGGCTATAATTGAAAATAAGGTCTTGATGAAAGTGTTAGAGTATGTTTATTAAAATGAAAATTATGGCCAAAATTTTGATAATGAGCACATTTATTTAGTCATTGTTATTTGTTTGATATTAGTCATTTATTTAGTCATTTATCTAGTCATTTAGTTGTGATTTTACCCGATGACCAAATTAGTCACTTATAAATGACCAAATTAGTCATTTATTTTCCAAATACTACTAGTGTTAGTCACATAGTCATTTATTTGCCAAATTCTACTAGTGTAACCTCTACCCTCAACCCAATACTCTCTACCCTAAACCCTAATCCCTCAACCCTTAATCTCTCAACCCCTATAAGCTCTACCCTATATATTGGACCCTCAACCCTAATCCCTCGACCCTATACCTTAAACCCTCAATCTTCAACCCTCAACCCTTAAACCCTCTACCCTTTACCCTATACATTAAACACTCAACCCTCAATTCTCAACCCTCAACCCTTAATCCCTCAACCCTCAATCCTTAAACCCTAAACCCTCTACCCCTTACATTGGACCCTGAACCTAATCCTTCAACCATATACCCTCAAAACTATACCCTAAACCCTCTACCCTCAACCAAGTAAACCCTTAACCCTAAACCCTTAACCCCAAACCCTTCAACCCTAAATGCTTAAACCTTAAACCTTCTACCCTATACCCTCAACCAAATACCCTCTACCATCAAACCTATTCCCTCAACCCTCAAACCTTAAACCCTAATACCCTAGAAACCATCAACCCTATAGGTCCTCCACCTAATCCCTCAACCCTATCCCTCAACCCCTATCACTTTCTCTCTATCTATACATCTCACCTCTCCCTCCTTCCCTCCCTCCCACCCTCTCTAATTGTCTCTATCTACCATCTCCCTCTTTTTGCGTACCTCTTGTTCAATCAATCCCTACCACCCTCTCTCAATCTCTCTATCCATCTCTCTTTATGTCCCTCCCACTCCATCCCACTCTCTCCCACTACCTCTCTCTCCCTCTCTCTCATGTCTCTTCCTCCCACCCCCTCTCTATCTAAGGTCTCTCCCTCTGGCAACCTACCTAGGTAACTCTTTCTTTGTCTCTCTCCCATCTCTCTATCTATCCCTCCAACCCTACCTAGATAAGTCCCTCTCACTCCACCCCCCTCTTTCTCTACCTCTATCAAGTCACTCCCTCTCACACCCTCTCCCTCTCTTAGGTCTCTCACTCACACTCCCTCTCTCTCCCACTCCCTCTCTCTCACACTCCCTCTCACTACCTATCTCTCAAGTCTCTCCCTCGCACCCCCTCACACTCTCAAGTCTCTCCCATTCACAAGTCTCTCCCTTTCTACCTACATAACTCTCTCTTTCTCTTTGTCTCTCTCTCTCTCTCCCTCTCCCTCAATTCTCTCTCTCCCACCCCCCTCTCTCTCTCTCCCTCTCTCTATCCCTCCCACCCTACCTAGCTAAGTCCCCCTCAATCCAACCCCTTCTCTCCCACTCCCTCTCTCTTAAACTCTCACTTCGACCCCCTCTCCATCTCTCTAGACTCTCTCTAAATTCTCTCTTCATCTAAATACATACATAAATGCATACATACAAGCATAATACATATGTACATATAATCTTACATCCATACAAGCATACATACATACATGTACATAAAAATATATCAGCATACATTAATATATTAGCATTTAACATAAAGTAAGACATAACACGAGCACATTATAATGCACTCACGTTATGTGCTAGTAGACATGTTCCCCGCAAAAGCAAAAATCATGTCAAAAGTGAGATATAACGCGAGTGCGTTATAACGCACTCGTGTGATATTTTTCTTTGGGAATTACCAAACTTTAAGCTTGGTATTTGCCTTGGAATACCAACCCAAAGGCTTGGAGGGCATTCCCAATGACCAGAGACATGTTTTTAAAAAATCCACCATATTTCTCATAATCGAGTTTGTGTTCACCGTCAGGATTGCATGTGGTTCAATATAAAAAAAATCGAGCACATGGGTAATGTTGGGATATCTCTTAGCTATCCAACGATGTAATTTTTTTCACTTTTTGAAAATCTTAAGTCTTTCATCCATAATTTATTTTATTTGTATGTCTTTTTTTGCCAAAAAATAGTGTTTGGTATTTTTTTCGTTATAAATTAATCGTTCATCAATTTTTCAAATAAATTACATTTTTAGAAACTAGACTCCATTCTACAAAATTAAAAAATTAAAAAAAAAACAAATCAATTAGTTTCCAAAATTTGTAGGGGTAGCACGACCAAAATTCTATTTTCAGGATATTTCCACTTCGCAAATTAGTAAAAAATCAAATATTCATTAAAAAATTATCAGAAAAATCGTGCATCAACTAAATACTGTTAGCTAACTTCTGACTATTGCGATTTTAAAAATACTAAAAAAAAGTTCACCGTACGAGGGTCATACAAGAGTTGCTTTGTTATGTTTTTTCTGACAAAAACAACACCAATTTGTGTACGTCCCTCACTTGAACCCCTTAATCTCAACCATTCTCAAAATAAATTAGTAGTTTAGAAAGTAGACTCAGAGCACTTGAATCCTTCTTTTTGTTCCATCTCAAAATTTTGAGTCTAAATATCCTCAATTTCACGTCCAAGGTCAGTATTTCCCGATTTCAGAAAAAAGTTGTCCACTTAAGTCCCCTTTTTGGGAACCATCTTGGTGCACTTACCCTCGTGTTTCTTTCTCTGCATTGATACTTATTATATTATGTTATGCACTTTGAGACTTTATAGTTGCTTGTTTCAACATTCTGGATTGGTTTGGATGATGTTTCATTTGAGTTTGATGATCATGAGATTATGAACTGATGTTTATTTTATGTTGGTTATATGGAGTTAGTTGTATTTGGATTAATTTGACTATATGTATCATGTGGCTTATGTTTATACTCATTATGCATTTGATTAGTGATGTTGATATTGTGTTGCTTATAATGTAATTACTGTTATTTGATGTTTTGGTTATTGTTTGAGGACTTGGTGAGGGGAACGAGGAAGAATCACTCACTCGCAAGCACCATCCTACATTACGATTTCCTCTCACGGTGTTTTTGTTAATTGATAAATATATGTATATTTTGTTCGACACCTTGTTTTATGTAGGTTGTAGGTACCAGGTACTGACTCCACCTACACTGTCAGGTCTGAGCATACCTCAAAAACCCAATGGATATGATGTTGAAATAGGAGATGACAAAAGGTCCCCAACCTATGTTTGGTAACTCCGTCTGTTGGTTTGTTTACTTTTTCATTTGCCTTGTTTGGTATCTCTTGTTGTGTGTGTGAATTGTGATGTTGTTGTTCATAACTGTATATGTTTTACCTTACTTTGCGGCTTCTGAGAGTAAGTCTAGGCTTAGGGGGGATGATGTATGGGTAAAAGTACAAAGTTGTGTCATACTTTTGGCCAACTTATCAGCACAAGTGGATTTTAGCAGTTATAATTAAAAATCAATTTTGGTCAAACATATGATCTAGTAAGATTCATTCTATATAAGTTAAATATGTCCACAAATATTTTAGCTAAAATTGTTGATTAAATGCATATGTAGCACCATTTTTAGGCTAATTTACTAAAAAATAAAATTATTTGAAAATTTAATATTTCAACAACTCCTACTCATATAAATAACATATTTTTAAAAATGTAAAAGATACCCTTTTGTAGATCCATAAGTGTAGTTTTCAAATATATATTTATTTTAATAGTTCAATTATTTTATATACATATATATATTTTTATGCTAAAAGTAGGGTATCAACACAAAAATATTAGGTTGATTACCATGTCAAGAAAAATACTATAATTTATGTAAAAATAAAAAATAAAAATATGATGCCCTAGATAAAAGAATCTAGATTAAGATTGTATAATTTGTTTTCTACTTTAGATAAATATGCAATATAAAAGTTGACATCGAGTGGAAACAACCATGTTTTAATATACATACATTGAAATATTTATTTAAAAATATATATTTATTCGAATTGCAAAAACTATATCCATGCCCTAAAGTTTCAAGTTATAAATATACATAAAAATATTAAAGGAAAAAAAAAGAAAATTTACTGTATAAAGCTTGATGTCGAGTGGAACATAATTTTTTATCATTTATCAACAACTAAATTATAGTGTTAATTTATGAAAAACTATATTCAATTTTTTTTTAATTTTGGCAAAAAAATACAAACATAAAGTATATTAAAAAATACACATTTTATTAGTTTACACCATTTAAAAATTAAAAACGTATATGCCACTTTCTAGTGATTCAAGTTTAAAAGTTAGATTAGTATTGGTCATTTTCTTTATAAAAGTGTGACACAATTTTGTACTTTTAAGTGCCCCTTTACATTGGTCTACGGGCCATTTGTGTAAGTGTTTATTTTTGATGTCATGTTGATAAATTTTAATGGTCTTATTAATGTTGTTTAATTATTTAATGTAGTTGTTATTTATAAATGTCATTTAATTAGTTAATTTAATTTAACGATGTTTATTATTGTTGTGATTAATTTAATTAAAGTATTAAGTCTAATTATTAAAATGATTATGTGAAAGTGTTAAGTATTCAATTAAATATTAAATTAATGTGTAAATTGAAATGTTTTGTAGATTTAAATGTGTATTGTATTATTATTCTGCTGATGTTAAATATTTTAATAATAAGGTGGAATAATATTTTAAATATTGTTAATTTTAAAATTGATGTTTAGATAATATCGTTCATTTAAATTATTATTTTGGAATTATTCTAAATGAAAATTTAAGTGATAATGAAAAATTTGTAAAAAGTTTGAAAAAAAGAAATAAAACAAGGAAATTATTTACACACAATTACATGCATATGTTAGAATTGGAAAAGGATAGTGCAAGTTACTGATTTTAGTTTTAATTTTTGTCTTATGGTTTGATTTTTGTTTTTCGAAAATAAATAATTAATTTAATTGGAATGGAGAGAAGGGAATTCATTATTGGGGGTGACAACATAAAATTGGTTTTGGGCTCTCTAATTATTTTGTTCTCAATTTTTTTTAGCAAAAAGAAATAGGTTTTGAAATTGTTTGGTTGGAGTCTCAGAAGAACAAAACTTGTCTGGGAGCTTTCAACTCAGTAGTCTATCTCCAATTCTCAAGCGAAGGACTCCAGATAGTGATGAAAATATTCCTTAATCATTTATTTGAGAGCATTGTTCTATCTGAATCAAATTTATAGTGGAAACCTGTCAATGGTTGTCTTCATATTTTGCTATCATTTTGTAGTGAGATTGTCCATCTTATTCTGTGTGAAATGTTAATTGTATTGATGTTTATTTGGGTAGCCTTTTTTTGGTTTTTACAATTGAATCCCTACTTATTTGTTCTTTTTGGGTGCATCCTTTAACTCTTGCAACTGTCCTTTGAATTGAACGCAAATGTAGATATTTACCCCATAATTAGGAAACTTGAACGATAATTGCCTGGTTATTAAAAGAGTCTATTTTGTTTTGGTATCACGTAGTTGTTCAAAGCAACCCAGCCAGATTAAATAGTGTTGCAACTTATTCCATGTTAACTCAAGCGAAATACCACCTTCTCCTAGTCATAGAAGAATTTCTTATCCTTAAATCACATAGGAGAAACTACAGATTTGGCGTTGGGTCTTTTATTTATAAATTCAACCAAATGACATTTCCTTATACCTCTATACGTGAGTCTAATGCTACACTGGGGAGGTCAACATTAATAACTCAACCATCATGATAAATGCATGGGCATCACGTGGATCTGTGCGGGTTGTCTTTCTTAAAATTTCTAAGGCCTTCTTTTCCTTCCCTCGTTGAGCATATATATTGATGGCCTACAAATTTTAAGCTCTCACAGTTCGCAAGGTGGACCTCCTGAACCTTTTGCAAAAATTTGAGAGAGAACTCTCAAGAATCTCCCAGCTTTAATTGATCCATCTCTCTCCTATAATATTCGATTTAGACTTTTCACTCTTGATTTACTCTATGACATTCGATTGTCATCTTGTTGGTTGTTGTAACATGCACTGATATTATGGTATGCGCTTTAGCATTCGTTCTACCTCAGTTGTTTGTATCAACCTTCATTCGCCATGTATTCTGTTGTTATATTTGCATTATATAAATATATATAGACAAAGTTGCACGTATATTTCATTAAGGATTTCAGATGGTTGTTTATGACAACAATATCCTTTAGTGTATCAAGTTTTGTTATTTTCCCTTCACCATAACTTCATGATATTCAAACCAAACTTATGAATCTTCACATATATAGTTATGTTTAATTGAGTATGCTATTTATTTTCTTTCAGTTTTCATTTTTTTGTTATATATATATATATATTATGGTTATATATGGAGAGTAAGATAATTGCGTAATATGGGTTATAGACATTTAAAGAATAAGTTTTTATGTAGTTCCCTTCATTAGTTAAATGTCTTCTTATAAATGAATTTGGAAGTAGATGAATAAGATTTATCATTCCTTTCTAAATGAGGGCTTTGTTTTAAACTAATTTATATTGATAATTGATAATTGACGTTGATTTTTATGATGTAATAAATGAGGGGTTACAATGTTTATTAAATATGTCTATACGATTTCTATATTTATTTGTAAATGAATTTGTAATGAGCATATAAATAAACCATAATTATTTGTTATTCACTATGGGTAATAAATTGAACGTATTCGTGCTCTTGAAGGTGGATGTCGATGGTTCTATTTTAATGTATCTCCCTCTTGTGTTAATTTTGTTTTGAGGGGATTTTATTTATTGAATTTGGGTTGGAATTTGTTTGTAAACCCATAATGTTGGATTTACCCTCGTTTGTGAGTTATTGGGTAGTCAATATTCTTATTAGGCTTCTAGAGATGGGGAAAGGATTTCTTATGTTGTTGAATTTTGTACTCGATTTTGTGGGTCTTAACCTTGCACTTGATAGCTACTTTGTTATGGTGATCTAGCATGATATGGTCATGCCTCACTTGGTGCATTTTATTATTTGGTTTTGATAGTTGTACATGTGGCTTACCCATTTGTGTTTTTATGGTCTTGTTGCTAGTAGGGAGTGTGGCTTCCCATGGGGGCCAAAACCTTAAGTGGTCTCCTGGGTAACTCATGTGGAATTTGAGTTAATCAAGTGATTACCTAATAAATAGTTAGACGGTGGGTAGTAAACACACTAAAAAAAGATAATGGATGCCTCTCTCATGGCTCAAGCACTTGTATAGGCTTGGGATGAGATGAGAAGGCCTAGAGTGACAAATCAACTACCTTGTCCTCAAGAAAGGTAAGTTGATTTTGCATGTCCAAGAATGGGGGCCGAGGATCAATTAAGGTTGCCAAGGTAACCCAGGATGGGGGTTGGTAACCTATGAAGGTCCGTATTAGGTAACCCATGTCAAGCCATGTGATGACACACTACACTTAGCAACCAAGTATGTTTGTAATTTTCCCTTCATTGTTTTTGTACCTTTGGAAGTGATTGTTCTTATGTTTTTGTCTTGTTGCCTATTGGATTATGGAGTAATGCCAGTCTCGTACACTTGGCTATTTTTTATTGTGGGTCCTCTCATCTCCAGCATGGGAGGTGGACCTTAGGGTCTACATGGTCAGGTGGAACATGCTTTGCACTTCACTTGGCTCCCAATTGGTATTTGTGAATCAAGGAGTGGAGACGATGCAAAGATTTTAGGGCTTCTCTTGATTGAAGACTATTCTATGCTTGTACTTTATTCAAGGTAAGTGCACCAATCTGTGACACAATTTTGGCTCTTAAGATGCCACTTTTTTTCTTCTAAAATTAGCAAAATTTGATTTGCACGAGAAAATGAAGATAGTTATGCTCAAAATTTCAAGATGCGGCAAGAAAAAAAGTTGAAGTGCTCCGATTATAGTTTCTAAGATACTATTTTTTTTTAAATTAATGAAGATTAAGGGTCTCAAGGGGGCAAAACAGGTCTTGTTTTTATAAAAAAAAATAGCATAGTGCCTGAGGGCTCCCCCCCTTTTTGATTGACCTTTTTTTAGAATTTCAAAAATCCCAACAATGAGAAATTAGCTAATACCATGTTAATGAGAAAAGATTTCCACAATCCATGAAAATTATTGTCAGTATGCTTCTGGATTAGATCGTGTTCAAATTTTTAGCATCAGTATTAAGTTTATTAAAAATAAAATTAAAAACGTTTCGGATCACACTCTGTGATCCATCATCAGGATGAGAGAGCATGAGGAGAGAAAAATGGATAGCTTGCAGACCCAACAAGGTATAAAAGGATGGAAAGAAGGTAGAGAGAGGAGGGGATGCACGAAGATCAAGACAACCAAAATTGATATAAAAAGAACTAGAACAAAGAACTCGGAAAAGAAAATTAAAGTTAGAAAAATAGAATTACAAAATTGAAAGAAAAATTACAAAGCAAACAACAGAAAAATTAACCAAAAGCAAAGAACAACAAGAATTAAAACAACAAAATATGAAAAAACAATTATAAAAATAAATAAAACCTATCACAAAATTATAAAGTAAACAATAAAAATGAGACTAAGTTAAATAAAGAGATGAGAGCCAAAATATTTAAATAAATAAAACCAAAAACAAACAAGAATATATTAGAAAGAATTATAGGAAGAGAAAACAAAAGACAAGAGAACAAAAACACAAGAAAAATTAAAGAGGCAAATGAACCATAGTAGAACCAAATTACAAGAATTACAAGGGGAACAAAAGATAAGAGAAGATAAAATAAATTACAAGGAGGCCAAATAACCTAAGACGAAAACAATTACAAGAACCATACAAATTAAACATATGCCAAATTATAAATTAGTCACAAAAATGAATAACAACAAAATAGGCAAGCAAATAAATATTTGTAAAAGTAACCAAACCAAATTAAGCAACACACACCGAAAAGGAATGACAAACAAAAAAGAATCAGAAATTAAGAGAGGACAACATTACCAATAAATAAAAAGGAGAGCAAAAAGAATAATGAAACAAAGCATAAGAAATTAAGAAAACCCAAACAACAAATGGAAGGAAAGAAGACATAAATTTTTTGGTAAAAATTTGAACACGAATCTAATCTAGAAGCATACTGACAATAACACCATGTTGTTTATCCTCATTCTTTCGGATATTTTTTTTAATGAATATATAATATTTTATGAATTTTAAAAGTGGACACATCTTGAAAAGCTGAAATTTGAGTGTGCTCCCCCCTAAAGTTTTTGCAAACTAATAAAAAATTGATTCTTTTTTTTTCATCATGTGTGGAATGGTATCTAGTTTCAAAAAATGTAATTTGTTTCACCTTTCAATGAACGTGTAAAAATCTATCCTAAAACTAACACATATTAGTTTTTGAAAAAAAATAGAGGCATTTACAATAGAAGCCTTGGATCAAAACCTTAACTAAATCAAAATGAAAAAACAATTATATATTTAGATAGCTAAGAGAGAGGTTAACGATATCACAATTTTTTTATAAACTTGCATTAAAAGACGTGCAAATGAGACGAGGAGCATAGATGAAAATATGAGAAAATTTGGCAAATCCTATTAATTAACATGTCCAAAGCAGGCCATTTGGCGAGCACCAAATTTGGCGCATGCCAAATGACTCATCGAATTTGGCATGTGCCAAATTTGGCATACGCCAAATGTGATGAGTTATTTGGCAAGTGCCAAATAGCTTGTTTTGCACAAAACTAGAATTTTTGTCTTTGGTGAACAACTTTGATAATGCTTAGAGTGCATAGTTTATGATCGTAGATGGATAGTCGAGGTTTTACCTTTCATACCTTCTCTAACTTGTTACCATAATTGGATAACTCTTTATCCCTCTGAAGTATCTATCTCTCAGGTCTCACTCCCTCCCACACGACCTAGACTACTCTCTTAGTCCAATCCCCTCTCTTAGGTCTCTTTCCCTCCCACATAGGTACCTAAATAAATCTATCTCACGCCAACCCCCTTTTTCACTCTCCCTCTCTCTCTCTCCCTCTTTGGTCTTTTTATCTCTCTCACTCCATCTCCCTCTCTTAGGTTGTTATCTTTCTCTCTTTGTCTCTCTCTCTCAAGTCACTCCCTCCTACCCCCTCTCCCTCTCTTAGGTATGTCACTCACTCACTCCCTCTATCTCTCTCACATTCCCTCTCTCTCACTCAATCTATCTCTCTCCCTCTCTCTCACTCTATCTCAGGTATCTCCATCCCCCCCTCTCTCTCTCACACACACACTCCCTCTCTCTCTCCCACTCCCTTTCTCTCACTCTCTACCACTATGTCTCTCTCCCTCCCACCCCCTCTCCCTCTCCCTCTCCCTCTCAAGTATCTATGTCCTACCTCCTCTCCCTCTCTCTTTCTCAAGTCTCCCCCTCCTACCCCCTCTCCCTCTCATAGTCACTCCCTCTATCTCTCTTCCACTCCCTCCCTATCTCACTCCCTCTATTTGTATTCATCTACCTCTCCATATCTCTCAAGTATCTACCTCCCACTACCTCTCCCTCTCTCTCTCATTCCCTCTATCTCTCTCTCACTCTCTCTCCCTCTCTCCCTCTCTCTCACTCTATCTCATGTATCTCCCCCCACCCCCTCCATCTCTCTCAAATCACTCTATCCCGACTACTCCCTCCCACCCCCTCTCCATCTCTCAAGTCTCTCTCTCACTCCTTGTATCTGTCACATCCTCTGCTCTCTCCTCCCTCTCTCCCCCTGCTCTCTGGTGTCTCCTTCCCACCCCTCTCCTATTTCCAGGACTCTCTTTTGTCTCTCTCCTCCTCCCTCTATCTCTCTCAAATATATCCTCCACCCCTCCTCTCTCTCTCTCGGATGCTATCCTCTCTCTCTCATTCTATCTCATGTATCTCCCCCCACCCCCTCCATCTCTCTCAAATCACTCTATCTAGAGTACTCCCTCTCCCTCCCATACCCTCTCCATCTCTCAAGTCTCTCTCTCACTCCTTGTATTTATCACATCCCTCCATCTCTCACTCCCTCTCTCCCCTACTCTCTTAGGTATCTCCTTCCCACCCCCTCTCTCCCACTTTGTCTCCCTCTCCTTCTCTCTCAGGTGTCTCTCTCCCACCTTCTCTCCCTTTCCCTCTCTCTTAGGTTTCTCCCTTCCAACCCCTCTCCCTCCCTCTTGTTGATGGTGTTTTTATGCACTTTTCAACACAGGAAATGCATAGGTGCATCACCTCTCTTGAAAGACAATCTTCCACAATCAAATTGCAGAACACTATCCTAAGGTCTCTAATGTTAGGTCTTGACAGTGCTTGGAATATCTCAGTTGTTTCATGTGATTTGCTGGAATCACAAGGTGGTCTTACAAATGAGTCACAAAGTGGGGAAGTTGGATCTGCAAATGGGGTTCTTAAGATGGGAGAGTTGCTGAGTGTTTGTTGTAGGTCCAAACAACAGTCTAAAACTCCATTTCAACATCAAATTTAGCTTTATAATATGAAATGAACCTTTCCTAAGTCTACTTAATAAATAAAAAAGGAAAAAGGGTAGGGAAGAGAGAAGGTTCCTGGATCTGAAACTACAAATGAACAGTGATCATGGAGGCTGCTACAGTAGACAAACTTCCTAAACTGGGTTTTTCTTGGCCAAGAGGATCCTACAGTTACACAAAACCATTGCAATCTTCTAAGGACTGTAGATTTTCAGTTTGCATACACAAAACATGAACATGCAAGTGAACTAAGTTGCAACAATCAAATAAAGAAGCCCAGGCTAACTTTGCACAATAGCTTGTCATCAACAAGTGCCAAAAGTATGGGCTAGAAATTCATCAAATACTGAAACAACAATCACCATTACCACTTCCATTCAAGAAACTAACAACTAAAACTAACTTGGAAGGTAGAACCATGCACACATAATGAGTAAACTCAAAAGTAACACCCATAGATCATGCAATGTTTCTTTCTATTGCTGCAGAATTTTTTTACAACAGCTCTCCAACCATTACAAATGAGGGGGAGACCCCTATTTATAGTGTTCCAAAGCCTGAATGAAGGGATGAGATTGAATTATATTGTGTGGCCCAGATTCAATTACATTAGGGATTAACCTACCCCACAATATTCAACAATTTAAAATACATCTATTGTCCTTTCCCTATTTTGTCTTTTAGTGCCTAGGTGTTGTAGCAGTTTGTCTTGTACCTAATTTCCCTTTTACTGTAGCTGAAACTGCCTAAAATCTACCTTTTGCTCAATGGACTTGCAACATTCTTCATTGGATTGAGCGAGTATGTCGACAACTAGCATCAATAGATTGGTTGCCCCTGATTTGGGTGGACATCCCCTTAAGGATACATATCATCTAGTGAAAGAGCAAGACAACTCCCCTATGCTTTCTTCAAGGCAACCCCCTTGCATTTTATCATTGAATTCCTTGGCATAAGCCTTCTTCCAATGCCAAACCTATTGATGGGTGCCACAAGGAGAGGTGGGTATAAAATGAATGATGATGGGAGCTATGTGCCTTTCCTTGTTCAGCTTTCTCAATGGGTCTCTCGATGGACCTGTGGTAGACTTCCTAAATCTTTCACACATAAAGTGTCATAAGCGCTTTCATACACAAATCAAGGAAAATTTTAGTGAAATCTTTTCCAACTCCTTGCTAGATCCATTCGAGTATCATCAAAAGATCATAATATTCATATTTGGAGCTCATTTGGACCATAAACATTAATGTGTGCTCTAGGGGGGTGAGCACCAAGGTCGATGAAAGATGAAAGACAAAAGGAAGGTGAACATTGAATGGGGGACAACATTCCCCAAGGCTGGGCCCAAAAGGACCAACGAAAGTCGGGCGGCAGATGAAAGGTGGAAGGAAGGTAGACAATGAACGGTGGATAGAGATACATCAATCTGGAAGCAGAGTTCTCAGACGGTGGCAGAGGGATAACATTTTGAAAGGAAAGTCCCAAAAATGGCCACAAAGGTCTCGGGCTCCGGAACAGCTCGAGATAGACAAAGTTCCTGAAACAGTCACAGAGGGACGAAGTTCCGGAAATGGAAAAAGAGGGACGGACTTCCAGAAAAAGCTACAGAGGGGCCAAGCTCTGGAAGCTAGAATGCCTAAGGTGGATGAATGTCCAAAACAACAAAAGGGAGATGGAGTCTCGGAAATGGCCACGGAAGTGCCAGGCTCCGGAAACAGCAAAAGGGGGACGAACTTCTAGAAAATGACCATGGAGGGGCCGGGCTCTGCAAGTTGGAATGCCTAAGGCGAACGGATGTCCAAAATAGAAAAAGGGAGATGAAGTCTCAGAAACGGCCACGGAGGTGCCAAGCTCCGAAAATGGCAAAAGAGGGATGGACTTCCGAAAACGGCCATGGAGGGGCTGGGCTTTGAAAGCCAAAATGCCTAAGGCAGATGGATGTCCAAAACGAAAAAAGGGAGACGAAGTCCCAGAAACGAAAACGGAGGTGCCAGGCTCCAGAAATGGAAAAAGGGGGACATACTTCCGAAAACGGTCACAGAGGGGCTAGGCTCCGGAAGCCGGAATGCCTAAAGCAGACAGATGTCCAAAATGACAAAAGGGAGATAGAGTCGTGGAAACGGCCATGAAGGTGCCAGGCTCCGAAAATGACAAAAAGGGGACAAACTTTCGAAAATGGCCACAGAGGGTTGGGCTCTGAAAGCCGGAATACCTAAGGCGGATGGATGTCCAAAACGGGAAAAGAGAGACGAAGTATCAGAAATGACCACGAAGGTGCTAGGATTCAAAAATAGGCACAGGCGGCTGAGCTTTGAAATCCGGAATACCTTAGGCAGACAAATGTCCAAAACCACAAAAGGGAGACGGAGTCCCGAAAACGGCCACGGAGGTGCCAGGCTCTGGAAACGACCACGAAGGGGCCGACCTCTGAAAGCTAGAATGCCTAAGGTAGATGGATGTCCAAAACATAAAAAGGGAGATGGACTCCTGGAAATGGCCATGGAGGTGCCAGGCTCTTGAAACATCAAAAGGGGGATAGACTTCTAGAAACGACCATGGAGGGGCTGGGCTCCAGAATGAAAATTTTGTGACTTCCCAAAACTTAATGAAATTTTGGCAGTTCACTTAGGAACCACAAAAAATTCCAAATCCATGGGAAACTTTTCCCCGAAGTCAAAAATGAAGGAAAAAGCGAATCAAGTGAGCAGGGATGAGGCTGGAGCAACGAGCGAAGGGAAACTCGCAGGGGCAGTTATGTGAAAGCAAAAGACATAGCAAAACTTAGGTAGGTGAAATTGGTTAGGGGAATTTGATTGTTTCATGAAACATGACCAATTTAGGCTCCAAGAAAGGGGCACACAAAATGAGACAGGAGCAAAGCAGCCTGTCGAGAGTGAAAAAAGAGGGTCCCTACCTATGGCGGGGCATGTGTGCAAAATATGCATAAAAAATGGCAACTCGCTAGGGAAATGATCCATATAATTTTGATGACAAACTGGAATCATGAACCCAGAATCTCTGGTTCCGATCTTCACACTTAACCAAAGGATCAAAACCACTTGTCCACCCAACCTTCAGTATGTTGAAAATCTAGGTGTGTGCAATTGCGTTAATTCCTATCCTTTAGTTGTTGCAAGAACCTAAGATTCATCAAGTTAAGCTACGTAGTTTATTATAACTCCAAAAGCATCTGGGACATTGCCTCACTACCAGTCAGTCGTCCATAGCCCCGACGAGGTTGCCACTGTAATTTTCCCGAACATTGCTCTACTACCAGTCAGGCGTGTATAGCCCTGATAGAGTTGCTTGGATACCCCTGAAAATCTGAATTTATTTTCTTTTGATTTTTCAATAATTTTCTTTCTTTCTTTTGTTTCTTTTCTCTTTTTAGTTCTTTCATTTCAACCTACAAGAAATGAAGCTTGCACTAAGGGCTGAGAATCACAGTGGTGCTGGAGCAAAAGTTTAGATTTTTCACTTAACTAGACTTCACAAAGGACCTACAGTGACCGTCAGATTCTTAAAATATGTGAGAGATATAAGATTCCAAAACACTTCAAAATCAGACCAACCAATGACTTATCCACTTTGAATCAAACATCTAGATCGCTTGATACTAACATAAGATCCTCACCATCCACTCTGAAAACTTGATTAGAGTTTGACAAAGAAATACATAGAATATCCCCAAGAAATAAGAATGGTTTTTGTGCGCATAGATGTACCTAGCCAAAAGCAGAGGAACCCCGAGAAAAGTAGCAACAAAGCGAGAGCAAACAAAAGAAAATGAAAATAAAACACCAAAACTAACCAAAGTGGGACAACGAAAGAAAAAAATGAAGAGACTACTCTAATGCAAGCAACCTACAACAAACCAACTAATCTAAGGGAAGTAGGAAAGTGGAGTATTTACAAGAAATCTACACTACTAAAAAATGAGCTATGTACAAAGAGATATTCACAAAGCACTACATTCAGGCAAGGCCAACCGCCACTCACACCCATTGGATTTTGTAATGCATGCACAAGCAAACGAGCAATTGTTATCATTCTCAACCATGTTGATTTATCCTTATATTCTGAAAAAGGAAATTCAATATTGCAGCATTCAAATTCTACCCCAACATCATGAAGGATCAACAATTGAGAAGGCTCATTAAACCCGTGATTAATCCATAAACATGTTTGTCTCCCCTCATTCTCATAATCAAAATGATAAGTGCAGCTATGACAGTTAACAGGAGTAAGGAAGGATAGAACCTGGATTTTGTTGTGCAATTGTGGCAGTGTTTGACAGTCGAGAGCGAGCATTGCATTGTCAGTCTTTGCATTGGCAGCTTCAGATGGAGTCACCGGATGGTGCAACACTTTGGGCATTAGGCTTGCAAAAGGTTGAGAGAATAGGGCAACAAACACCTCTTCCACATCTTGCATGGGATCAACAATCCCCACTAGCAGTTCTTCAAAAAGAAGTACTTCTCCACATTGATTATCCGCAAACTTGGGATCCACTTGATTGATGTCTTGAAAAGGCAACACGATGTCCCATCTCCTTCCCCAAGTGTCGAACTTATCTTCATGATGCTCAATGTCATGGGATGATGGCATGTACAAATCTATCCTATTGCAGCCATCTGAATATGAAGGAGGGTCAGTAACGATCATGGTGGAAGGACTCCAAGTTGTATCTTGTAGTCGACCAGGTGCTTCATCTCTGTTGGTATCTATCCCAACATCCCCGTCTTTGTCTTCTTCTCTTTGTTGTTCATGCGTCTCATCATGATGTTCAATTGTTTCCCCTTGTTCACTATTGCTGTAAATGGAGAAGGAACCCCTCTCCCAATCTGGAAACTCTAGTACATCACCGTTCAGAGGTTCAAGGAGTATGTCTTCATCCCTACCATCTTTTGAGATGTGCTCTTCCTCAACATGAGCATACCTCTACAGTACAACTCCCAATGGAAAGAAGTCATCAATTGATGGTACCTCATCAAGGGGGGAAAAATTTACTATGTGATCTCCCTCCAAGGACTTGCCATAAAGCCCATCGTCCATGGTGTGCAAATGCTCTTCAAGAGGAAGAAATTCTTGATGACTTGTGGACAACATTCTTGTTTGATCTACGTCATTTCTCGAAAGCTCAAGATTATATTGTTGTCTTTCTTCTATTGCTATCCCAACATCTTGTTGAGGACTTCCTTTAGTTGAGTCATTACTTGGCCTGGGCTCTAGATCCTCATGTTCCATCCTTGAAGCAACTGCAGGAAGTGGTGTGCTCAACTGCCTCGATTGTTCCTTAACTTGCTTGATGGCCTCTTGGTGCAATCCGCATGTGAACTCCAAGTGCGATGAATCATGAAGTCTGCACCAATTCGGCAACATTAGCACCACCAAATCCACTTGGTATTTCAGCTCATACCAATCCTTTTCTAATCTAGAGATGAGCTGGTCATATCTTTCTACTATTGAGTCATCATCATCACTTGAAAAAGAATCTTGATGGTAGATAGCCATGGCGAGTGGTTGTTCCCACTCCTTCAAACTTTCATTTTTATATTCTCGATCACTATCATTTATGACAGAGAGGTCTTCCAGTCTGATTTCACTTATGCCTACATCATCATTTTCTAGTTTTGCAAGGCTGTCATCCATTTCCCCTTGCTGATTTTCAGCATCTTCATTGGCTGCCCCAGCATACACTACTGCAAACTTCATTGATTCATCCTCAACTGCCAATGGATCCTCTTATAGATCAGAGGGTTTCTCTTTGTTGATAGAGGAAAGGCTTTCTAACCTCTTTCTGGATGAACTTTCATCAAAGCTTTTTGTTGTCCCCAGGAAATCAACTTCTCCTTCTTGATTTTCAGCTTCAGTGTTTGCTGTCCCAGCACTCGTTTGTGTAGGATTTCTTGGTTTATCTGCAATGTGTTTTCCTCCAGATGCTGAAAATTTTTCTGCCTTGTGGCATGACTCATCCTCCTTGACAGTTGGTTGCTCCAACTTGTTCAAATTTACTTTGACTTGGGTGATGATGCTTACACACGTCGAACAAGTAAATTTTGAATGTGGTGCATCGTGAAATCTGCACACACTTGACATCAGTGCTTCCTACAATCTTGGTCTATCTTTGCTGCCCATACATTCTTGGGTCAGCTCTTCAAACACCCTATCTGCCATGGTTGTCAATTCTTCCTCCGGGTCTACAAGGGCTAAAGGCTGATATATTTCCCAAAAGGGAATCTCTCCTTGCAAGACTCTTTCAATTCTACTCAAGAAGGTTTGACACTCCAATTCATTGTGCCTACAAGTGCAATGGATCCTACACTTATCTACCAATGCAAATTGATGCAATGGTCTCTTTAATCTCCTATTTAAATCTACATGTAGCTGAGTGATGTTGATTTGCACATGCTACTCCATTTCAACTCAGTTGTTGTTTGCCTTCAAATTTTTTTTGATTTTATGTTTTAACATTAAAAGAGATCACTCTATCTCAGATTTCTTCTTTAAAAATGCTCTTTTCAACTTCCAACTTTCAGCTTTTTAGCCACAACATGTCATGCCCTCTTTCTAGCACCAGTTCTATTGATGGTGTTTTTATGCACTTCTCAACATAGGCAATGCATAGGTGCATCACCTCTCTTGAAAGACAATCTTCCATAATCAAATTGTAGAACACTATCCCAAGGTCTCTAATGTCAGTTCTTGACAGTGCTTGGAATATCTCAGTTGTTTCATGTGAATTTTTGGAATCACAAGGCGGTCTTACAGATGAGTCACAAAGTGGGGAAGTTGGATCTGCAAATGGGGTTCTTAAGATGGGAGAATTTTTTGAGCGTTTGCTATAGGTCCAAACAACAGTCTAGAACTTCATTTCAACATCAGATTTAGCTTTATAATGTGCAGTGAACCTTGCCTAAGGTTACTTATTAAAAAAAGAGGAAAAAGGGCAGGGAAGAGAGAAGGTTCTTGGATCTGAAACTATGAATGAACAGTGATCATGGAGGCTGCTACAATAGACAAACTCCCTAAACTAGGTTTTGCTTGGCCAAGAGGATCCTATAGTTACACAAAACCAGTGCAATCTTCTAAGGACTACAAATTTTCAATTTGCATACACACATCATGAACATGCAAGTGAACTAAGTTGCAACATTCAAATAAAGAAGCCCAGGATAACTTTGCACAACAGCTTGTCATTAACAAGTGCCAAAAGTATGGGTTGGAAATTCATCAAATACTAAAACAACAATCACCATTACCACTTCCATTCAAGAAACTAACAACTAAAACTAACTTGGAAGGTAGAACCATTCACATATAATGAGAAAACTCAAAATTAACACCCATAAATCATGCAATGCTACTTTCTATTGCTGCAAAATGTTTTTACAATAGCTCTCCAACCATTACAAATGAGGGGGAGACCCCTAATTATAGTTTTCCAAAGCCCAAATGAAGGGCTAGGATTGAATTACATTGTGTGGCCCATATTTACATTAGGGATTCACCTACCCCACAATATTATTCAACAATTTAAAATACATCTATTGTCTTTTCCTTATTTTGTCTTTTAGTGCCCAGGTGCTATAGCAGTTTGTCTTGTACCTGATTTCCCTTTTACCATAGCTGAAACTGCCTGAAAGCCACCTTTTGCTCGATGGACTTGCAACATTCTTCATTGGATCAAACGAGTATGTCGACAACTGGCATCAATAGATTGTTTGCCTCTGATTTGGGTGGACAACCCCTTAAGGATACTCATCATCTAGTGAAAAGGAAGGACAACTCCCTTGTGCTTTCTTCAAGGAAACCCCCTGCATTTTGTCATTGACTTCCTTACCATAGGCCTTATTCCAATGCTAGCCCTATTGATGGGCACCACGAGGAGAGGTGGGTATAAAATTATTGATGATGGAAGCTATGTCCCTTTCCTTGTTCATCTTTCTCAATGGGTCTCCTCGATGGATCCACGGTAGACTTCCTGAATCCTACACACACGAAGTGTCATAAGTGATTTCATACACAAATCAGTGAAAATGTTAGTCAAATCTTGCAAAATCCTTGCTAGATCCATTCAGGCATCATCAAAAGATCATAATATTCATATTTGGAGTTCATTTGGACCATAAACATTAATGTGTGCTCCAGGGAGGTGAGTGCCAAGGAAGATGACACATGAAAGGAAAAAGGAAGGCGAACAATGAATGGGGGACAACATTCCCCAAGGTTGGGCCTAGAAGCGCTAATGGAAGTCGGGCGACAGATGAAAGGTGGAAGGAAGGCAGATAGGAAACAATGGACAAAGAGACAACAATTTGGAAGTAGAGTTCTCAGACGGTGGTAGAGGGACAACATTCCGGAAGGATATTCCTAGAAACAACCATAGAGTTGTCAAGCTCTAGAACAGCCAGGGATGGACGAAGTTCCTGGAACAGCCGTGGAGGGATGGAGTTCCAAAAATGACAAAAGAGGGATAGACTTCCAGAAATAGCCACGGAGGGGCCAGGCTTCGGAAGCCATAATGCCTAAGGCAGATGGATGTCCAAAATGGTAAAAGGGGGATGCAGTGTCGGAAACGGCCATGGAGGTGCCTGGCTTCAGAAATGACAAAAGGGGGACAGACTTCCAGAAATGGCCACAGAGGGGCCGAGCTTTGGAATCCAGAATGGCTAAGGCGGACGGATGTCCAAAATGACAAAATGGAGACGAAGTCCCGAAAACGGCCACGAAGGTGCCAGGCTCCGGAAACGACAAAAGGGGGATGGACTTTCGGAAACGACCACAGAGGGGTCGGGCTCCGGAAGCTGAAATTCCTAAAGCAGATGGATGTCAAAAATGGAAAAAGGGATATGGAGTCCCAAAAATGGCCATAGAGATGCCAGGCTTCGGAAACGACAAAAGGGGGACAGACTTCCGAAAATGGCCATGGAGGGGCTAGGCTCTAGAAGCTGGAATGCCTAAGGCAGACGGATGTCCAAAATGACAAAAGGGATACAGAGTCTCGAAAATGGCCACGGAGGTGCCATGCTCCGGAAACAACAAAAGGGGGACGGACTTTTGGAAACAGCCACGGAAGGGCCGGACTCCGGAAGCCAGAATGCCTAAGGCGGACGAATGTCCAAAAGGACAAAAGGGAGACAAAGTCACAGAAATGGCCACAGAGGTGCCAGGCTCCAGAAACGGGAAAAGGGGGACGAACTTCTAGAAATGGCCACAGAGGGGCCGGGCTCTAGAAGCCGAAATGCCTAAGGCGGATGGATGTCTAAAATGGAAAAAGGGAGACGGAGTCCTAGAAATGGCCATAAAGGTGCCAGGCTTCGGAAACAACAAAAGGGGGACGAACTTCCAGAAATGACCACAAAGGGGCCGAGCTCTAGAAACCGGAATGCCTAAGGCAAAAAAATATCTAGAACAACAAAAGGGAGACGGAGTCCCAGAAATGGCCACAAAGGTGATAGGCTCCGGAAGCGGCCATGGAGGGGCCGGGCTCCAGAATGAAAATTTTTCAACTTATTGAAACTTGACACAATTTTGGAAGTTCACTTAGGAACCACAAAAACATCCCAAATCCATGGGAAACTTGTCCCCAATGTCAAAAATGAAGGAAAAAGTGAATCAAGCAAGTAGGGATGAGGCCGAAGGAACGAGCGAAGGGAAACTCGTAGGGGCACTTTCATGAAAGAAAAAGACAAAAAAACTTATTTAGGTGAAATTGGTTAGGGGAATTTGATCATTTGATGACACATGACCAATTTAGGCTCCAAGAAAGGGGCACGCAAAATGAGACGAGATTAAAGCAGCCCATCGGGAGCAAAAAAAGAGGGTCCCTGCTTACGACGGGGCGTGTGTGCAAAATATGCACAACACCTCTCTCTCACTCTCTTTGTCTATCTCTATGTCTCTCCCTCTCTCTCTACCACTCCCTCTCTCTCACTCCCTCTATCTCTCTCCCACTTTGTCTCTCTCCCTCTCCCTCACTCCCTCTATCTCTCTCCCACTTTTTCTCTCTCCCTCCCTCTCTCTCAGGTCTGTCCTTCCCACCCTATCTCCCTCTTTCTATCACTCAAGTATCTCCATCCTACCCCATCTTCCTCTCTCTCTTTGTCAAGTCTCCCCTTCCTACACCCTCTCCCTCTCACAGTGACTCAATCTATCTCTCTTCCACTCCCTCCCTCTCTCACTCCCTCTCTCTCTCCCTCCCTCTCCCTCTCCCTCTCCCTCTCCCTCTCTCTAAAGTATGTCCCTCCCACCACCTCTCCCTCTCTCTCTCTCTCAAGTAGAGGGTTTAGGGATTAAGGGTTAAGGGTTGAGGGTTGAGGGATTAAGAGGGTATGGGGGTTGAGGGATTAGGGTATAAGGGTATAAGGGTTAAGGGTTGAGGGTTGAGGGATTAAGAGGGTATAGGGGTTGAGGGATTAGCGTTTAAGGTTTGAGGGTTAAGGGTTGAGGGTTGAGGGATTAAGATTGTAGAGGGGTTAACAAATTAGGGTTTAAGGATTGAGGGTTGAGGGGTTGAGGGATTAAGAGGGTATAGGGGTTGAGGGATTAGGGTTTAAGGGTTGAGGGTTGAGGGTTGAGGGATTAAGATGGTATAGGGGTTGGGGGATTAAGAGGGTATGGGGGTTTATGGATTAGGATTTAAGGGTTGAGGGTTGAGGAATTAAGAGGGTATAGGGGTTGAGGGATTAGGGGTTAAGGGTTGAGGGTTGAGGGATTAAGAGGGTATGGAGGTTGAGGGTTGAGGGTTGAGGAATTAAGAGGGTATAGGGGCTAAGGGATTAGGGGTTATGGGTTGAGGGTTGAGGGATTAAGAGGGTATGGGGGTTGAGGGATTAGGGTTTAAGGGTTGAGGGTTGA
>CM021107.1:514607652-514667708 GCA_007115665.2 Sequoiadendron giganteum | reverse complement strand
GGATTAAGAGGCATGGGGGTTGAGGGATTAGGCTCTAAGAGTTAAGGTTGAGGGTTAAGGGATTAAGAGGGTATAGGGGTTGAGGGATTAGATTTTAATGGTTGAGGGTTGAGGGTTGAGGTATTAAGAGGGTATAGGGTTTGAGGGATTAGTGTTTAAGGGTTGGGGGTTGAGGGTTGAGGGATTAAGATTGTAGAGGGGTTGAGGGATTAGGGTTTAAGGGTTGAGGGATTAAGAGGGTATGGGTGTTGATGGATTAGGGTTTGTGTTAATGGTATAGGGTTCATAGTTTAAGGGTCCCACTCCCTCTCTCTCCCACTCCCTCTCTTAGGTCTTCCCCCCACCATATAGCTGAATAAATTCTTTCCCTCTCAAGTATGTTTCTCTTGGGTCTCACTCCCTCCCATGCTACCTACACTAATCAGTGTCACTCCAATGCCCTCTCTTACAATCCCTCTCTGTCAGGCCTCACTTACCTCCCACCCTACTATCTTAGGTCTCTCCTTTCCATCCCATCTCTCCCACTTTGAATCCCTCTCCTTCTCTTATGTGTCTCCCTCTCAGCCTCTCAGCCTCTCTCTCTCTTAGGTTTCTCCCTCCCATGCCCTCTCCGTCACCCTCTCTCTCTCTCCCACTCCCTCTCTCTCTCACTCCCTCTATCTCTCTCCCACTTTGTCTCTCTCCCTCTCTCTCAAGTCTCGCCTTTTCAAAACAACATATTTGGCGTGCACCAAATTTGGCGCTCTCCAAATTTGGTGAACGCCAAATGTGTTCTACCTTGAAACAATAAAATAAGGCTTGACCCCATGATTCAGGCCCACATTCTCATGTATTTGTCCGGTTCAATGCTTTATCCGAGTCATAAACACCTTTTTTATGCAGTTGACTTCATATTGTACCAATCTATGCTTGATCCATCACCTTTTTACCACCAATCTACATGGTAGACAATGTAGAAGAAGACATTTTGAAGTTTCTACATCATTTTACATTATCTGAGGTAATATATTCATTTTGGTAAATTGAAATTTTTATATTTAGTATATTTGTTTGTTTTTGACAATATAAACTAAATTTCCTTAATGATTTTATTAATCATAATAATTGGACATAGAATTCAACACTGAATTAGATGGGATTTGCATAAAAAAGTTCAATTTTTTATGAGTTTGAAGAACAAAAAAATTAAAAACATGACATTTACTTAACATAATTTTACTTGTGAATTCTATTTGCATTGCTTATAGTAGTCCATTTCCAGCATGGCTAGTGGAATTCACTGTATTTCATTATTTTTTCAACTAATTTGGAAAACTTTTATTTTCATCTAATTTGGAAAACCTAATAGCTTTCATCAATGTTAATGCAAGTGTCCATTAATTTTTTTGTTCCATAAAAAATTCACCTTCATCACATGTGCTTAGATAAATTCAAGTGAGTTGACATAGTTTTTAATGCAAGTTTCCATTCATTCATACCATTTACCTTTCTAATAAATTAAAAAATGGGAAATTTTGTGCAATTGAGAATGCTTATTGTATTTATAAGTTATCTCATTGCTAAAGAAATAGTGAATAATTATAAGCTATAGCATCATAAACCCTTCTTTGAATTCATATTCTTCATGACTTCGTTGACAATCAAAAAATTGGTTTTGAGAAAAATAACCACAAGAGTCTCTAGTTTTCATTTAGGTGGCAACAACTTATACCCTAGGTTTGTGATGCAGAGCAGGGAGACAAAACCTTCAAAAATCATAATTAGATCAGTTTCAAACAATATTCAATCTCAAAAACCTCAATTCAATGCTGAACTAACCAATTCAAATCTAAAACAAAACAAAGAGATCATCCATAAATAACAAGCTATGCTTTTCAAGAAGACTACCATTCTAAACCTCTGGAAGATTTTAACAAAACCCACCATATGTAAGGCTATTGCTTGAAATATTGTATTCATACAATAGTCACTCCTAACAGAATGAAATAAACTCAATATTACTAGAAACTCTAATTTGTGAATTGTTCATCATAACCTTTATAAAGTTCAAGTTCAATAATGCTAGTCAAAAGACACAACTTCAAAATCAACGTTCCTGGCCTCTGGTGCATGAGCACCTTGTAAGCTCAATTTTGTCAAAAGTTTCATCTTTAGTGAGAATGGTCAAATGCTAGGATTTTAGTTAATGTTGAGTATATTGTGTTCAATAAGGTCAATTAGACCATTTTATAATGTATTTGGAGCTAAGGGAGTTCAGTTGTGTCATAGCTTGCAATTTGGCTAAATGTGGTCATAAAAGTTGCAAAGTTCGAGGGACTTGGAATGAAATCAAAATATGTTTAATAACCTTCAATACCTCAAAGGAGAGGTTGTTGGTTCATTTGTAGCCCATTTTTTTATCAAGAAGAACGTTATTTTCTAGAAATTTACTAGTTTCTCTCAATTTTCTTGTTGTTGTATGACCTGTACGGACTCTAAGATGATATGGAATTGGTTGTACGTTGTATATTAATGAATTAGCTTTCATTTTCATCTATTTAGAGGTTCTAAGTCTTTGTATAGCGAAAGTTATATTGTTTTTACTGTTGCTACCTACTTTCACAGTGTTCTTGGATTGAGGGGTTTCATTATGTAATTCGACCCATTACACTTTTCCTGCCTACTGTAACTTCTGGAATGGGTCCTCTAACTTTTAAAATACATGCCTAACCTATTTAGAATGTTGTGGGGTCAAGGTTGGGTTTTTGCGATGATGTTCTAGGACTGTAGCAAGGTCTTTTCATGGTGAAAATTAGGGCTTCAAGTGGCATTTTGACAAAATATGGGAAGGAGTGTACATGTAATGTATTATTCACCATGCTCAGGGTCTAGTAAGTGTGTTTGGTGCTTTGTATGGGTCTGATAGGTCTAGGAGATAGAAGTTTCATTAAAACCCCAAGTATTTTGCTTGAAATTGAGGGTTTGGTGTATTAGGGGTCTAGAGGTCTTGGACCTAGAAATAAATCAGGAAATTGGAGGTTTTGAAAAATAAAATACTACTATTAGAGGATTTTGAGTGAATATGTAGTGTTTAAAAGGTACTCTCTTTGTAAATTAGGCCAATTGAATAGCCTTTTCCAAGGTGGGTCTATTGGAAGTCAATGTTGGTCCAAAGGAGTTGATGTTGGGGTTTACCTATGTTTTATAATTTTCAAATGGGTATCTTAATTATCCCTGAGTTTGTCAAGTGTTTTGGAAAATCTTGGTGAAAAGGCCCATGAACCGGGTTACCTATGCTACAAGGGAAAGCTTGGTAGAAGTTGGGATTTTCAGTTGAACATCTGATTTTTCTTTTGAATCTGATTGATTCTCATTGATTTGTTGTATTGAATGGTTTCCACCCCTCTCTGCATCAAAAATGGCATTTCTTGGTAAGTTAAGTGATCAAGTTGTGTGTACATCTATTAAGAGCCTTCCTCTAAATCTTTGAATAAGTTCATTCTAGATCCCTACATGTACTACATCAGCCTCTAGTTACTTTGCCAACTCTTCAAACACACTCAAAATACCTACTCTAATATCTAACCCTACAGATATCTAACTCCACCATGTATGAAAAATATTGTGTAGCATAGACATGTTTGATAATTCCAAACAACTCGCTGCCTTCTTTCATAAAATGCTCTGGTGTGTTTCATATTTAATGTAATGTAATCAACGATATCAATATTTTTTTTAAATGCATTACTTAATTTTGTTCCATGTGTGTTTGTGGACATGTAGCATTCAAGGTCATGCTGAGGAAACAACCAAAGCCTCTAACACCAGAAGAACGTGCAGTTAAAAATGCAAGGAGAAGAGAATAAAAAAAAGTAGCTTGTGAAGAAAAAGAATTGCAACCCATACAAACGCAAATTCCTATGCAATCTAAGAGAGATGTTAAATTGGAAAAACAAAGGGCATGAATGAGGAAAGTTTGTGGAAGGACAAGAATGGATAAAAAATTTGGGGGCACATCATCAACCATAGGTGAATCTCCATTCACATCTCCAGTTGAAGACACATTGACAATAACATGTGGCTTTCCAGGTACATCGGAAATCACATCTCCAATTGAAGACACACCATCAAAAACATTGTGTTTTGAAAGTACATCAACAAACACATCTCTATTTAAAGGCACTCCACAAATGACATCTCAAGTTGGATGTACAACATCGTTTACATGTCAATCTCAAGGTAGGTCATCAATTGCACCTCCAATTGAAGGTACACAATCTATCCCCGATGTTGTTGACCTTCTCGATATTGAAACAAATTTACATTTGAGAACTCCTCCTAGAGTTTTGCATAGAAAACCTACATTTTTGATTGATATTGATTCCAATGTTTTGAAATGGATGCCTAATAAGATTCCAAAACGTACATGCCAAAGATATGCACAAAAGATATGGAGTTTATTTTTTGCAAAGCTAAGTGAGGGTGGAAGATGCCAACTATTTGTTGAAATGGTGAGGAAACTCAAATTTAGGCCCACCATGAAGGCTCTTGGGCTAAGAGTTTTGACTGAACCAAGTGAAAATTCCATTGTAAAGAACTTGATGAGTGTATACGAGAGCATGGGTTCCACCTCACGCATGAAGGATAGTTGTGCCACATGACGTGTGATGACAACAACATTGTTAAACAGTCAAACAAGGAGCACGGTGAACCTTACAAAGGAAAGTAATTCTTTGAAAATAAGTAGATCATCTCTAATGAGAGCTAAAGGAAGGCGTGAAAGAGTGGAGGATCCAAATAGCAATGAGTTATGGGCATTTTCGGGTAGAGTGCCATGGAAATACACAAGAATTACTCAAGGCTTGAGATCTTTAATTGTGAATTATTGGAAGGATAGCACAAGGACCTCTCCTAATCAAAGAGATTTTTTAAGAAGGAGAATTGGTAGTAAAAATCGTGAGCCACATCCAATGCATTATTTGGATACCACTCAAACCCAATATTTTGTTGATTTTGTAGAGAAGTTTCCTGAAATTAAAATATGTCAAAGGTATTTTGAAATGCTAAAGACTTTTTATGTCAACATAAATCACACATGCACTACTTGTTGTTGTAGGGTTCATATTGATTTTTCTAACCATTATGATGTTTATCGACGTATATGTGTAGATATGCATACTGATAATGTTTTGCAGGAATGTAACATAATGCCTCCACCTAAATCGTCAAGGAAATTTGTCTTCCATTTTATGTGAAAGAGAGGATGGTCAAATTTTCTACAAAAAAACATGTTTGGATGGCACATGTGATCATTGTGGTGGCATGCAACATTTTCCAATTTTCCAACACATGGCTAGTACACACACAATTGGAGACAAAATTGTGGAATTTGGCAAATATAAGACAGTGACATACCGTTTAAAAGATGGGAAAGAAGCAAAGAAGTGTTAATTGGTCAGTGATAAGATTCCAGTGTATCAGTTTATGGGAATTTTTTCATGATTAGGTGGTCTATGATTATGCAAGGCATATAGACAAAGCCCAATGGTTGGACTCACATTTGAAGTTATGCAAGGACACATTTCCACTTCGTCATATCATTTCAGTTGTTGACTTCACTGAGAACTACACACTACAACCACAGAACGAGGTGCAATCACAGTACTACAACTCCATGTAGGTTTCTATATTTGTGCATATATCATTCATTCATGCAAATGATAGTACATAGGAAAATAGGAAAGTATTGAGGGAGTATCACTTTTACATTAGTGATGATCGCACACATTCTACAAAGTTTGTTCAAGGTTGCTTTCATATGTTCTATGTTGATTTGGCTAGTAGGGGCATATCATTTAGTCAACATATCATATGGTCAGATAATTGTACATCACAATTCAAGAACACCAGAATGTTTTACTGGTTGAGCAGGATGCATAGGATTAGTGGATTTCAACATATGTGGAACTTCTCAGAGGCTGGGCATGGAAAGGGAGAGCATGATGGAGTAGGTGCATGTATCAAAAGAGCCCTAGCATGAGAAGAGTTAAAGTACACAAACAATGTAAAGTTGACAAATGCAAGATCAATTGTCCAGTGGTGCAATGGTGCAATGGGTCCAGGTAGTGAAGGTATTTCTTTAGTTCATAGATTTTTTCATTTAGTAGATGATACTAACATTGAAAAATATGAGGATTGTTGTACACTAACAGGATCGAGCGAGCGACACACTTTTAGATTCTCCAATGCATGTACATGGACTATCCATACAAGGAGGATGACATGCTTTTGTTATGCATGTACACTTCAATCATGAAATGATTGTAAGTCAACAGAGTGGGTTGACGAATGGTCTGTAAGAAATTTAACCCCACTTGACACTTATCAGCTCCCGATGGCTCTAAAAATCATGGAGATGCAATCATCCATTGAATTTGATCATGTATCAAACCTACTAGAACTGGGTAACATATCTTACTTACAAGTTTTATTATGTTGCTCAGTAAATAAATCTAACAAGATGAACATATCAATGCAGGGCACGTTTATGCGGTGATTGCAGATGAAGACAATGAAGAGGGTACAAATTATTACCTGTGTCGTTGTATCGAGGCCAAAAAGAAATTGGAGCTCCCATTTATAGACGAAGAAAACGTAAAATATAGTATAGGTTCAGTGGTTGTTACTGGAACATGGCTTCAAAGGTATCCAGTTAAGAATGTTGTAGTTTGGTTGTTTGAGGACTTCGACACACATCGAAAAAATCTTCACTATTCGAACCTTGTCATCACCACCAACATTCATTTGATCAAATATAAGGGAAGACCTAGGAACAAGAACTTGTGGAAAGTGTGTAAGTCTGACCACGAGGCAATAATCGACACAATAAAGAGTAGAGTAGACCCAGATGGTTCCCTGGATTGATTTGTAAGTATGCACATTGAATTTGTAAAGTCATGTTATTGATCACTCTTTTAGACCAACACCTTGCAATAAGGATTTTTCACCATTACTGTTTGATGTCATATGCATTTATGACTATCATTGATCCTTTTCTGATTGTGACTATAGGTAATACTGAAGTTTGTCAAAGTATATAAGAAAATATCATCGGTTGGTGGTGCAAGTGTTTAGTGGTATGAGAAACATCAATTGTTGATGCATTTTTTGGTTGTCAATCTTTTCTTTCTTTTCCATCTCCTAGATTTACCAGATTGTTATATGCTACATGTTTTATGTTAAGCCTCTCAGTGATATATTTGAAATTTATACGTAGGATCATCAAGAGATGATAAAGTAGTGAAAGGGAACATCACCATTGTAGGACCTTCAATAGACCTCCTTATCTAGCATGCATGGAGGTGATAGTAGGTCTTGTCAGTTGTATGACTGACATTATTTAGTTATTGCTCTTTTAATGATTTTTATGTGTCTATGTCTAAGATTGAGAGACTTTTGCAAGTTTTTTGTGGACCAAATTCCTATGATACTACACAACCACATAGAGGCTACTACCCATGTGTTTTGTAGGGAGCAGGGGATGTACATGTTTTGAACCATTTTAGAATGCAAATAGATGGGCCAACTGAGGTGGAATGGAAAAATGAAACTGGGAAGCAACTCCTTTTGTTTCTTCTCAAGTACAATATATTTCATGATCTGTGCTAGAAATGGGAGGATTATTTTCCTGCATGTATTGCTACGAGTATTGACAAATGAGAATATTTTCAAGATGTTCTTCCATCACTATTGTAATATTTTTCATTGACTTAGTGTATTTTTTGATATACTAAAATTATGAGAAATTAATACATGCAAATGTGTGTATTCCTTAATATATGCCTCAATTAAATATGTATATTACATTTAAAATTAGTTGTAATGCTTCATGGTTTACATCTAAAGTTGTCTTCAAGGAAAAACATGTGGATTTATTAGTAAGAATGAAATAATGTTTAATATAATTGTAGAAATACATATTTTATTGCCCCTATTGATGCATAGGTGGTGGTAACTCAAGACACAAATTGACACAACTTCTGTCAAATATGCCAAGCAAGACATCAAATTTCAATTAACTCAACCTTGTAAAATAGCATCAAAATCAACAAGGACCATACATAGGTTGTCAACATCCAATCAATGGTAATTAGATAAACTTTTCACAATCCCCATGTCAGATTCATTGAATTCCTCAAAACTCACCTATTGACATATGTTTCGCTTGCAACAGTTGGAAATCAGTTTTTTAGACTTTTGGCCAAACTTTTCCAAAACACTTAGGAAAATAATCATGGATTCAAATAACCTTCTAACCCAAAAAAATTCTTGACTCAAGTTCCCAAACCAAGGATTTTCCAAGTCTCCTGACCCCAAATTCTCAAACAAGCCTCCAATGCAAAAAACCTCCTTGTAGCCTAAATAACTAGGGTTTTAGGGTAGCGTCATTGAATTTTCACCTTCCCAGCCATTCCTACCCAATATAAATGCATAGAAATATTTTAATAGGTCCAACCATGCTTAATGAACATTCAATTTACTATTAACAATATGACTTATTCATTCCATAGGTCTGACCCACCAATTTCGAAGGGAAAACACACACCTCCAGCCCTTCCTTTCATTCTTCAAGCCAAGGGATAATCCTTCCACGCCTCTTACTCCTAAAATAAAATTCCCTACACTCAACTACATCATCCCACCAAGTTACATTTTATGAAAGTAGGTGGGATGATGGTTATGCCATTAAAATAACCCCAAACCCTTAAGGTTGTTCAGGAACCTGGTAGGAGCAATTTGATGAATTAAGGAATTGAAAGATTAAACCAAACCTTGCAAAGGCACCAAACACAATTTATAACATTTATCTACTATTTCTCAATGTAATTCAATACATATAAGAATTTTTTGGTCTCTACACAGGTAGGGAACTCTGAAAAATAAGTAAAATTATGAGAAAACAAACTAATTTACAAGCTTTATTCTTTTCCCTCCAATCCAAAAACCACAACTCGAGCCTCTCTAGGATTTACATATAATTTATCATCCTCCTATAACTAATCAATGCCACTAACAACCAAGAAACCAAAATTTTAAAACACATAACCGTTGCAATTAAAAATTTGTTGCATTATGCAACTCACAAATTTGTAACTGTATCACTTTTCCTACTAACTAAACTAATGACTCATTATGTCATTGAGATGCAATCTTTCATGTGCCTTTTAGGCTTTCAAACTCACTTGTTGACACATTTTTAATGCAAGGGTGCATTTTGACCATCAAACATGAAGATTTGTCACTAGCTTCCCAAATTTGTAGGGTTGACAAGGTAGGGGCAATGTATGCCTCATAGAAATCGATGCAACCTAGATCATCTCTAACATACCTTAGGGTATGACATTCAACCAAACAACTACTATGTTTCAACTGACTCGATCCCTTAAGGGTCTAAAGTGCAAAAGGGCAACAATCTTTGACAGGGTATTACTCGTAAACCGTGGTGATTACGAAATCTTTGTTTGAACCTATGAGATCATGTTGGACCCCTCTACAATAACCTCTCTTTATTTTTGCTATCTTGGAGGCATTTTCCTGTGGTGGTGAATTTTCACTCGGGGAAAAACTTGTCAAATGCAAGTAGTTGAAAGTTGAAAAGTGGTACAACTTTCATTCTGCATCTCATGTGACCAAAAAAACCATTTCAACACATCTAGGTGGGTACGTTTATGCTAGGAATTGTCCTCTTTCACAACCAAACATGCGAAATTGCTGAGCTATGTTCAACCAGATCAATCCCTTAAGGGTCCAAAGTGCAAAATGGCTACGAACTTCAACATGCTACTATTCAGACATCGGGATGCTTAGAAACTTATTGTTTGAGCCTATGGGATCATGTTGGGACCTTCTACAATAACCTCACTTAGTTTTCACTATCTCAGAGGTATTTTCCTGTGGTGGCAAATTTTCACTCGGGGAAAAAGTTGTCAAATGCAAGTAGTTGAAAGTTGCAAAGTGGTGCAAATTTTGTTCTTCATCTCGTGTGACCAAATGGATTGTTCCAACACATTTGGGTGGGTACATTTATGCTAGGAATGGTCCTCTTTCACACCCAAACATGCAAAATCACTTTGAGCTACATTCAACTGAATCGATCCCTTAAGGGTCCAAAGTGCAAAATGGTTGTGAACTTCAACGTGCTAGTATTCAGACACCATGATGCTTAGAAAATTCTCGACTGAGCCTATGTAATAATGTTGGGCCCCTCTACAATAAAATTTCTCGATTTTTGCTATCTCAGAGGCATTTTCCTGTGGTGGCAAATTTTCACTCGGGGAAAGAGTTGTCAAATGCAAGTAGTTGAAAGTTGCAAAGTGGTGCAACTTTCATTCTACAGCTCGCGTGGCCAAACGAACTATTCCAATGCATCTAAATAGGTATGTTTACGCTAGGCATGGTCCTTTTTTTCACCCAAAGACGTGGAATCGCTTTGAGCTACGTTCAACTGGATCAATCCCTTAAGGGTCCAAAGTGCAAAATGGATGGCAACTTCAGCATGTTAGTATCCAGACACCATGATGATTAGAAACTTCTCATCTGATCCTACAAGATCATGTTGGGCCCATCTACAATAATCTCTCTCGATTTTTCTATCTTAGAGGCATTTTCCTATGGTGGCGAATTTTAACTTGGGGAAAAAGTTTTCAAATGCAAGTAGTTGAAAATTGTAAAGTGGCACAACTTTCATTCTGCATCTCGTGTGACCAAATGAACCATTCCAATGCATTTGGATAGGTATTTTTATGCTAGCCATGGTCCTCTTTTGCACCCAAACACACAGAATCGCTCCAAGCTACGTTCAACCGAATCGATCCCTTAAGGGTCCAAAGTGCAAAATGGCTGCGAACTTCAACATGCTAGTATTCAGACATTGGGACGCTTAGAAAATTCTCATATAAGCCTATAGTATCATGTTGGGCCCCTCTACAATAACCTGCTCAGGTTTTTCTATCCCAAAGGCATTTTCCTATGGTGGTGAATTTTTACTCGGGGAAAAAGTTGTCAAACGCAAGTAGTTGAAAGTTGCAAAGTGGTGCAACTTTTGTTCTGTAGCTTGTGTGACCAAACAAACTATTCAAATGCATTCAAATAGGTATTTTTACACTAGGAATGGTCCTCTTTCGCACCCAAACACATAGAATCACTTCAAGCTACGTTCAACTAGATCGATCCCTTGAGGGTCCAAAGTGCAAAATGACTACAAACTTCAACATGCTATTACTCGGACACCATGATGCTTAGAAACTTCTCATTTGATCTTAAAAGATCATGTTGGGATCATCTACAATAAAATCTCTCAATTTTTTCTCTTTCAGAGGCATTTTCTTGTGGTGGTGAATTTTTAGTTGGGGAAAAAGTTGTCAAATGCAAGTAGTTGAAAGTTGCAAAATGGTGCAACTTTCATTCTGCATCTCATGTGACCAAACGAACCATTCCAACACATCTGAGTGGGTAAGTTTATGTTAGGCATGTTCCTCTTTCACACCCAAACATGCGGAATCGCTCCGAGCTACATTCAACCAGATCGATCCCTTAAGGGTCAAAAGTGCAAAATGGTTGTGAACTTCAACATGCTAGTATTCATACACCGTGATGGTTACAAACTTATCATCTAAGATTATGGGATCATGTTGGGCCCCTCTACAATAACCTCTCTGAGTTTTCACTATCTCAGAAGCATTTTCCTGTGGTGGCAAATTTTCACTCGGGGAAAAAGTTGTCAAATGCAAGTAGTTGAAAGTTGCAAAGTGGTGTAACTTTCATTCTGTAGCTCGTGTGACCAAACGAACTATTCCAACACGTCCAAATAGGTATTTTTACGCTAGGAATGGTCATCTTTTGCACCCAAACATGCGAAATCGCTCCGAGCTACGTTCAACCGGATCGATCCCTTAAGGGTCCGAAGTGCAAAATGGTTGCAAACTTCAGCATGCTATTACTCAGACACCGTGATGCTTAGAAAATTATCATCTGATCCTACAAGATTGTGTTGGAACCATCTACAATTTCCTCTCTTGGTTTTTGCTATCTCTAAGGCATTTTCCTGTGGTGGCAAATTTTCACTTGGGGAAAAAGTTGTCAAATGCAAGTAGTTGAAAGTTGCAAAGTGGTGCAACTTTCATTCTGCATCTCATGTGACCAAACAAACCACTCCAATGCATCTTGGTGGGTACGTTTACGCTAGGAATGGTCCTCTTTTTCACCAAAACACGCGAAATCACTCCGAGCTACGTTCAACCAGATTGATCTCTTAAGGGTCCAAAGTGCAAAATGGTTGCGAGCTTCAACATGCTAGTATTCAGACACTGGGACACTTAGAAACTTCTTGTCTAATCCTATGGGATCATGTTGGGCCCCTATACAATACAATCGCTCAGCTTTTGCTATCTCGAAGGCATTTTCCTGTGGTGGCGAATTTTCACTCGAGGAAATTTTTGTCAAATGCAAGTAGTTGAAAGTTGCAAAGTGGTGCAACTTTTGTTCTACAGCTCGTGTGACCAAACTAACTTTTCCAATGCATCTGAATAGGTATGTTTACACTAGGAATGGTCCTCTTTTGCAACCAAACATGAAAAATCACTCTAAGCTACGTTCAACCAAATCAATCCCTTAAGGGTCCAAAGTGCAAAATGGCTACAAACTTCAATATGCTATTAATCAAACATCGTGATGCTTAGAAACTTCTCTTCTAATCCTACAAGATCATGCTGGGCCCATCTACAATAAAATCTCTTGATTTTTGCTATCTAGGAGGCATTTCCCTGTGGTGACAAATTTTCACTTGGGGAAAAAGTTGACAAACATGATCTCTTTCACAGTTAAAATAATATCCCAACAGAGGAACCAAGGAACCACATCAGGGAACCACATCATCCCAATTTTTTGTTTTCAACTTTCATTCCTAATTCATATCTTGAGATTCAAAACCAGCTTGAAAAGGGTAACAATCTAACAATCATTTCAGGTTGCATAGTAGAAAGTATTGAAATTAAGAGATTTATTTGGCATATAGGGTCTTGATGAATTCTTTGTCAATCGGTTGCCAACACTATTTTAATGTTGTCAAGGTCCGTATTCCACCCAAGCTTCAAATATTTTGGGTGGATGTCTATGCTTTGTAACACTTCTTAAAGTCATCACAAGAATGAATCTATGACAACTTATTAACTTTTTGTATTACTCCATCCATCACACTCTCATTTATCCTACTAATAGTAATAATCTATCTATAAAAAAATATAAGAAAAGAGGCCCTTCATGCACTGGCATCACTCCTACCTTTATATCTATCTAATATTTTTGTGATTTGGAATCTATTTCTAGATCCTTTTGATATATTGAATAAAATTGGGTTATTTAGGTGCAAAATATTTTAAGGAGAAACTATGTTCTTAGAATACATAGCCTTTCAATTCCCCAAATGACTACACAATTTAGCTATCTAGTGAAGAGACATTCAACTTTAACAGTCTTGATGTGCTCAGATTTAAATTGATCAACAAGGCTTTGTAGAATTTTTGTAACGGTGTGCTACCAACCTTAAGCGAATAAATTGAATTTGAGTCTAACCTAAAACTTTGGACAACTTAACCAAGTGTCTACAATTAATGGCCATATATAGGATTCATCATCCTAAGAAATTTTCTATAGAAGCTTATCAACTTTCTCTATTTGTCTAGGCATGGATCTATCAGTGCTCCTACCAATAGTTGTGACTATCGATATGTTTTGTACTATCGATATATATACGTGATATTTTATGTCCATATGGATCCTTTTTACTAAGTCTATATGGTTTTTTTGGATATATTGTATATACTTTTATCAATATATATCATTGTATAGCCTTTTGGATTTTTGATTAAAGAAACTCTTATTTTTCTATTATCATTCTTGAATGATGTTATCATATGTATCGTGTAAGTTGTATGATTGAATGTTGTAGGCATGGATTTTTTTACATCTAATGCTTAATTAATTACTGTCAAATGCTCAATAAGCCCCATCTAAAGCATATTGTATAAATAACCTCCATTCGTGGTGGTTTGTATCCTTTGGAATGCTTCAATTACTTGTGCCTCATTTATTCACATGTATGCTTCACTTATTCACATGTATACTTCACCTATACATACATGTGAATAAATGAGGCACAAGTAATTGAAGCATTCCAAAGGATACAAACCACCACGAATGGAGGTTATTTATACAATACGCTTTAGATGGGGCTTATTGAGCATTTGACAATAATTAATTAAGCATTAGATGTAAAAAAAATCCATGCCTACAACATTCAAGCATACAACTTACACAATACACATGATAACATCATTCAAGAATGATAATAGAAAAATAAGAGTTTCTTTAATCAAAAATCCAAAAGGCTATACAATGATATATATTGATAAAAGTATATACAATAAATTAAAAAAAACCATATCGGCTTAGTAAAAAGGAGCCATATGGACATAAAATATCACGTATATATATTGATAGTACAAAACATATGTTTCAAAATTCCACATAGGCATACAACAAACAACACTAATACATAGTCATTTCCCTCTAGGGGAAGGAAATAGATCCCGTTCTGCCTTCAAAATTCAGTTGGATGGAGTGACTATTGCTTGTCTTGTCTTTCAAACACACTCGCTAGTCCTCCTCTCTTCACTCTAGACCTTCAACTGATACAATTAAAAGTAAAGATGTTAAAACATAGAAATTGAATTGTGGAATGACATATAAAAAAATATATAATCACTTACCCCATACATATAGTCATCATGCACATTTACAACATCACCATGTCCATGATCTAGAGTGACAACCACCTGTAGCAACCATGAAGATAGAAATTAAACTACATAAAATTATCATGAAAATTTTCTATAATAGACCATAAAAGAGAAAATATAATGTCAAATCGACTAATCTATTCCATACCTCTCTCAATGGATCAGAACTGGCTATTGCTGCAGAAACTCCATGGTCCATCATGCCACCAACATCACCAAGGCTATCTCTTGTCAACAACTACAAATGAAACAATATCTCAGGTATCATGTTGATATAAAGACCAAGAGGGGATAATGGAACATAAGGTGAAATAAGAGAGGTTAATGAGATGGGAATAAAAGGGTGATGCAGAGAGGGGGCTCAAACTCATTCAAAGTGACAACTTTCATTCAAGAGAAATCTAACAAGATTAAAATGTCCTATTAGAGTTATCCAAACAATCCTCAAATCTTGACAACAATCGGGAGTCTAACTTCTCACTTTCACCCATGTAACCTAGCAGTAGTGCAAACTTAATTTTTGGCCTTTAACTCCCATGCTTTCCAAAATAATTAACAATCAGAAGGTGGATTCATATACCCATTTCAGATTTATACAACATATGTCCTAACCAGATACAAGTATTTTGGACCAATCCCTTGAAATTAGACCCTCAACATTGTCCTAGGCCATGAATTAGACCAGATTTACAAAGAAACATACCTTTAAACTTAACATAGACCCTTGAGACTTATTACCAATTCTTCAAAATTCAAGCCAACATTAAAAAATGAGTTTCCATGCCTTTTTAAAGGCTTCTCCTCATCAAACCAACACCCAAATGCCTTACAACTACTTTTTAAAGCTCTCATGACTGTTGCATTACATATTTGTTGCATTTATGCAACTCACAACTTTAACACTTTCAAGTTTTGACTCTTTATATTTTCCTAGACCCTATTAAACACCTAAAATATTGCAAATAGTCTAATGAGACTTTATTCAACTAAGAAATTATGGATTACTGAAGTAAACATCATCCTATCTACCTTGACACCCATTGTCAACTTTGACAATTCCTTCCACATGATTTACAAACCTTACAAGATGAATACAAAAGCCCCTCAAAGTTGATCAATTACAATAGAATGGTCACATTGGACCTTATTAAGACTCAAGGACTCAAATAAAAAATCCTAACACACCTTGCCTATCTGATGCAGAGTGGCAGGGAAGGTAAGCACACAACTATGATGGCAAAGAAAATCCAATTCAACGCTTCTCTCAAATACTCTTATAAGGATTCATAAAATCCACCATTCTTTAAATGATCAGCCCCCACACACCTAGGGTTCACAACTCAGACCACCCACAAAACTTGAAAGCATTTGGATCATGTCACATTAGGAAAAAACAAGGTTCAACAACCCTCTAGCACTTAGGTTTCAACAAACAACTATCACTATGGTGATTTAGACCTCACTCCCTATTAATAGTACAGGTATATACTTTCCATCCCACTAGTATTTAGCAACTCTACAATGTGTGGATGGACAAAACAACCATAATTCACTCAAAAACTTGATTTTGAGGGTTTTCATACCACCTAGGAGTAAAATTAAGATATATCCCTTGATACTCAACAAAATCTCACCACTACAACACCAAAAGAAATCTTATTCAATTACCTATCTAGTCATTACAGGATTGGAGCATGAAACAACATGTACATACCGTACCAAGTATGTGATCAACAATTTCTTCAAGAAAACATAGAAATCAACAAGCTCTTTATTGAAAACTTCTTCCAAACTTCAAGAATAGCCTTGCCTTGACCAAGAGAGGCATATATGAAGCCTTCCAACCTCCTCCAACTGAAATTTGAATGATTTGTCCATTGGAAACACAAAAAGACTTCATTTTTGACTCTTTAATGCCTAATTAAGGCAATTTAGCCAATTTTCACCAACCCAACTACAAAGATACCTCCAAATTGTGTGAAAGGTATCCAAAACTCCTCAGAATGAAAAATATGACTCCGCTTAGGTGTCTAGCTACATCAAGGCATCCTTTTTGCTTAATTTTCCAAAATGCACTAGACTTACAAAGGAGGATGGAGACCTTGTTTGTACAAAAAGTTGGTCATCAAGACCAAAACTCCACCAAATCCCTAGGAGACCTATTACAAAGCAATGAAATGGTCCATGAGACCTTATTCCAACATTAAACAAAGAAACAAAATGTAACAAATGGTTCTAGGTCCCTTAGATCCATGGGTGCTCCTACACCACTATCAAACACTTAATGAAGAAACAGAGAAAAGAGTGGTGCCCCTGCACCAAAGGGATTAATGGAATATAGGATGGACTAGTATAGATTGATGGGATGAGCTAGGATGGGATAAAAAAATATAGGGTGGAAAATTTGAGGTTAATGGGATGCAATTATTAGGGAATAATGCAACATAGGATGAATTAGGAGGTGTCTAGGGTTTGACTATAGTACAAGAAGTGCAAACTTGACTTGTGTGTAGCAATAATAGAGAAGAGTTATCTGGGATAAAATGTGGATAAATATGGTATAACATAGGATTATATAAAGGAACATAGGGTGGAACATAGGGGATCATGGAACATATAGGGTGATATAATAATGGGTACAATAAGATGGGAGTAGGACATAATGACACATAGCATGGACTAGAAGATATTAGTGGGATGGGCTAGGAGGGGATCATGGAAAATAGGGTGAACTATTAAATGTTAATGGTAAGGGATTAGGAAGGAATAAAAGAACAAAAAGTGAATGAGGAGAACACAATGTGACATGATCAAGGAATACTTGAATGCAATGTTTGTGTTTCTCATCATTTTTTAGATTTGTATATATGAAAAATTATGAAAACTAGCTAACATATATTTACAACACCATTAATGAATAAAGGCTACCTGAGTGTACGTTGTTTGAGGATATGAATCATGAGGTGTGGAGGAAGAAGGTGCACCAAGAAACTATTTGAAATTTGAAGCATGTTTTGAGAAACATTCAAATATAACATTCAACTATTCAAATGCAATAATAATATCTTTAATACTAGTTACATACATGTGGACTCATCGTCGAGAATGTATAAGGGTTTGTAGGAATAGAGCATCCCTCATGAACAGTGCGACCCTAAAATTTCATCATATCAAAATTATACTAATTTAGTTATTCTTAAATTTCAAAATATATTATAATAAACAACATTAAAATAACTTGCTAAATTTTACCTGAGTGTCAATGCCGAATGTATCATTTAGAATATCATCTGTGAAATTCATCACCTCTGCAACTGACGTAGGCTATGTAGCTGCATCGCAAGCACCTTGATAATCGTATGTGCAAACAAAACCACAAGCACCACAATGGTGGGGTGGAGCTCAGGGCCTACACATCTCCTCCACACCAGGATCTACTAGAGGACTCACAAACTGTAAAATGGTCTGGGTGAGTGAGCCAATCGAATTCATTGTGTCTACCTCTACACTGTCCTTAAAAATGGAAGGAAAAATGACATGCTCCACCATGGGTCTACCCAAGGCTCTTGGTGCCAATGTGGATTACATCGTGCAACAGGTCTATCATGTGTGTAGCCCCCACCTCTACCCTGAAAGTCTCAAGATGTCAAAATAGTTTGAAATTTTATTGAGGAAAAACTCACAATAGAGTTTCCTCAAAAAATATTGTGGCACCTCATGGTTATTGCATGGAGGTTGGTCAAATACCATCCACCATTGCTCCCAAAATTTGTTTTTAATTAACTCATGGTGGCACTAATGGATGGGGAACCTCCTGCATGCATGGGACAAAGGTTCATTGGTTTTTGGGTCTATAAATAGGGAACACAAGTTGGATTTGCTAATTTCTAGTTTTTTGACATCTGCATATGACAAACCATTAGCATGAAATTGTCTAATCCCATGCCTCTTAGTTGACCAAAAATTCATTTGCTCGCTCATTTCTCCTACATGAGTTAAAATTGACTTCAATGATTCAACAATCCCTCTCCTATAAGGGTGGGTTTTGGCATGCTTGGTTAATCTTGCAATTAATTGTTGAATGTCTCTTTTATTGCTTTCAATTTGATTTTGAATATTTTCTTGTGTTCCTTGAGGATACCTATGAATTGATGGAGGGGTTTCAGGTTGTTCTTGTATAGGAGGCTCTTCATGAGGGGGTGATTGTGAATTCTCAATGTTTTGAGGTGGAGATTCATTCCCTGAGAATTAGAACAAAGTTTTATTATAAAAATCTATTTAAATTTGTATTCCAAATCAAATTCAAAATAAATAGAATAAAAATACACACCTCTTTTCAATCTTCAACCTCTTCGATGTGTTGGCGGCATCCTCATGGAAAATGGAAAGCTAAGGATGCAAACAATGGAATAGATTTGGTGAGCGCGAGTTGCAGACCTGGAATCCTCTTCCTCAAGTGGCCGGTTGAAGACAAAATGAGGGTTTGAAACTTGATTTTTTCCTTTTATGTCAAATAAGACATTTGGCGAATGCTAAATTTGGCATGCACCAAATGTCTTTTTAGTCATTTGGTGTGCGCCAAATGGCTTATTTTGGGTTTTTTTTCAATTTGGCACCTAAATTGTGTCACAGATTGGTGCACTTACCCTTCATCATTGTTGTATTATTATTGTACTCGATGTACTCTTCCCTTTGATATAAGGGAAGCATTATGTAATGTACTATTGTATCTTTGAAGTGGTGTATCTGTCGAAATATGCTCCACAATTGTAATATTGAACTATAATTTGATATCTAATAAAATGATGTATGTACTCTTGTCATCTCTATGGGTTATGGATGGTTGTATGTATATCATTAGGCTATCTTGAGTAGTCTATGTTTCTATCCATTTTTTTCTTGGCATTTAATTATTAATGATGTTAATTGGTTGGGAATGTTTATGGGTAATGCAACCATGTAACCCCATGGGACTAATTAGGTGTTTTATGTAATCATAATAATGTTGTATGTTTATTTAATTATGGTTATAGTTATTTTTTGTCATTTAAAAAAAAAATTGTTTCATCTTTGGTTAGTTGGTTGTTGTCCTGTGGGGTTGCATGGCAGGGTGTTAAATTAGTAGTGGAGATGGTTACAGATGAAATACTATCCAAATAATTATAAATCCCCTTTCCTAGTCCTTAATTGGGAATTACCTTTCAATAGTTACATTGGCAAGAATAAGGTAGGGAAAGTCTTCAAAATTTTGTGTCCAAGTGTTACCCAATGCATTAAATATATTGTTGGTGAAGAAATTTTTCATCCACAAGCTCAAAGTTTAATATTTCCCACACAACTTCTCTCCATTTTCATTTCAAACTTACTAGATTTGTTACAATGTTTTTTCTTTGTCCAATGTATTGCAAATGAGGCTATCAATAAAATCTTTCTATAAAATAATGTGCTGCTGAAAAGTGTCCAAGATTATGATTTCTAGAAAGGGAAGGGTTATGTATGGGGAATTATTTCCCAAACATTTTCTTTACACAAGAGAGTTTTTTTGTCTATTTATGATGCAATTAATCATGCATTCAAGATGAGTAATGTTAGGTTCCTGATTAGAGCTCTCAACCATAATGCAAATAGATTGGTTGTGAAATGGTAGTGAATTTTAAGGAAAACACCATGTGATTTCCTTCTTGTTGTCTCATGAGAGACACCCCATTTTCATTTCGATTTTCAATTCCATAACTCTATAGTTGGTTCATGGTGAGGCTTCAAACCAAGAGAAATAAGGGGAGAATTATTTGGAGGTTTTTCATATGGAGAAATATGAGTTGGTTGATAGTTTTCAGAAATGTATCTACTAAAGATAATATGTAATGTCATATGCACCTCATATGGAGGTATAGGTTGATAGTTTTTTATGCACTATGTCTATAGTAGTGAATATGTAAAGAAAAATGCATTAGATAGGTGTCTATTATTTTGGCCTACCTATTTAATTTCTCATTTTATATAATATAACATATAGGCTTTTCCTTTTGCTTAAATACATAATAAATTCTAAGAGTAGAGTGTTACTATTCTTAGGAATTTTTTATTTATCTAAAATTAAACTTCTAAGTTCATGCATAAAATAAAAGCATCTATGAAATTTAAAATAATATAACTTGTTTGAAGCTCTAATGAATCTTCTCATCAAAGGAGATAACTTGTATTTTGTATTTTCTCCTCTCCAACCTTGGGGTGCTCTACTTAATGGAATAAAAAAATATAAGATTGGAAATTTCTTGAAAAAAGGAGGAATATTAAGAAGTTTCTTGACATTTTGTTGAGAGGCTAGATCCTTGTAGTGATAGATATTGTAATACCCCTCCGTTTTGATTCTTGTTCAAGTTGTTTTATGCTATGTTTGGTTGCAATTACTTTGATATTGGATACAATTTGTTATGATGTTTTGATCGTTACTATTGAGTGACAACTATTATTGTGGGATGTAGTTATCTGATTTTGTTTCACATGCATTATGGATTAATGATGTTGTAGAGTTAACATGAGATGTTATTATGAAATTATTGGAATTATGATGGAAGTGTCAGTTTCGATGAGTGTATTGGTGAAGAAGACGGGTTCGCATCACTCGCTTGCGAGCGCCCTACGAATCTGTAATTCCTTCTTCACGGTGTGTATTATATGCTGGATATATTGTATGATGTTGTTTACTTGGTTGCAGGATTGCAGGTACATGACATCGACTCCACCTGGTTTCACAGGTTTGAGCGTGTCGATCCAACGGTTAAGTTGAATGGGAAATAGTAGCTAGGTAACATGTGTCAAGTTTACACCCTAGCCTTAGTGTGTCGTCAGTTGTGTGTGTCGAGTTATTGTGTGTTTTGCTTTGATGTTATTTAATTTTGAAGCATTCTTGAGTTGGAAATAAATATTTAGAATAATTGCATTTAAATCATGTTGATGGTTATTTAATTAAATAATGCAATGTGGATAAAAGTTTATACTTAAATTAATTAATTATATTTAAATTATTTAATTAATTAAATTTAATCCAAGGGGGTTGAGTTTAGTTATTAAATAATTAAATTAATTAATTGAATGCGATGCAAGAGAATGAAAGAAAATAAAAGAATTAAAATTAAATTTGGAATTTAATTCCAACGTGTGAGAATTAAATTTGAAATTGTAATTAAATGTTTATTTGGGAAATTGGTTGCAACTTTGGAAATTAATTTATTATTTGAAATTTCATTTTAAATTGAAAGTGGGTTTTGAAAAGTGAAATTGAAATTGAAATTAAAATTGAAATTGAAAGTGAAATTGAAATTGAAAATTGAAATTGAAATTGAAATATCTAATTTGCATGTAATGTGAATTAGGGTTGTAAATATTGAAATTGAAATTGAAATTGAAATATCTAATTTGCATGTAATGTGAATTAGGGTTGAATTAGGTATTTTTGATTTATAAGAATATATGTTTTAATTTTAGGGCAAGGGAGTTTTTAGAAAAATACATTTTTACAGCAGGAAAGAAACCTTGGAAAATTTGCACAAGGGTTTGAAGAAAGTTTGATTGTAGAATTGATTGAAGAAAAGATTGTTTGCATTTGTTGGATTTTGGATTGGATTCATTGGAGGATTGAAGAAAATTCAGGAAATCTTTGGAGGAGGCTTGCAACAAAAATTCATCTCTTCCTGTAGCTTCTTGTACCAGGTTTTCCTCTTTGTGTTTTATTGTTCTTGATTGTTTTCTTTAAAATAGTATTGATTAAAGATTTGTTTGTTAAATCTGTTTTAGAAAACAAGCTTGATATTAGAAGAAAATAATTAAATAAATTTACAGCCTTTGCTTGTGAAAATTCTTGAGTGAAAATTGTGAAAACCTTAGTTGAATTTAAAATTATTTGGGGAAATCAATTTTGTTGTTATTGAAATCAAACATAGAGATTGAACAATGCATTTAGAATGTTTTTAGAAAATGAAACCCTTTGTTATTTTTAAAAATTGGATTTTAATATCTTCAGTATAGTTATATTTTCATGGTAAAATGGTCTGGTTGCGCCACCTATAACTTCACTTTCACAAACTGGGTTTTCAAAAACTTTAAAGGGTTTTTTTATTTTGATATTTTCTTAACTCTGTCCAAAAATCTCAAATACCCAGATTGTAGTTTTTGAGTTATGCTTAAAACATGAGACTACTATTAAATTATTTTCCCATGGCTGTTCTCAAAATAAAATAATAATAAATTGATATTTATAAATATTAATATTTTATGTATTGTTATTATAATATTAAAATGTTATTTAATAATATTTTATATTATAATTTATAATACTAAAGTATTATATTTATTTATATTATTTTAAATAAAATTTATATATTAGATTAGTGGAATTAAAATTATAAGCATATGGGGAAATTATTGTTTATTTTAAAAGGACATGTTAAAGTTTAATTGAAGGAGTTAAATATTTGATTTAAAGAATGCATAATTTAAAATTGAATTGTGAAATTTAAACCCATATGTAAAAGGTCCAATTATTAATTTGATTTAATTGGAAAAAATATATATTTATATTTTGGAATATTGATGATAAAGGATATTTTATTTTGAATTAATCAATTTGATATTCTGCAAAGGATAGAAGATATGTTAATGATTAAATATATTTAAATATATTAATTTATATTTAGTATATATATAGTGAAGGTATATATCCATTTGAGAGAATAAATAATATTTTATATTATTTTATTCTGTTGTTTGCAAATTGGGTATTATTAGTGTTTTAAAAGAAATGATTAGTATGTGTACAAAATGTATAGAGAAAGATATTTTTTAATAGAAGTAATTACTTGATTTAAAAGAAAATATTTATTTTGTTAATATGATTGAAGAAAATATATTGAAATGTATATATCTATCCATGAGTATTTTCAATCAGCATTTACCTTGTTTTAATTGAGTGCGTGTAATTTAGCTTTGCATGAAGAATTTAAATGATAAATTTTGAATGTATGGTCAAAATTGATAAGAAAACTATATTTAAATGTTTGTTTTATTTAATGAGATTTAATTAGAAACAATATGAATGCATGGCCAAATAGACAAGCCAAAAGATATTTTTATACATTGATGAAATTGCATGTTTTTAAATGGATGGTTGATGAGACATAGACTCCGGATAGAAAATTGGAAAAGATTGTTTGCAATAGTATTAGGTTGCATTAGAAGTAAATTTAGGAACTATCTCTATTGAAAAAGACAAATAGTTATTATGTTTTATTTCCATAGAACAAATTAATCGTTGTGATTGGAATATTAAAGAATCTATATAATTGAGTTTATTAATATATATGTTTGGTGTATATATAATATGGAGCATGTAAAATATGTTAAGGGTAAATTCATTATCGTATTTCATTTTTATAAGATGTATGCAATGTATTATTGAATAGAGATTTAAAAATGGATTGATTAGTGTATATGGAAAATGGATAGAGAAACAATATGTTATTATATTAAAGTGATTGAATGTGTTAAATAGAAAATTGAATGAGATGTAAGATTTGGTTAGGAAATGGAAGGAATTTACTTGCATGGATTTGTGTTGATTTAAAAGTAAATTAAGAAGTTTTATTGATGAGGCAATCAATTATATTATTTATTAATTTCTATTTAGATTAATTGAATCATTGTGATTGGATTATGAAAGAGATATGGATTTAGTATATCCAAAAGTAGTATCTTCCTCATGCTTATCTTAAAAGATTTAATTCTTTGTATTCAGTAAAGGGAAGTAAGTTTAATTATTTTAGATTTCCAATAATGAAAAGGGAAATAGGGGTTATGATTATTTTAGATGATCTACTTATCATGTCTTTGATTTTGTCAACACTACTTATTGAATGAGTATGGATTTAGGAAATCCAAATATTAGATTTGATTGATGACTTGAATGCTTTTGTTGCTATGTCGTCAAGTTGCATTGTTGGTTTTGGGATTTAGTGTTACTCCTAAATTTTAAGTCTTCCAGAAGAACTAAGAGGATAAGGGTTGTTGAATCTTTATGCCATCCAGTTGTTTCCCTTGGGTAGTGCATGGCGTCTTTTCAATTTTACCCAATTTTCATGAACGGGGATGTTTGCACCTCCTTGGTTTAGGAGCGGATTATGGGATCCATGTCTCCTTGTATGGAGTGACCTTGTTATGTGGTTTCATCTTGTTGCCTCCTGTGAAAGGAGTGGACTATGTGTTGTTGCCTCTAAGATGTTTGGAGTGAGATATTTTGTACCTTCTATGAAAGGAGTGGACTATGTGATTGTTTCCTCCAAGATGTTTGGAGTGAGTCCTTTTATTTGTATCCTCCTTGTGTTGGAGTGGATTATGATGCCTAGTTGGTATGCACTTGTGTTTCCCTTGGTGGATTGTTTGGGTGTGAGTTGTCGAATAGAAGAGTGGCTTTTGTTAGGGGCCGGAGCCCAAAGTGGTAAACCGGGTAACCTTCAAAAGTGAGTTAATCAAGTGATAATTAAATTAATGTACTTAGATGATTAGGATGCAGTTCACACTAATCAAGATAATTTAATCCTCACTCATAGACACAAGGGCTTGTTTAGACTTGGGATGAGTGAGAAGGCCTGGAATGGCAAGATCAACTATCTAGTTTTTGTGAGAGGTAGTTGATTCCGCATGAGTGAGTATGAGTGCCGGGATTCGGTTGAGGCCACCAGGATTACTTGTGCCGGAGCCTATGAAGAATGCCCAGAGGAGATCTCATGACAAACCTTGCGATGACACTCTATCTATGACAACTGTTGTTAATTATTTTATGTGTATGGTTATTTGAACATACTTGATTATTATTATGTCTGGAAGCAATGTGACCTATGTCAGTGATGTTGGAGTTGTACTTGTATTGTACTTGTATTGTATTTTATTTGTACTTGTATTGTACTTGAGTTGTACTTGATTCGTACTTGTATGGTGAATGAGTTGTACTCGTTAATTCATTTGGTTGGTTATAACAGTATGAGTCAGTTTGAGTCTACCTTTGGTTAGAGGTAGTAGAATCTTTGTCCATGTTACTTTGTTACTATCTCCTAGCATGGGGGGTGGGCCTTTGGGTACCACATTGGTAGGGTGGAACATGCACCAAAACCGTTGGGTCCCCATCTATCTTCAGTACTTGGTGGCGAGACATCCAGATGGACAGCTCGCGGTTCTTGTTGTAATATTTCAGTTGTATATGATACTTTATCCTTCTTTTGTAAGAGGTGGAGTTATGTAATCGTAATACATTTGTACTATTGCCTCATTCTGAGAATGAGTGATGTATCTATTGGATTAAGATAATGTTTATGAGATTGTATCTTGGTTGATTATCTTATTATGCTATGTGGTATTCTTATGATGTATGATGTTTATATCATAAAGTTCATAATGCTATGGTTATATGTAATATGTATGTGTGGGTTTAAGTAATCCTAACCTTGTAGCCTTAGAGGTTGTTGTTAACTAGTAAGTGAAAGTGTATGTTAAATGCACTTTATAAAAAAAAAATTAGTTCGCTTAAGACGTTAATTGCAACTTCCTTTAAGGTTACTTGGCGGGGCATTACAGATATGGCAATTATTTTTCTTAAGTGACATAAAAAATTCTAAAGGTGATCATATTCCTAGAGGAAATGGAATTATGAGCTTCTATATTTTTTTGTAGAGGAAACCAAATTCATTCATAAGACTATTTATTCTTGACTTGAAAAAAACAATAATTTGTTCTTAAAAACTTGGGTCTTCGATGAATGAGAGTTGGGTGGTTTATATAGGATTATGAAATAGAAATCATAAGGGAGATCTAAAATAGCTAAAAGGAGAGGATCAATAGTCAAGAGGAGTGAATGGAATTATCAAGGTTCAAGATTATTGTTAATTAGTGATAGAATAAAAGAGAAATGGATAGAACTAGAAGATTCATGCACAAACCAAACATGACACTATCATCACTTTTGCAAGGTAGATCCCCATTTTTATGAGGAGTAGTTTCCCAATGGGCCTTACAAATTAACATGGATTTCCTAAGAAACCATAAGGTATTTTGGGAACCCTTATAACTAAAGGTTTATATGCCATTTTGAAAGTAAGAAAGTGATGCACAAGTTGGGTATGCAACTAGCAAGGATGAGAAAAAATATGAGGGAAGGTTTGAAAGATACTAAAATTACTTCCATCAAGATAGATAAAGTTGTGAGAAGAAGTAAGACCACCATTTGAGTTGTGAGATGAAAAAATGAATCATCAATGTTCATACTTATTGTATTGACTCATATAGTTTTTAATGCTTACATAGTTTTCCCCTCGAGTTTAGCAGTCTACAACAAAGGTAGGTTCTATTCCTAAAATATCCCTATAATACTTACCTATTTATCATGTTCCTACATATAAAAAAAAAATATAAATGTGTGAAGGAATGCAATATGATAATTATGGGAAAGTATAACTAATAATAATAAGAAAATATCATTAACATAAATTATGAGAGATATTGTATTTGAAGTGTGCTTTGATTTGTATGAAAAAACTATCAAAAGGGGGGAAACAATCTTATATATTCCACAAAAATCCATTTTAAACCTCATTTGTGTTGAAAATTGTTGATAAAACTCAAATATTCTTGTAGTGCATTAGGTTGTTATTTTAAACCTCATTTGTGTTGAATTTTTTTGAGGCTGCCCAAGGCTTGTTTATGGATTAAATAAATTCCATATCCCTATTTGAACACTTAGGGAAGGTTTTGGAGCATTCAAATTGAAGAAATTAGCTGATATATTGCTCTAAAATGCTCAGAAATTATTTTACACGCACAATTGCAACAAAAAAAATCTTGCACAATTGTAAATAGATTTTCAGAAATCTCACACCTTAGGAATGATTTAAATGTTATTTGAAACATTTTCAAAGTACCATTCACCATAAAAAAAAGACAACATTTGATCTCATGATCTACAACAACTTTCATAATGCAAAGAGCACTTAAATGTAAATTTCATCTTTTTGCATGAAGTAGGGTCTTCTATTGGGTAAAGCTTGTGGAATGAAAGCTTTTAATTTGTTTTAACTTGCAAGAATTTTATCCCCTTGCTAGAAATAATAAAATTCATGTAATTGAAGCTTGCAGAAAAATACACACTGATGGTGGCTTGAGGAAATGTATTTGAAAAAATATCAAATAAAACAGAGGTTCTCATGGTGAAGCATTTTCTTAGGAATATGTTTTAAAGTGCCAGATTTAATTACAGAGGAAATTGTGATATTCTATGGAGTCTTCTTGTTTAAAATGCCAGATGAAAGAAAATTTTAATTGCTAGTGAAATGGGTTTTTACCAAGAAGTGAAAATTTTCACTTTCCAAGTGAAATTGTAGATAAAAACCTATTTTTACAGGAAGGGTAAAAATATGTACAAGACTTGCAAGTGATGACAAAGAAGAGGGAAAATGAGAAGTAAAGAGGAATTTTCTAAATTTTGCTCTGTTGCAGAATCAAGGGAGCTCAAGATGTCAAGTGTATTCTATAGATTCATTTTAGGGCTTCCTTTTCTTCTATATCTTTTCTTTCTTTCTCATTTGTAAGGGTTTTGAACTTCTGGTTTAAAAAGGAAATAAAAAATGTTTAGTTGAGTGCTGGATTTTTGTATTATAGTGAATGAATGTACAAATTTCTATAGTAGTGTCAATTAGTTTGAACATATTAATGAAAGTATTTTATAAGTTGTCTCCATTTTGTAATCTCAAATTGCATATGGATTAAATATGTCAAGGATATGTTGATTTGTCATTGTAAAACTTTTGTAGATGTGTAAGTTGTGTATTGGTTTCTTCAAGCTCAAAGAATTAAATTTTGTATGCAAATTACTATGGGTTTGAGGGAATGAAATTAATTTTTAAGTATAGTTATGCAGTAATATGAGAGGTTACATTAATGCAAGACATTAATGTTAAAGGGCCACTAGTTTGAGATAAGTTGTTGTTTAAATTTTCATTCATGATCTTAGATTTTACTTCATGCCTTAGGATTTGGCACTGGTCTATCCAAAAGCCTAAGAAAATTTCAAAAACAATCCAAACCATTCAATTCTATTTTTCTTGTTTTATGGGTTATTTTTATCTACCATGTTCTTCATGTTGGTTAATGAAATTTTCCTAATATATTAGCCAATTTTGAGTGATATTTCATGTTTCTTGGCATATTCTTCTGAGAGCATTATCTATTGAGAAATACCCTACTGAGTGTGTGTCTGAATCTTTTGGTGTTGCTAAAAACGTCACCCTCTAGGTTCTACGGAGCTTGAAGTGCAGGGGAAAAGTGTTTCAATCTCATTTCTTGTTCATTTTCCAAATCCTACACTAGATGTGAGCATGAAATGTGGCTTACTTCTAGGATTTATTGGATCTATTGATTTGGGAACCAAAAAGTACTATAGAAACCATCCAAATAGAAATTAAACTACAAATCAATAATCATTTGATTTTTCAATAATAAACAACTATAACAATGAATGTAATTTAAAATTTACTAATCTTCTTCATATCCTTGTCAAAGACATTGAGTTATCTATTGTAGTAGAGACATCATTCTCCATTGCCCTATCAATATCGAGAGGAGTTTCTTCTTACAAAACTTAAAAATAAAACAACATTATTCAATTACAAAAACTAGAAGAGTGATGCAATCCATGGCTTATAATGTATAGGATAGTCAACAAAATTTTTGAGTACGTACTTATCGAACTATATATTGATTCAATGGTTTTCATGTTTCATAAGGATAATTTCAAAGCAAAGGATAGTCACAAGATGACAGTCCTAGGGATGATCATATCGTGCAAGCAATGAAAAATACCATGATTACATAAAAGTGATGTAAACCTTTGTTGACGTGAAGTGAAGAATTTTTTAAGTGGGGATAAGATTTATGGAAATAATGTAAATCATGATAGTGAGATGCATGAAAAGAAACAATAATGAGAATTATCAACTAAGAAAAAAATGATGTAGTGAGAGTGAGAAATGAGGGGATTGTGGTCCTAATATCATGATAACAATTCAAACCTATAAAGAAACTCCATGATTTTCATAAAACGTTAACATTTTATTCATATTCATGGGTGAATAAAAAAGAAGAGATAGCTAAGAAATGGAGTGAGATATCTTCATTACAGTGGACAAAGTAATATTCACATAGGAAAAGTATTGATCACAAGGAGAATGATGGATAAAGGATAATAAATAAACAATAAAGGATATAGCATAAATGATGAATAAAGGTCAACAACATGAAAGAAATAAATTCATAGATGATGTAGTGCATAACAACCTGAAATAAAATTAAATAAAACGTACAAAGAATACTTACAAACTATCTAGAACCTTCAAGTCATTAAACATTATTCAATTGCAAAATACTATTTTTTATTTTAAAATTATAAATAGTTTGTATTACCTGAGTGAAACATCGATGACCACCTTGACTAGGAGTTGTTTTCATTGAAGGACCAAGATTAACCTATTCAATGGCCAAAATGAGATATAATAATACCATTCCTATAAATTTCATCTATTCACATGTAATATTTATAATTCTTTACTAGTTACATACCTCTGTAGTACATGTGGCTGCGTAATAGGAAGGTGGAGGACAACTAAATATAGAGTGAATGTTATGAACCCAAAATTTCAATATAATCATTCAACTAATTTAGTTAATCTTTCATTTCAAAAATTTAATTTAATAAATTAAATTAAATTAAATTACTAACATTTACCTAACTATCAAGGCCAAATGCCTCATTAAGGAGGAAATTTTTCATCGCCGTTTGATCAACTACAAATGTACCTTAGTAACTTGCATCCTTACTATCCATGGGATCATAACCACAGGGTGACCCACAAGTATAAAATATATGGGTTGAACTTTAATCCCTAAAGACTTTCCTAGCTGACCATGTGTTAGATGAATGGTATGCTATATGAGCCTCTATGTCAAGGAAATAGTAAACTACAATGTATCGACCTCAAAACTCTCCTTCACAATAGAAGGGACAGACACATGTTCATATGTTGGTCTATCAAGTTTTTGTGTCACTAGCCACTATGCATTGATACGTTCCCCCACTCTATCTTGTGGGGAGCTACCACCTCTACCATGGACATCTTGCATATCAAAATAGTTTGGGATTTTATTGAGGAAAAACTCATAGTAGAGTTTCTTCAAAAAATATTGCAGCACCTCATTGTTGTTGCATGAAGGATGGTTAAAAACCATCCACCACCTCCTCCAAAAACTTTTCTTTATCTCTTGGTAGTTTCACCAATAGATAGGGAACCTCTTACTTGAAGGATGCAAGGGTTGATTTTTTCTATGGTATACAAGTCAAATTTTGTTTTTTTTTTTTCATTTTTCACTTGTTTATAGGATAATTTATATGCATAAAATTCTCTAAACTCTCGTCTCTTGTTCGACCAACCACTTATTTTCTTGATAATTGAGTCTACATGTGATACTATTGATTCAAGTGTTGAGAAAGCATGGTTCTATTCGAGGTTGAGCTTGCAAACTATCATTCAACCTTGCAATTATATCCTTAATTTGTTTTTTGTTATTTTTAATTTTCCCCATTAAATTTTCTTGAGTTCCTGGAGCATGTTGAGGAATTGTTGGAGGTTCTTGTTAGGATTGTTCTTTGGGAGGGATTTGGGCATGGGGTGAATCAATATTTTGAAGAGGAATTTGGTGAGGGTTTGGAGGTGCATTATCATTTCATGAAAATTAACTATATTTACATCAATAAACATATTAAATCTACCTAGATTTAATAATAAATTCACACAGAAAAACAACAAAAAATCACCCCTTTGATCTCCCCAACATCATGGAAACATTTTGACAAAGAAATAGATCAGTTTGAGCATTGTTATAATGCGAGCATATTTCTAAGGGTTTGCAAGCCATAGAGGAAATTAGAGAAAAAAGAGAAAATAATGAAATGAAGTTTCTTTTTTTATATTTATATGAACTAAAATGTACTCACATTATAATGCGAGCATGTTTTGGGCTTGGTGTGGCTGAGCCTAAGGCTCGGTCACACCAAGCCATAATGGAAGCACATTCTAATGCACTCACATTATTACTTTTTTAAAATTTGAAAGATGGGTGGCCACTTTTGGCTCCCTATCTTTCTGCATCTACCACGATCCATTATGTGGGTGCTCTTTTGGGTCCATTCCAACCTATTTCATATTTTTGTAAGGTTTGAATCTTGGTGTGAAACGTGTGTGTAAGGGTCTTTAGCTGAAAAGTTACATTTTGTATATTACATCTAATTAGGAAGACCCTATTAATGTTATAGATGAAGTAGATATATAAGAAGGATATTTTTTAGTATTTTGAGTGTGGTGAAATGTGATAAGAGTAAGTGGAAGCCAATTATGCAAATCTAGAGTAAATTTAGAGTAGAGCAGATTTTTGATTCATATAAATATGAAGATTTTTGAGTCTATATTTTGAGCTTCATTGGAACTATATTTCATGCATATGATAGATGCAATTGTAATAGTTCAAATCTAGTTGTGAGCCACAATCTCTTTTATCACTTTTTTCTTTGTGGGTAGTGAATCTACTTGGATAGTAAGTGCAAATACAATGAGCACTTTTATAATATACTACAATCAATTATAATATATTTGAGTTAATCCTCATCATGGTTTTTCTCATTTTGGGTTTTCCACATACAAATCTTGGTGTTCATGTGTTTTTGATTGAGGAAAAAATGGGTTTTACATGGACCTGAAACCACAAAGTTTACAAAACAAGAACAAATAGATCAAAAGTACATCCCAGAAAAGCCAAGCTGCATATTAAAGATAATCAGAAAAGACTAGATAGACCATGATTAAAGATAATCATGGTGTTCATGCATTATGTGATGTTGGATGTTTTAATTCTTTCCTTCATTATTGCAATAGAATATGTTATGTGATTTGGATGTTTAAATATTTAAATGGTTTAAAGGAAATATTGATTCACCCATCTCCCACTATTTTGGGTGTTCAAGAATTCACACCTATAAAGACACCCCATGATTTTCATAAAACCTCAAACATTCTATTCATATTCATGGGTGAATCTCAAAGAAGAGATAACAAAGAAATGGAGTGAGATATCTTCATTGCATTGGACAAATTAATATTCACAAAGGTAGAGTAATGATCACAAGGAGAAAATATTAATAAAGGACAAAAAATGAATTACAAAGGATATAGAATAAATGATGAATAAAGTTAAACAACATGAAAAAATAAAATTTATACATTATAAAGTGTATAAAAACCTAAAATCAAATTAATTAAAAATTTAAAAACATACTTACAAACTATCTAGGACCTTGAATTCATTAAACATTATTCAATTATGAAATACTATTTTTTTTATTTTAAAATTATAAATAGTAAGTAGTTGTTAACATAGACCGACTGACACTACACCAAAAGCCTAAGTTGATAGTTAGGGTGACATCAGAGAGGTTTAAGGGGTACGGATGAGGGTTGAGAGTCCCACATGACAAAAATTTACCCCCTAGTCAATAGGTCAACATACATAGTTGACAGCGAGACAAAAATAGTGTCAAGAGTGGTAGTCAAACCCTCCCTAATGGAGTCACTAGTTTTGTTAACACAGACTGGCTGCCACTACACCAAAAGCCTAAGCTATTAGTGAGGTGACATCAGAGAGGTTTAAGGGGTACCAATGATGGTTGAGGGTCCCACATGACAACAATTTATTGCAATTTTGTTAATGTAGACCGACTTCCACTATACCAAAAGCCTAAGCTGTCAGTGAAGGTGACATCAGTGAGGTTTAAGGGGTACCATCAAGAGTTGAGGATCCCATGTGATAATATTTTAACCCCCTAGTCAAGAGGTCGATAGACATATAGTCGAATACGAGACATAAAGAGTGTTAAGAGCGGGAGTTGAACCCTCCCAAGCAGAGTTGCCAATTTTGCTAACATAGATCGACGACCACTACACCAAAAGCCTAAGTTGTCAGTGAGGGTGACATCAGAGAGGCTTAAGGAGTATCAATGAGGGTTGAGGTTCCCATGTGACAACAATAGTACCTAAGTGAAACTTTGATGAAAATATCAACTAATAGGTGTTATCATCGAAGCTCCAAGATTAACCTATTCAAAATCCAAAATAAGATATAACAATACCATTCATATAATGTTTAACTATTCATATGTAATATTTATAATTATTTACTAGTTACATACCTCTATAGTAGTAATAGGGAGGTGGAAGACCACTAAAAATAAAGTGTACACTATGACCCTAAAATTTGATTATAATTATTCAACTAGTTTTGTTAATCTTGTATTTCAAAAATGAAATTTAAAATAAATTAAATTCAATGAACTTTTTAACATTTACTTGACTATTAAGGTCGATAATGCCTCATGAAGGAGGGCATTTATCATCACCCTCTGATCAGATGTAGATGTACCCTAAGCACTTGCATCTTGACCATTTGTGGGATCATAACCATAGGGTGCACTACAAGCCTGGAAAATATGATGTTGAAATCTACCCCTCAAAGACTCACTTAGCTCACCATGTGCTAGATGACTAGTATGTTGTATAAGGCTATATGTCATGAAAATAATCAACTACAATGTATTGATCTCAACCCTCTCCTTCACAATGGAAGGGATATTCACATTCTCATATTTTGGTCTAGTAAGTGTGTGTCTCGCTAGCCACTGTGTATTGATATGTGGCCCCACTTTGTCCTATGCATAGACCCCACCTCTACCCAGGAAGTCTAGTATATCAAAATAGTTTGGGATTTTATCAAGGAAAAACTCACAGTAGAGTTTCCTCAAAAAATATTACTATACCTCATGGTTTTTGCATGTGAGATAGTAAAAAACCATCCATACCTCCTCAAAAAATGGTTCTTTATCCCTTGGTGGTTGCACCAATGGATAGGGAACCTCTTTCTTGAAGAATGAAAAAGTTGATTTGTTCTAGGGTTTGTGAATAGGGTACACAAGTCAAATTTTATAATTTTTTCATCTTTCACTTGTTTATAGGATAATTTATCTACACACAATTCTCTAAACTCTCATCTCTTGTCTGACCAACCATTTATTTTATTTATAATTGAATCTACATGTGATACCATTGATTCAAGTGATTGAGAAAGTGTGGTTCTCTATGAGGTTAAGCTTGCAACATCTTTTAGCCTTGCAATTATATCCTCACTTTGTTTTTGTAAGAGATGGGGACTAACCACCTCAAGGCTCCAGGTCACAAAGAGATGAGAGCAGAGGGCTTCCAAAACTTACCTCACTCTAAAGGGGTGTTCTAGTTAGAGGTTGAGAATGATGAGGACTATAATGTACTTTGATCACTCTTCAGACCCAACATCTAGGTTTTGGCTAGGTGAGTTGGTTTTCAGAGTCAATACTGTACCTCAGAAAACTCTATGTCTAAGGATGTAAGCGTGGTTTTGGGATGAAAACATGATGCATCGATGTCTCGTAGGTGCGTTCACATCCGAATGACTAGAGGAAAAAAAGTACAATATGAACCACCATAAAAAGAGTTGACAACCTAGTTAAGTACTCCTAAATGAAAAAAATAGAACTATAAAGTATGAAAGGTACAAACAGAGATGATAAAATAGATATATGAGAGCTAAAGTGACAGATTATTTCACTGAGGTACCAGTTCTCTAGCTAACTCCAAATGCATGTTCACCTACACATAAGAAAGAGGGGAAAATTGATGGGGCTGTATAGGGGTCTGCCTCAATTAGCCCCCCATTTTGGTGTTTCCACCTCCACGAACAACCAAATAGCAATGAGAGAGAAATATGTGATAAAGAAGTACAGAAATAGAGATTGCAATAAACACTAAAAAATAGTAAATAGCTACTCAACCAAATCACAAAGGAGGGGAGTGAAACATTACCACATCCACCCAAAAGGTCACTAGCCAATGGAGGAGAAAATGGACTTGGAAAGGTCACCATAGCCTCGACTATGGTGAAAGGAGGTCTCACAAGACTTCAAGCTCACACTGCTAATGGCTTGTTTCACACTTTCTTTGTAAAGTTGATAGATTGTTGTTGCTGCAACGGAGTGTTGAAATGTTGCTTGCTAGTGAAGAGAATGCTAGTTCACTTGTGAAGAGATTTCTAGAGGGTGATTAAAGAGCTAAGGGTGATTAAAGAGATTTCTAGAGAGTGAGATTGAATTTCTAAGGGTGATTGAAGAGATAAAATGGAATAAGAATGATTGAATTTTAAGGAGAATGAGGAAGAATCTACCATTTTTTAGGTCAGTTGGTTGAAGAGGGATGTTACAAATTGACCCCAATTGAAAGTGTAACACCTTTACCAACTTTAGACACATGAATCTGAATGGGACGTCAACACACCACATGGACGTCTGCACACCGCATGCGCATCCTCGACAAATGTTCTACCACTGACACAATAGACAAATGCCAAGTAGAAGGAAGAAAGTGTGGTGATGTGGAATTCTAATTTCAGATTTGGTTTTCTAAGGTGAGGATGTATAAAAAGGGAATTTATGTAAGGGGTGCAAATTAACTCCTATACATTTTTCCTCCACTTTAGTGAGAATGAATATTGATGAGTGCTTTGGTAAAGTAGATTGAAGAGTTAGTAAGGTTATAAATTTATACGTGAACCATCAAGGAAAAAAACCACAATATAGCAAGCTTGAAAGTGTAGGACAAAACAAAAGACTCCATAGCCCCGTAAAACTATAAAGCTACACAAGGTAGATCAAAGGATCTTAGACCAATGATGGAAAAATCCCACAGGATGAAAGCGTCTTATAGGCCTGTAGACCTGCAAGGAGGCAGCCCCCAAGATCTCTCACATGATGGAAGCCCCATGTAGTATGCGCCTTACAGGCCCACAAAACTACAATAAGGTATCCCACAAGATCTCTCACATGAAGGAAACCTAGATGAAAGCGCCTTACAGGCCTGTAAACCTACAAGGAGGCATCCCCAAAGATCTCTTTCATGGAGGAAACCTAAGGGGGACTCTGCAAAGTCGAATTGGAAAGAGGCTTTATAGGAACACCTACAAATTGAAATGTTTACCTGAAGATAAAGCATTTCCTAGGAACAAAGCAGCCATGTAGGAAGTTAAGTGGATAGTCACATAGATCATCGTTAAATTGGAAATTTTTCAAAGGGGTCCCTCAACAACTTGGCATGAAGAAGGGGTCCATTCAAGGGACACACTATTTGAAAGTGAAAGAAAGATATTTTTTCTCAAATCGATTCATCATCAAGGAATCATTTCAAAAGACATTCACTTCATCTAAGAATTTGAAAGGAATAAAATACCCCCTCGTGAGGGTAAGTTCAAAGCTACTTCCACTTTAGAGGAAAGTTTTCCAATTCTTTCTTTGCAAACCCATGATGAAGGAAACATGTTCCATTAAGGGTCCAAGTCGAGAATGTGATTCTTGAAAAGGTTTGCAAAGATTATCAGGAAAAGATTCCCTAGAAAAAAATGCATTTTTTGAAAATCAAATTATCATGGAAATGATGTTGTCGCACATGAGAGAGACAACTCAAGAAAAGAAGAATTATTTAAGCAAAGAGAAAAAGAGAAGTAAACATAAACAAAGGGCATAGGGGGATCTAGTTTTGTGGGGTCAGATCTACTCATGCTTATATAAATAATAAGTAACAATGATGCAAGGTGAAAGATCATCAATCCCAAACTAGATCAAGAAGAATGCATGAAAAATAAAGTAAAAATAAAAAATTGGGTCAACATGGAAGGGAAGCCTAAATGCCCCCAATGCTTTGTGTCATCCCTAATTCTTTGAAATTCAATCACAAACATGGAAGAATGATGATATAGATAGAAGAAGGTTTACGATGCAAAATCACTTTTGTATCCAAGCACCAACAAGGGTGAGAAGGGTCATACAAGAGCACATAGAACAAGTATGGGGGGAACACATCACAACACATGCACACATCTAATCTAAAGATAAAGAAGAGGCTTCCCCTAACACTGATTGACCAAGAGTTTGTCTACTTATATCTCTCTAGATCATCATAAGAGGAGGGAGGATGAGCCTGTAGTGGTAGAGTATTAAGGGGAGGAGCTTCTATCCCTCTTGCAACAAGGGCTAAGGAAGAAGCCCCCACAAGGTATTTTCTGCTAGGCTCTAGTGTTGCTATGGTCATCGATTTTGCGAACATCACTGACAAGGTTGGAACTTCATCTAGAGAGTTAAACATGCACTTTACTAGAGTGTCGTGTCGTACCTAAATGTATGGAGAGGGTTGTGCCTAAGATTCACCCATTGGCTCACCGAGTTCTTCAAGATCAGTGACAAACTTAGGGGAAGCTAGAGCAGGTTCTATTACCAGGATGGAACAATCTAGCATGGGACCACCCTTGAAAGAAGGTGGGATCCTCTTACGCCCTCCATTTCTAGAAGGACCAACCTCTACATTACACTTCATCGAGGGATGGGAACTCCCCACAGATGAAGCAAGAGGCATAGAGGGAGAGGAGGAGAAAATAACAACAAACACCACTAAGGTATATAGCATATCTATGGGTTTTGGGAAATGAGGGATGTCCAGAAGGGACATCAACAAGGGTGGCTCAACCAAAGGAGCAATGAACACATGCACCTTTTTAGGGTCAAACACATTCACAACAGGAGTCGGGAGTGATACAAAGCTTGATTGAATGGGAGTAGAGGGGAGGAGAGAGGAGGATGTAGTAGGAGGCCCTAAAGTAGGGGCAATCATCTCCTCTTCCTTTATCTACAAGGCGGCCTTCTCAACCATGATAGAAATTCATCAACACTTGCATTCAAGCGCAAGGCAGTTCCTGTGACTCTTCGAGCTAGAGGTTGGAAGATACAAAGGAGTAGAAGTCTCCTGCTCAGCCATAGGAGTGTCAACTACTTCTATTTATAGTAGAGGGATAGTCTCTTGAATGAGATTAGGAGGAGTAGGTTGAGAAGTAGCGGGGGGAATTGACTCTAGTGCTCTAGCAAAGTGACTCTTCTCATTTAATACTTTTGGAGCAAGAGTGGTAAGAGGACGCAGAGGTCAAGACATAGAAGATTCCCTATGAAGACCTTTCTTCCTACCATATCAAATGGGCCTAGGCTCTGTAGGCATAATAGGAAGATCAAATGCAGAATGCTTAGGCTTTCGCCAAGTGGGCACCATGGGATTCTCTTGCAAGCACGAAGTAGAATTTGATGGTGCCATAGTAGGGCAAGAGGAAGCACCACGCTGAACAATGGAATAGAAAGAAGATGGACCTTGAGAGGGATTTTCTTCTTCCCTCCTATGGGATTTGGCAGCATCACTGTCAGCTTTTAGGTATGCCCTATGTGAAACAACATAAGGTGATGGAGGGTACATCACTTTCGGCATTAATCGCCCTTTCTTATACTTTTGATAAGTCTGATACAAGAGATCCTTCCTAAGTAGGATAGGACCAACGATTGCATGCCAAAAGTAATCTAAGGAGTAGCTATCATGTGCGATTGGTGGTTTATAACCAGTGTCATGAATCACATGCACTAACCCCCCATCAAAGAACTTTAGAATTTTGTGCACAACTGAGGGAAGTGCATTCATAGCTACTATCCAAGAGATACCCAGCTTCACTCTAAGGAGTTCAAACCCTAGGATTATGTTAAACAACAGGTTTATGGAATTAGGTCCAATAAGGATTGACAACACGATACTACCCAGGAGAGCTACGAAAAGTTTGTTATGTGGACAGATGGTGCTTATAGGTGCATTGTACCCATCCTTGTCTAGGAAGTTAATTAGCATAATTTCCCGAGTTATGATATTCACCTGAGATCTCAAGTTGATAAGAAAACCCACTACAATGTTCCCATTGATCCACACAGGAATATAAAGAGGAGATGGTTCTCTATTGAGTCCCATTGGAAAGTCCTACGAGGTGAAGTTTATACTTGTATCACTTCTCACAGGCGACATGAAGAGGATAGGTTGATGTAGAAAAGAGGCCATTACACACACTAGACGATACTTTCACAGAGCCCTCGAAAGGTTGTAAAATAGGACAATGACCCAATCAAGGTTTCATTGCACAACACTTATGGAACCTACCAACTATGCCTACTAGGGGTCGCAGGTTGGGTTGTAAGGGGAAGGCCTGACAACACTCACACCTACAACACTCGTAGAATATGTGGAAATGAACTTTCAGTATCATAAAATAAAACCAAAATGGTTCACGTCGGGTTCACCAAAAATGTAAGAGAGGGGGACCAACCACATCAAGGCTCCAGGGCACAGAGAGCTGAGAGCGGATGGCTGCCCAAACCTATGTCACTCTAATGAGGTGTTTCAGATAGAGGTCGAGAATGATGAGGACTATAAAGTACTTCGATCACTTTTCAAACCAAAGATCTAGGTTTAGGCTAGGCGAGCTGGTTTTCAGAGTCAACATTGTACCTTAGACAACTCTTTGTCTGAGAATGTAAGCGTGGTTTTTGGATGATAGCATAGCGTGTTGGCATCTGGGTATGTGCAGGATCATGATGGGCCAAAAAGTGGTGATATGTAAGTGATATGATGGCCCATGTGGTTGACGACCTTTTTTTTACCCAAAATTGATGAAATGAAAAGGGTTTTTAAAGGAGATTCTCAGCTTTCCACCAATATAAACTATGCTTTACTTTGAATTTAATAAATAAATATTTATTGATTTTCTATTTGAATTACAAATAAAGTCCTGATTGATAGGTTGATTGAAAAACATCTATAGCTTTCAAATGGTATCATATTTTTTGAATCCAAAACATGTGTCACATTTTATGCTTCGCATACTATAGGATTAAAAAAATAAAATTGAATTTCATGAAGTTTTGACCAAGTTAAGGTAGTTAGACATACAAGTTTTAATAGTTTTTTAAAGTTGTAATAAAAAAATCATAATTAATTATTTACTTGGAAAAAGATTCTAAAAAAATATGCATCACATCGGGACATGAGTTCTCTACTTATATCTAAAATATTATAAAAAAATATTATGATTTTATTGTGGTTAGGGTGGTCAGACAAACACCTACTTATTATTTTCCTAAAATTTAAGTACTATTGCATTGAAATTTCCAATTTTCACCAAATAGATATATATATTTTTAAAATAAACCTAGTATTTTAGAAACTACATTCAATTTGCTACAGATTATTTTCTTACATATTTTTGAAATAATATAGATAACTTATTCAAATTTTTACGTCAAGTTCCCTAATTCTGATTTTTCTGAATTTTATTGCCACTTAAGGGCTTGTTTTTTCCATGATGATCCTGCACATACCTGTCTCACAAGTGCGTTGGCATCCGTACAACCAGAGGATAGAAAGTACAATATGAACATCTAGAAAAAAAGCTGACGACCTAGCTAAGTACTCCTAAATGAACAAAACAAAACTATATAGCATGAAATATACAAGCCAAGATGATAAAATAGATAGATGAGAGCTAAAGTGACAAAGATGATCTCACCAAGGTTCTAGTTCACCAACTAGCTCCAAATGCATGTTCACCTACACACATGAAAGAGGGGAATATTTAAGGGGGTGTAGAGGGGTCTACCTCAGTCAGACCCCTGTTTTGGTGTTTCCACCTCCATAGACAACTAGATAGAAATGAGAGAGAAATATGTGATAAAGAAGTAAATAAATAGAGATTTCAATAAACAATACAAAACAAAAAATATCTACTTAACCAAATCACAAAGGAGAGGATCGAAATGTTACCACCTCCACCCAAAATCTCACTAGCCAATGGAGGAGAAAGTGGGCTTGGCAAGGTCACCACAACCTTGACTGTGATGAAAGGAGGTCTCACAAGACTCCAAGCCCATGTTGCTAATGGCTTGCTTCACACTTTCTTTACGAAGTTGGAGTGTTGAAATGTTGCTTATGCTAGAACTTGTGAAGAGATTGCTAGAGGGTGATTGAAGAGATTGCTAGAGAGTGAGATTGAATTGCTAAGGGTGATTGAAGAGATTGCTAGAGAGTGAGATTGAATTGCTAAGGGTGATTGAAGAGATGAAATGGAATGAGAATGAAAGAATTTTAAGTCGAATGATGAAGAATCTACCATTTTCGGGGTCAATTGGTCGAAGAGGGATGTTACAAATTGACCCCAATCGAAAGTGTAATGCCTCTGCCAACTTCAGACATAGGAATCTGTCAAGGAAAACAATGTGTTGTGCATGTTTCCCTGACAAATATTCTCCCACAAAAAAAGAAAACAGATGCCAAGTGGAAGGAAGGAAGTTGGGACACATAGAATTTTTACTTGGGATTTGGTTTTCTAAGGTGAGGATGTGTAAAAGAGGAATTCATATAAGGGGTGTGAATTCACTCATACATAGTTTTTTGTTATTTTTAATTTTCCCCATTAAATTTTCTTGAGTTCCTGGAGCATGTTGAGGAATTTTTGGAGGTGCTTGTTGGGGTTGTTCCTCATTAGGGATTTCAACATGAGGTGAATCAGGATTTTGAAGAGGAATTTGATGAGGTTTTTGAGGTGCATTATCATTCCCTAAAATTTAAATAAATTTATATCAAAAACATATTAAATTTGTACCTATTTTTTACCATATTCACACAAAAAAACATAAACTACTTACTTCTTTGACCTCCTTGACATCATGGTGACATTTTGACAAAGATTCGATGAAGAATTGAAGTATATTTGGCTTTCCAAAAGCACGAGTGCATTATGTAGAGGTTTCCAACCACAAATAGAATAAAAAGTTGCAAAAAATGTAGAATGAAGATTTTTCTTCTATTTTTAAATAATCTATAATGCACTTACGTTATAACATGAGTGTGTTATGGCTTTTTTAAAAAATTGAAAAAATTGGCCACTTTTTGCCAATATTTTTGCACCCACCTTGAGCAGTTACAGAATGGATGCCGATTTAAATGTTGTTTTTAACAAGTCATAAATGGGATTGTTTTAAAGTTTGATGAGGAAGTTATGGTTTGTATAACTATGAAAATAGTTACTATCAATGTTAGTGTTCTGGCGTGAGTGTTTTCTAAAGATAGGACTATGACCATTGCATGTGTATTATGGAGATACTAATGAAGCATTATTTGAATACACATAGATTGTTGTAAATTGAATTTGTGTGAGGGGGAAAATTTGAGGTGTATAAACGAGAATAATGAAAATGAAATAAAATCTAATCTAAATCAAAAATAAAAATCCTAAACCTATTCCTTCACTCATGAAGTGACTTTCTAAGCTATTGAAGAACACACAATTGAAATCCTATGATTATCATAATGAAATTCAAAGCAAATTAAAGGTTACCATCCTATATTGGAGTGTATTTGCCTAATGTCAAATTGTTCATATCGTTGTGAATCCTCCATTATTGTGTGCGAGAAGATTTTTGATGCGTTGTGTGTTGGTTGATCGAAGATATTTTAAAGTTGTATTAATGGTGATTAGGAATATCAACAGTACTTCATTGTGCAAATGATTTTGGTTCTTCTACCCTTTTTGTGAGGAAAGAGGTTTGTTATATAGAAATTGTGATTTGAAATGGACGATCAGGATTAAACAATGTTGAATTAATATTGACGGTTGAAGGCTGTTGAGAGGATTTAGACATGAATAATATGTGCAAAAATAGATTACATAATTTGTGTGATTGAATAAATAGATTGATTTGTTAGGAATATAGATTGACTAGTCAGAAATAGATTGAATAATCTATGGGATTGAAGAATAGGTTGATTTGTTAGGAATTAGATTGATTAGTCAAGGATTAGATTGAACAATCAGTGATTCGTAATTTTCTCAATCAGGAAAGTGGTTGAGAATGATTAATTAATTGATTTAGTTAATTAATTATTTTTGGAGTTGAATGTGCAAATCAAGTTTGAATTTTGAAAACAAAGTTGCATTAGTTTGATTTGATTTTTGATAATGTTTTGAATAGTTTATTAAACTTATTCAAATTTGGAGGGAAAGTGAGTTTAGTTAAATTATTATGATTTAATAATTCAATCGACTTAGGGGATTAAAGTGATTTAGTGACATAATTATATAATTGGTGTTATTTAACTAATCAAGACAAAATAACATTAGATTAAGACTTTATTAAATAAATGTAATTTATTTAATTATTAAAAAATGATGTAAAAGTGAATTAATTAAATAATGCCATATTATTCAATTAATAGAGGAATTTAGGGTTTTTAATGTCATTGATGTGAAATGGAGTGATATTTGATGATAATGATGTTGATGATGTGAGAATGTTATTTAAAGTGTGTGATAGGTCTTAGGTCAATTTTACATGTCTATAGAATTTTTTCAGGTTAGTGAAAGAGGATATTGATTTTAATGAAAAGCTTTAAATTAAAAAGCTACTTGTATGGTGAAGAAATAATAGAGAAGAACAAAGGAAGAGTTATGATTTGAAAAGGTGCATTCTTAGGTTGAAGAAGACCCAGTATCAATATAAATGAATTTGTAATGTTGTAGAGGTTGGTTCCTTTGAAAGATTGAGTTGGTGCTCAATTATGTGTGTAGTGTAATAGGAGGTTGGTGTATCAAAACATTGTCTTAGGTGTGCAATGTACTTGGAGGTTGGTGCCTCAAAACATTGTCTTGGGTGTCATTGTAACTGTAAGTGGGTTCTTATAAAACATATGTAATATCTTTGATTGTGAGGTTGGATTTGAGGAGTAGAATCAAGCAACTTGTCTCACCATGGTTTTTCCCTTCTATGATTTTCCACATATATCTGGCATCTTCTTTGCGTGTGATGATTTGTGTGATCTTATATCTTGTTTGTTGTTTTAAGTTGGTAAAATTTTGCATGCACTAATTCACCCCACCTCTCAGTGTATTGGTGTTCTTTCAACACCCTTTATGACCTCTCTCATATGGTGTATTATGTCTTAAGATTGAAGAATTGATTTATGTGAACAAAAAAATTGATAGAAAATGGGGAAAGATATATAATTTAATGAGATTTATTCCTTGCATAGGTCTTCATCTATCAAGAGGGAGAAACTCAAGAAGCCCAGTTGAATAAATCATTATTTTAAACCAAACCTTTTAAACATAATTTGCAGTAAAGGAATACAAATTGCACTCTATACATAGATTAAAATAATTTAAAATAGAAGTGGGCTTCAAAAAATTTATAAGGCAAATCCCATGTAGTGAAGCATGATTGTATATACCCATAAACAAGAGACAAATTCTAGCCATTTATATTTTAAAATTTGAATTGAACGAAAAAAAGGAAGATGTCTTGCATAGATAGCTATGTCATGCACACACATTAGTAGGATTGATCTATGTTTAGAATTCCATAAAAAATTGGTATACAATAAAGGGCTAGTATGGTACATGGCTGATTTATAACAAGATAAAAAACAATGGTAATAATTTTTTCAAAAAGCATAAAACAAAAACATATGGAACAAGCAAAGGTCATTTTGTGTGAAAAATGTAGCAAGTTCAAATTTATTTAAGGATGATCAATAGTACTAATGGATATGGATATCATTTAATTTATGTGGATTTTTTTTATGTACGAATATATTCTCTTTGAGTTTAAATATAATTTAAATTGTATTTGATTAATTTTTCCTTATTAATTAATTATGATACTTTCAATATTGATATTAAGAAAAAATAGATATAAATGTATTTATGTAATTTTTTTTTTAATGAATAAAATATATTCTAAAATTTGTTGATTAATAAGAATCTATTATTTGAAACTATTATTAGTAATTATTTTTTGCAATGAATTCTTTAACTAGTTTTGTAAATTAATTATTGATAAGTTGGTTTTGAATCAATTAAAAACTAAAACTTTATGTTCTTGAAACATAATAATTTTTTTTTAAAGTGAACATGTAAAATATTAGTGATAACAAATTTCCACAATCCGTGTAAGTTATTTAACCTTAAAATTTTTTAAATTATTTATTTTGAATTTAATTGGGTAAAGAAAATTATTTATTTTGAACTTAATTGGCTAAGAAGTTTAGGGAATTATGACCAAATTTTAAGGGAAAAACAAAGTAAACTCTTATTTTTTCATATTTTTTAAGAATAATTTTAAGAAGTTTAGGGCATTATGATCAAATTTTAAGCGAAAATGTGTGAGGAGGCGCAGACCGGCAGGACAAAGCAGAAGGAAGTCTAGGAATTGGAGAAGGTTGAAGGGCATGAAGATGAAGGTCAGAGGCTGCGGCAGGAGAAGAAACAGAGACATGACACGCTAGAGGAGGGTAATAGCCAACAGAAGAAACCAGCCTCAGAAGTAGAAACAAGGAGGAAGGAAAAATGGAGCGAGGAACTGGATTGAACAATTCCGTTTGAGGAATTCAAAGAAAAAATCAATAAGGGTTGGACGACGTATGGAAGGTCAGACCGAGACTCAGGGCCAGGGAAGCATAGACCCCAATGGGTGATGGTGAATGGTACCTGGGTAGATAAATGCCACCCCTATTACCAACAGTTGGATCAAGCAGAAGCAGAGCATAAGTGAAGGAGAAGCAGGGCTCGACAGGCCCAGGGGCCCCCATGGGTAAGACCTAAAAGCTTTATAAATGACAGATGGAACGGAAACCAGGAATCAACCAATAGCGGAAGGAGAAATTTCATAAAATCGAATGGGTGGTTCGGGGAAGAGGCAGGAGTGAAAAGAGACCTGACCAAAAATTGGCACCAATTGAATCAACAGAAGACAACCAAGGACACCGGATCAAATAAACTGGATAAAGCAAATAAAGGTAAATTCACATCAACTCTTATTCCTCATTTATGTATGAATAACAAAGTTGCCAAAATTAGTCGTGAAACCCTGCAAAAGGTAGGAATGTTCGTCAAATGGGGGGGAGAAGGTTATAAAAATTGGAAAACCATGGAAGAATGGTGTAGGGTAACTTGGGGGGGAGAGATAACAGTAAGAGCCCTAGAAAAAAAATGGTTTTTTATGAAGTACCCTGACCAAGAAAGAAGGAATAAGGTCCTAAAATCTGGGCCCTATTTCTCGGATGGGGCTCAAGTACATCCTCTAGGATGGAGATCGAACTTTGACCCACAGAAAGATTGGACTGAGGAGAGTGTGGTATGGATAAGGTTATATAATCTACCCTCGGAGTACTGGTCATATGAAACTCTTAAGGAAATAGGTGTGCAACTAGGAAATCTCCTAAGCATAGACAACATCCAAGAGGATAGGAGTAAAGGATCTTACTTCTGAATGTGTGTATCAAAAGCCTAGGGTGTAGAGGTGCCCAAAATGATAGAACTCATCTCAGATGAAGGATCCTGGAAACATGAAGTAAATAGGGAAGATAGCCTACCAATCTACCCTAAATGCCAATCACTGAAGCATGATAGAAAGGAATGCATAGAAAAGTGGGAGGATAGTAACATCATGGCAACATAACAAGATAAAGAGATAGGAAAATTAGATAAATCCCGATCGAAGATAAAACCTTCAACCAAGTTTTTGGTAAAGGATCTGGTGGAATCAATGAAACCAAGCTCAGGGGAGGTAGAGCCAGATGGGAAGGAAACATCGGACCCCCGAGCAAAGGAAAATCAAACAATCTACTGGCTAGAACATTATGGATAGGCAAGCTTCCTAGGAGTTTACATACATTTGGAAGATGACTTTCCCCACCTCACAGACATCAGGACCGATAACCAACGGGAGGAAACAAAAAGAAAAGGGTGAGGAAAAACATAAGGAAAAATCTAGAGAGGCAGTAGATATGAAGATACTGACCAATCAGAAGGATTCAAAAGTAGGATTGGAGGAAGGACAAGATATGGGCAACATGGGTTTGGATTCAGAATGCGATGAAAGCTTTGAAGAATATCAGGAGGGCATAATGGTTGAAAGAGGAATTGAACAAATCCCCTTGACGAGGAAAACACCATGGATCAAAGCAACCAATCAAAGAGGTCGGAAGCCCAATAAAGAAAAAATAAAAATGGCAGGCTCTGCAAAAGGACAAACAAAAATCAACCAAACAATCTGTGTAAGTTATTTAACCTTAAACTTTTTTAAATTATTTATTTTGAATTTAATTGGGTAAAGAAAATTATTTATTTTGAACTTAATTAGCTAAGAAGTTTAGGGCATTATGACCACATTTTAAGGGAAAAACAAAGTAAACTCTTATTTTTCATACTTTTTAAGAATAATTTTTCACTTTTATCAAAAAAATTTATTAAATCTTTTAAAAATAAATAAATGTTACTTTTATTAATATAATATTTTGATAATTTAATAGGATATAAATAATATATATATTTTTAAAAATATTTATATATTAATATATTAATTTATATGTATTAAATTAAAATTAAAATTAAAAAATTGTAATAAATAATTAAATTAATATGTAATAATTTTTATTAATGATAAGACAAGAAACATTTTCAACATGTAATATCTTTTAATTATTTTTAATATATATTATATTTATAAAATTTATTTAATATATAATAGTTAGTAATATAACAATTATTAAATATATTATTTATTTAAAAGTTAGTGGTTAAATTAAAATTTTAATATGAAATGTAAAATCAAATTAATTATAATAAAAAATAATAATATTTTAGTAATTATAATATTATAATATTAATAATAAAATGATGAAAATAATAGTAATAATATAATAACAATATAATATTAAAATAACAATATTAATATAATATTAATAATATTAATAATATAAATATATTAATATTTTTTTTATATAAAATAATACTAATATTAATAATAATATAATATTATTATATTATAATAATTTAATATCATGTTAAATAATGTTAAATATATATTTGAATTGGTTATATTAAATTATAACAATATATTATAGCATTATATTTTTGTCATCAATTGTTTTGATTTGGTATTATTCAAATTAAAAATTTAGAAACTAAAATTTATTTTTTATCAAAATGCATAATATTAATTTATATTAAAGATACAAACATTTCAATATTTAAATTAAATTATTTAAATTATTTTTTGGAAGAACTTAATATTTCTAGATTAGATATTTAATTTTTTTTTTTTATATTATGATTTTAGTTAGGGTTAAGATTATGGTTTAGAGTTTATTGTTTGTGCTAGATTTAGGGTTAGGTTTAGATTTATGGTTAGGGTTAGGATTAGATTAAGATTTACTGTTTAGGATTAGATTTAGAGTTACAATTATGGCTAAGATTAGAGATGAGATTAAGATTAGAGCTTTTGGTTACAATTAAAGATGTAATTAAGGTTAGGGAAAGGTTAGGGTTATGATAATGGTTAATAATTCAAGATTTAAAGTTACGTTTATAGTTATGGATAGCGTTACGACCATGGCTAAAATTAGAGATAGGTTTAGGATTAGGATAATGATTTAGAATTTATTGTTAAGATTAAGAATAAAACTCATTTTTTGAAACATTAAACTCTTATTCAACTAAATTAAAAGTATTAAACTTTTCTTATAGAATACCTAATAATTCAACTAAATTAAAAGTATTAAGCTTTTCTTATAGAATATCTACTTTTCTTGAATTATTCTGCCAGAAAACCAAACAATTTACATCAATGTTGAGGCCATGCAAATGTTTCGATGTTCATTAAATTGATTGGAATTTCCACCGTTATTTTTCTTCAAGTAATTTTCCAAAAAATACCAGATATTTCAAACAATGTTTTGAACATTGAGAGAAAATAATTTTTGATTTTTTTTTTCAATAAATTTTCTATAAATATTAGATTTTTTGAACATTGAGACATTAAAATGGTAAAAAAATTTGTCCATATTTATCTAAAGATTATAAGTTTTGATTTTTCTTCAATCTATTTTTCACAAATATCATACTTTTGAATACTTTTGAACATTGACACATTAAAGTAAATGAAATTTCCATCAATGTTTTGTAGAGATCGTATTTTTTTATTTTTCTTCAATTAATTTTCCACAAATATCAGACTTTTAAAGATTGACTCATTAAAGTAGAAATTTCCATCAATGTTTTGTCAATGATAATAACTTTTTATTTTTTTTCAATCAGTTTTCTACAAATATCAGACTTTTGAACATTGAGTTGTTAAAATGGCTGAAATTTCCATCAATACTTTATTAAAGATTATAACTTTTGATTTTTTCTTCAATCTATTTTCCACAAATATCAGACTTTTAAAGATTGACTCATTAAAGTAGAAATCTCCATCAATGTTTTGTCAATTATCATAACTTTTGACTTTTTTTCAGTCAGTTTTCCACAAATATCAGATTTTTAAACATTGAGAAATTAAAATGGCTGATATTTCCACCAATACTTTATTAAAGATTATAACTTTTGAGTGTTCTTCAATCTATTTTCCACAAATATCAGACTTTTGAACATTGACAAATTAGAGTTGATGAAATTTCCATCAATGTTTGTGAGAGATCATTACCTTTGTTTTTTATTCAATCTATTTTCCACAAATACCAGACTTTTAAAGATTGACGCATTAAAGTAGAAATTTCCATCAATGTTTTGTCAATGATCATTACTTTTGATTTATCTTCAGTTGGTTTTCCACAAATATCAGACTTTTGAAAACTGAGACATTAAAATGGCTGAAATTTTCATCAATACTTTATTAAAGATTATAACTTTTGATTTTTCTTCAATCTATTTTCCACAAATATCAGACTTTTGAACATTGACGATATAATGTGGATGAAATTTCCATCAATATTTTGTCAAGATCATTACCTTTGATTTTTCTTCAATTAATTTTCCACAAATATCAGACTTTTGAATATTAAGATATTAAAATGATTAAAATTTCTATCAAAACTTTATTAAAGATTATAGCTTTTGATTTTTTTCGAAAATCTGAAATTTCCATCATTACTTTATTATGAATTCATATCTTTTAATTTTACCTCAATCAGAACCTGTCAGTCGCTAAGTTTGTGGCTAAATGAGCATTTCCTGCGAAGACTATATTTGACAAATTTCACTTTAATTTCATCATTATGTTAACCGCAACGTGTAGAAAATTTCTACTTTCGAAATTATTTTTAAAAATCTATATATTATTTTTTATTTTAAAAATTTAATTTGTATATTTTACGAGAATATTTCAACTATCATTCTCTCAATATTTGAAAAGAATAAAATAAAATATAAAAAATACTATAAAACTGAGAAGCGCAATTACTGATGTTTTGGCCTATTCAAGCATTTGTTAAATGGCCTTCAATGATTAGGACTTAGGATTTTTTTTTTAAGTGTTTAATCTATATATAGTAAGAATAGAAAATCTCTTTTAGACGTCAGTTTTAGATCTGCAATTGTTTACAATTTAATTTAATAGAAAATTAAAATATACATTTTATGATGTTTAATGAAAAATTATAAGCTTAAAGTTCAAGTTAAAAAATAAGCAATTAATTTTTTTGGATATGTATTTGTAGGAAAAGAGAATAATTTTATATTTATTTTGGTTTGATAAATTGATATATAATAATTAATATTAATCAGATTTAAATAAATAGTTGAAATTATAATTGAAATGAAAATGAGATGGTTAAGGTAATTTTGTTTGATTTTATTAATTTTAAGGAGTTGATTAAGGATGACTAAATCTAGAATGCACTCAATAATACAAATTAATGATATGTTTATGAATCAAAACTACTTTGTCTATTACAAAATTGTAGAGATTTTTCTCTCTTATGGGATGGGATGACACATGATTCAATTAAAATTATCAATGATATAAATAATTAAAAAGATTATTATGACCCTTACAATGTATTTTGTAAATAGTTTACTTATTTATAAATTCATAATAATTTAAATATAACTTATTTTAATTAAATAAAAACATTATATTTAATTATTATAATTTAAATAAAAATTATATTAATAAAATTATTTAATACTTTAATTTATCAAAAAAATTCACCAAAAAAATTTACAATTTAATTTTATAAAAATATTTAATTTATAAATTATATTAAATTAACTAACTAATAAAATATAAAAAAGATGGCCATTTCAATACATTATATTTTTTTATTATATTTGATTTGACATATTTTACAACAATTGATTGCTACAAGCAAAATAATTTTTCTATATTATAAATCTCCTACAAAATAAATAGAAAAAACTAGTAGTAGAAATAATAGTACAAATTGTAAAAATATTAAAAATAAATCTATTTGAAAAAGATGACAAGAAAATAAAAAAGATATAAGTAAATTTTAAAAATATAAGTTACCATTCATAATTAGAATTATGGAGTGAAATTTCATTATATAATGTACTAACATTTGTAGAAATGAAGAGGTCTTAGGGTAAGGTCCCATGGAGGGGGCATCCTTAAAAATATTAGTATATGCTGCTTAGTTTTTTTAGAATGTTTTAAAGTTTTTGGTCTCATGGATTTAATATTTCAATTCTATCTAAACTTTTAAGCTCCAAAATTTAATAAATGAACTGTAGTGCTTTGATAAAAAATAATAAATAAAAGAAAATTTTCTCATTTTTATTTTCTAATAAAAATTTAATAAAATATTATTAAATTATATTTAATAATATGGTATAATTATATAATTTATGATAAAATAATAATAATTATATTATATTTAACAATATTTAATAATATTATATAATTATATATTTAAGAATTAATTAAAGAAGGTTGGGTTCATTTGTGTATTTTAAAAAGTCATTTTTAACATATTTTATATAGATTTTTTAAGATATATATGTTTTTGAAAAGTTAAGCAGCATTTACAGGGTGTTGTACCCTTCACAAAGGGTACAAGGCCAAAGAAAAAAGCATAGTTCAGAACAGATTTTGAACTATAGAAACAACCAGAAATAGCTGACAGACAGTTGTGGAAAACCAAAGAAGTTAAGCAACCCCAGACATAGAGGAGTCAACGGAGGCTCCATGAGCCTGAGTCCGAGAAGCAGAAATAGATTTCTTCTTCCGGAGAACAACCGACTAGGGAGGCTCGGAAGCAGGAAGCGAAGAGAACGGGGAGAGGAGCGACTCCATCTTAGCCACCACGGGACAACCAACCAACGAGGGAGTCGACAGTGAGGCAACCAAAGAAAAATTAGACAGCGGAACAAGAGAGGCATCCAATAAAGGGCAGACAGGGTCTGGCAGAGCAGCGACAATGGAGGCAGAACCAGGCATACCAGTGTCAGTAGACCGGATCAAAGGTGGATCCGCAACAAAGAGGTCTGGGGGAGGAACGACAGAGAGGTTCGAGGGAGGAGCAACAAGGTCGGCCCCCAAAGAAGACTCCTCTGATGAAGAACCCACCGTAAGGTGATATAGAAGTGCATCCTTCCACCAAGTCGCAGCACCCTTGCGATGGCCAAGAGGACAAGAAGTGGCTAAATGACCCATCGAAAAGCATCGTCTACAACGAAAGGGGAGACCTTCATAATCTAAGAGTTGCTTCCAAGGCCTGTCCTCCACCAACAAAACAACATCCCCATGAAGAGGTTTGGAGATGTCCATATCAAATAACACCCGAGCAACCGTGGTGTGCCCAAACTCCCGAGTAGTAGAATCCACCATTAAGAAACGACCAATCGAATTGCCAATAGCCTCAAAGCAAGATTCCTCCCAAAACTGGAGAGGAAGGTTTGGCAGACAGACCCAAATAGGTCTGGTGTTCAATGGCTCTGTGAGCGGGTTGAAAGAGCGTGACCAGGGCCTGATGGACAGAGAATGAATACCCCACATCCATCCTCTATCAAGAACACAACTATGTTCATGAGGGGAGCCAAAGGTAGCGATAAAGAAGCCTCTCGCGCAAGGGTATAACTCGATTTCCCCAGCCACCAAAGGTTTCCAAGAAGCCTCCACCCAGCCATGGAGATCAGGGAGAGAAGGCCACAACCCATTGAACTTGCAAACCACACCCGTCTTGAGGTAAAAATCCTCATTTTCCACGACCTCAGGGCCACACACAACCATAGGAGTATCCCTAGCATAGGGCATAGACCTACCATGGCTACGAGAACCCACTAAGGCAACAAAAGATTTGGTCGATCCAGAAACACCACCAGTAACAGGTAATCGAGGGGTCAAAACATGTTCCAAACCCGAATCCCCCATAGCAGGAGCCACAAAGGCATCAACAACCTTGCTTCCACCGTTCAGCCCACCCCCCAAAGACGGGCGCAAGGCAAACCGCACTCCCGAGTCAGGGACAGAAGGGAACCCGGAAGGAACTGCATCACCCATAGCCACAACAGGTGCACCAACCATATGCCCTGGAACCCCCGAACTAGGAGCATCCACCGCCAAAACTGACTTCCTGCGTGCGAAGGACACAGGGGCCGAGAGAGGAGGGAGGCCGAAGCCCCCAGTAGATCCGCAAGATAGACCGAACCCAGAAGCACGCCCAACAGCAACAGGGGAGGAGCCAAGGGACCGAGCAAGTGTAGCAGAAGAGGGAGCCGCAAAGCACAATTCAAAAAAACCCCCACTCATTGTAATAACTAAGATATATATGTTAGTTACTTTACAAGATTATTTATTCTTAATTGATATTTTTTTGTCTTAATTAAAAAAATGATAAATGTAATAAACATTAGCTAACAACAAATAGTCATAATGAGCATAGTGCATATGGAATATCCACATCCAATAAACATCAAAATGTTAAATCTATTGCCATGTTGGGTCATGTTATGTGTTTAGAAAAGTGGAATTCTTTCTACATATATTTGATCAAAGTAAGAAATAAAAAAAGAGATGGAGAATCTAATAACCTCTCATGTTATGTTTGTGTGATTTATTGGAATCAAAATGTTAAATCTATTGTCATGTTAGATCATGTTATGTCTTTAGAAAAGTGGAATTCTTTCTTCATATATTTGACCAATGTAAGAAATGAAAAAAGAAAGGAGAATCTAATCACACTTGATGTTATGTTTTTGTGTTTTATTGGAATGAAAAAAGATAATCCACTTAGCAAATGATAAAATAAAATATCTAATAAATGTGAAATTCTTTCTTAAAAAAAAAAGAGGAGAGAGAGAATGTACAATCATTGTTGACATTATGTTTTCCTATTTGATTAAAACAAAAAATATATATACTAAGGAGAATTATTTTTCATATATTTGATTAAAGTAATAAATTAAAAAAGAAAGGTGAATCTAATCATCCTTGATGTTATGTTTTTGTGCTAAATTATTGAAATAAAAAAAGATCATTCACTTAGCAAAAGATAAAATAAAATGTCTAATAAATACAAAATACTTTCTTAAAAAAAATCTAATCATTGTTGACATTATATTTTTCTATTTGATTAAAACAAAAAACAAAAGATACTTCATTCAACAAAAGATTACGTTAAATTAAATTAAATATATGATAAAAATGAAATATTTTCTTTCATATATTTGACCAAAAAGATGAAAACAAAGAATCTAAATACATGTATTGACTTTATTAAAGACAACACACTCACCTAAAGATAATACACAATCTAGTCAATCTAGTCTAATCAATGCACTCAATGCTAAGTTAATACGCACCATTCCAAACATAAATTATTTGACCAAGCCAATGTATCATTTTATTAGCATGTAGTAGAATGATAGGCATTTTGGAAATTTCAAAGGAAACTTTTAATTGGGAATATTTGTGTAGTTAGAGATAATAATATTTTAAAAATGATTATATCAATCATATATGTTATGTTAAGTAGTATCTTGTTTGTAATTACAATAGTATACATTAATCTATTTACAGAGAGTATAAATCTCCTTTAAAAAAAAAAAAGACTTGAAGGGTAATATTTTTATTCAAAATTTCAAGAGATTTTTGAAATTATGTATTAATTGATAACTTTCACATGTGTTCTATATTATAGCTTGATTGTAATGCCCCACCATGCAACCCTAAAGGATGTTGCAAACAACTACTTAAACAAGCTAATTTTTTTATTTTTTTTAAATAAAATTATCATACAAGTTCGCTTCCCAATGCAAACATCCCCTAAGGTTACGAGACTGAAACAACTTAACAACCCACAACCACAACAACATAAATGAAACCATAACAATTATCTACTCAAGATAATTAGTACGCATACATTCCATACAAGATAAACTACATCCAAACATAATAGATAACTTCCAAATCCACATATCCATAATTAAATATTACAATTACAACTCTCATTCCCTGAATGAGACAAGTTCAATAAATAGGATTACAATTACAATTTCCACCTCGATAACATAGAGGGGTAAAATAATACAAGAGTAACAGAAATGAAATAAAGCATGAACTGGAACTGAATCCAACGAGCTCTCCAACTGGAAGTCTCGTCCACAAGAATATGAAGATAGCCCAACGGATTTAGGTGCACGCCACCCGACCACGTGGAACCAAAAAGGCCCACTCCCCTGTGCTAGGAGATAGTAACCAGGAATCCTAGTCAAGACCATCTACCTCTAGACACAAGCTAACATAAACTGAACCAAACTGAAACAACCAATAACATGAACCTCACAAATACATCAAGAGGTCAACACATAATCAACTCAAGCACAACTCAGATACCATGCAAGATACCACACAAGCACTTCACAAGTACAACCCAAGTACCACATACATTCAACATAAGTACACAAAAAGTACAACTCAAGAGCATCACGAGTAACACACAAGGACAACTCTACATGGTCACACTGCTTCTAGAAATAAAGCAGAACAAGTATGTTACGAGAACCATACACAATATAATCGAATACCAACTATGGTCACACTAGGTATGTCAAAGAGACCATACCCACAAAATCAATGGCCGACTGTTGTCCTAGATAGAGTGTCATCACACAGCTCATCATGGGTTATCCTTGGGAATCTTCATAGGCTCTGGCCCCCCACAAGACAAGGGTTATCCTGGTGACCTTTACCGAATCCCGGCCCCCACACTCACTCATGCGAAGCCAAATACCTTTCGTACAGACAAGATAGATGACTTTGCCATTCCAGGCCTTCCCATCTCATCCCAAGCCTAACCGAGCACTTAGGTCCATGAGTGAGGCATTAAAAGTCTTGATTAGTGAGAAGTTAGTCCTAAACTTCTAAGTATTGTTTTAGTTATCACTTGATTAAATAACTTATAACGAGTTATCCTTGGCACCACTTCGGTGTGCCGGCCCCCGTTACAAGCCACTCTTCTATTGGACAACACACACACACCATCCAAACATCTATGGAACCAAGGTGTAACAAACAAGACATCACGACCTCTCCTTTCTTAGGAGGCAACACAAACTGAAACGCACTCCAACACTGGAGGCAACAACCACAAAACAAGGTCACTCTCGACCACTCCTGACAAGGAGACATACCATACAAAATTCACTCCTTTCTTAGGAGCAACAAAGATAAAATCATCTCCAACCACTGGAGGTAACAACAATAACAAAGAACGCTCCTGACAACTCCTGACAAGGAGGTACACATTATAAAGTCACTCCTTACAAGGAGACACGGATCCCATAATCCGCTCCTAAACCAAGGAGGTACAAACATAGACACAATCTCATGCACTATCCAAGGGACACAAACCAGGTTGATGGCATGACACAACAACCCACATAACAACAAACCCCAATCTGGAAGACTTACAAATAAAACACCTTTTAATCCATTTCCAAAACAAGCACGTGAAAGGAATATTCAGTGAAGGCATATGAAATAAACTACTTTTGGATATTCTAAATCCATTTTCCACATAATCGTTCACTAATTTATTGCATTAAATACATTGAATTAAAGTACGTCTTTTCCAGACAAGGGAGAAATTAAAACTCAATATTTAATCCCCTACTTGCATTTAAATAATAATAAGATATCCAATTATTTCTACAATTCAAAATATATTGAAAATAAAATAACTAATGTCTCCTCTTTTCCCATATAACCAAATCCAAAATGATCAATCTTGTCTGAAAATCAATTTTTTTTTTAAAACAAACTATTTCTTTTTCAAAGTTAATATTTTAAATTAAAACCAATGATTTAAGTAAAATGATCATGCTTTCATTTCTTCGATATAACTTAATCAATATTCTAACATAAGTACAAATTCCGACATATAAAAAAAAAACCAATTATTAAATTTTAACAGATTATATATATATTAATATTTTAATATTATATTAATAATATAATATTAAATATTAATAATATATATATTTATTATTTTTATTTATATTTTCTTTTCTAAATTTCACAAGGTACACCTTCACTCACACATTCCAAAATGTCATAATTCACTTAAAACTTTCCAAAATTTTCCCACTTTTAAATGGCCAATAACCAAAAATTTCTTCAAAACACCATTAAAATAGCTTGAAAGTTCTTCAAATTTTAAATTTCAAAACCCAAAATTCTAGCAATACCCTTTGGTTCTAAATCAAAATTAATAGGGATAATTCTATCCCCACATTAAAATTCATCATAAAACATGCACAATTTCAATTTTTCTAATTTTATTTTACATTGAAAAACCATAAATTCCCAAAAACTCCATTGATGAAAAACTTCAAATTTTAAAGTTTCAATTTCAATTTTCTAAAAATACCCTTTGGCTCTAAATATGCCCAATAACACACTTTTCGCATAAAATTCACATTTCACCCAATTCCCAAAAAATTGGGCATGGTAACCCCATATATTTGAAAAATATCAAAATTTAAATAAATAAAACTATATTTACAAATAAAATTGTAAAACAAACGGATATGGGAGGATACTACAATCTCCAAGTATTCTTCTACAAATAAATTTGAAGAAAGATGCTCAAGTAAATTTAAAACAAGGAAAATACCTCAATGCCCTCCAAATTTTGAAATACAAAGTTTGTCAAGCATACCAAACGAGGACTCACAAAATTCAACAGGCACGATCCCCTTCAAAATCCTATTCCAACGAATCTAACCCCATCAAATTCTCTTTCCGATTGCATTCCCAATCAATAATTCAAATTTTTACCATGAGAGGGTTTTCTCCTCTCTTCCTTTTTCTCCAATTTTCCTCCTCTAAAAAAATAGACAAAAAAATGAGAATATCTATTCAACCCCCAAAGTCAAACTTTTGAAAATATCTCAATTATCTCTATTTTTTTTTAATTTTCACATTTTTTAATTTTCAAAAATGAAATTTAAACCTTTTTCAAATTTTCCAACATAATTCTAATTCCAGAATATCTATATTTCCGAAAAGCATAATTTAACTTATTTCAACCTAATAATTTAATTTAACACAATCTAATTTAATTAATTAATAAAATAATCTTAATCCAAGATTAAATCATTTTATTAATTAAATTAAATTAATTAATAAATCAAACAACATCTCTAATGTTATAACTCGATTAAGATAATCAATAACTTAAATTCCAAACGCCATTTAATTGCCTATTTCTAACTTGAATTTAAATAATGAAGAGAGAGAACAAAATCAAAGCAACACAACCTGAGAAGCAACTGACGACAAACAAGGACTAGGGTGATGACCTGACACGGAAAGCTAGCTACTATCTCCCAATCGAATACCGTTGGGTATTGAACACGCTCTCACCTATGAAATCAGGTGGAGTCAATGTCCTGTACCTATTAACCTGCACATCAAGTAACAACAACATATAGTATAAACAACATAAAATACACACCGTGAAGAGGAAATCACGAGATCGTAGGGCACTCACAAGCGAGTGATGCGATCCGTCCCCTTCACCAATACAGTATAACTGATTGACAAGGATAACATCATTAATATAATCAAAAGCATAAACATCAATAATTCAATTATCCACTATGCCAATCCAAAGCATGACATACTAATCACACCAGAAAATTACACCATCACACCAAAATATAACATTTGCATAACTTTACAGATAACGATCAAATAACAACCGAGTTCTAATTCAAAGCACTTAACAGAAAATAAGGCATAACGAAACAGAACACTGTTCGATCAAAAGCGCAAAACAAAGGGGTCTTACA